>QEPC01009092.1:1153941-1287893 GCA_003113815.1 Sphenodon punctatus | reverse complement strand
CCAGCTACCGACCTGTCTCTAACCTTCCCTTTTTAGGGAAGGTTATTGAACAGGCAGTGGCGATCCAGCTCCAGGTGCATCTAGATAGCATTGGTTTCCTAGACCCTTTTCAATCTGGATTCCACCCCAGCTATGGCACTGAGACGGCGTTGGTGGCCTTGGTCGACGATCTCTGTCGAGAGATGGATGCAGGACGTTCAACATTTCTTGTCCTGCTAGATCTCTCGGCCACTTTTGATACCGTGGACCATGGGCTGTTGTTGAGATGGCTGCGTGACCTGGGGGTCTGGATTGGACTGTTCTTGAGTGGTTCTGTTCATTCCTCCCGGGGAGAAGCCAGCGGGTAGTGCTGGGAGCTGAAACATCTTGCCCCTCGCTTTGTCCTGTGGTGTTCCGCAGGGTTCCATTCTGTCTCCATTATTATTTAATGTTTATATGCAGCCCTTGGGGGAAGTCATGAGAGGGTTCGGGGTGCGTTGTCACCAATATGCTGATGTTACTCAGCTGTACCTCCCTTTTTCAGCTGACTCAGACCCTGCTGCCTTGTTGTAATGCCAGTGTTTGGGGGCCATGGTGGAATGGATGTGGCAGAGCAGACTGAAGCTCAACCCCGATAAGACGAAGGTGATGGTAGTGGGGAGAGTGAGGGAGGTGTCGGCCCACCTGATTGGGGGGGTTCGCCCTCCTCAGGTCCGGAGTCTGGGGGTGGTGCTGGACGCGGATCTCTGCCTAGAGCAGCAGGTAGAGGGGATGGTGAAGGCTGCCTTCTGCCAGCTGTATTTGGTGCGGAGGTTGCGTCCGTACGTCTCTGGCCCGGACCTGGCCTCCCTTGTCCATGCCTTTGTCACCTCGAGGCTGGACTACTGCAATGCGCTCTACGTGGGGCTGCCCTTGTTCTTGGTTCGGAGGCTGCAGCTAGTGCAGAATGCGGCGGCCCACCTCCTTTCGGGGACGGGTCGCCGGGACCACATAACACCTGTGCTCCGGGCTCTGCACTGGCTGCCAATAGCGTGCCGAGCCAAGTTCAAGGTACTGGTGTTGATTTATAAGGCCCTTCACGGTCTCGGTCCCTCATACCTATGGGATTGCCTCGTCCTCCACATCCCAGAGCGGCTCCTTTGGTCTTCCGGGGGTGCCTTCCTGGAGTTCCCCCATGTTAAGCGGGGGGCCACAATGGAGAGGGCATTCTCAGCGCCTTTGGAATTCCCTTCCGGAGAAAGCTCGCCTGGCCCCAAGCCTTTTAACATTCCGGCGAGTTTGTAAAACCTGGTTGTTTGCCCAGGCCTTTCGGGAGGGTGGGTTAATGGGTTTTTATCACCCTACCCTTCCTTATTATTTTTTGTAAATTTTTGTCCTCCCTGTTTTTGTAAGGTTTTTTTATGATTGTTTTAATATGTTTATAATTGTTTTAATTAAAAGTTGTTAGCCGACCCGAGCTGTTTGCAGGGGGGACGGGATATAAATATATTAGATAAATAAAATAAAATAAATATATTTCATGATAGTGCTGGCTCTGGTGGAAATTAGGTGGAGGATTCCAGTGTGCCTATAATACACGAATACACCTTCAATACATAACACAGATGTGTCTTTCAACACTGTGCAACATTTGATACAACACCCATCATTTTTATATATATAAATATGGGGTGATGTGTGTGTGCTGTATCAGAGTAATATGTGTTTATTTAAAGACTTTTGGTGAAATGAGAGAAACAAGCTACGTGTCTACAAGACCCCAATGTCTGCACATATAACATATTCCAGAGAGGAGCCCAGTGACAGGTTTATCAGAAATGCTGGCTGGAGCACAGTTACTGATCTGAATATCCTCATCATCCTTTGTCAGAGCAAAAATGAGCAATCCCCTTGAGTACTGGGTCTGGTAATGTTACTTTCTATTTTTTATTTAAATTATATTCAGATGTCAGTTGTGTTTATTATTACAGTCCTGGCAGATGGACTCTATTAGCACTTGCCAAAGCTGATCATCTAGTCCCAAAGTGTGTTCAAATTAGTACTGTCTGGGATTTCACTAAGGTCTGGAATGAACTAATTCTTTCTTCACTGTTACGCATCTGCTGTAACACTAAAGGTGTTTTTAAATGAGTATGGTGATGGGGATGGTTGGGGGCAGTTGAGTGGCACTGCCGCAGAGCACCCACTCAGGTGGAGCGCATGGGGAGGGATTCAAACAGGCAACTCCCACTGGCTACCCCAACCATGGAGGTACGACACCATGCACTCCCTCTGTCACGGATCACGGGAGAACAGGAAGTGTGCCGGGCTGGGCTCCCCAGTGCTCCCGGCCAGTTCTTGTGACTTGCAAAGTGCCTATGAGCGGGGAACTGGCCTGCTGGCATGGCTGACCACCCCAGTTCATTTGGGCAGAGGCTCCGTGGCCACCTGTTGCCACAGAGCTAATTGGCTTGCCCCACATGGAACGCTCAGGATTTCCGGCAGTGCTTCATGCATGGCTGGCCATGAGTGGGTGCTCCATGGATCATGGGAGCACACAGCCTCCCGCTCCACCTTCAGATGGACGGTCTGATCTATGGATCTTGGGTGGCCATGTGGGCTAGCTTCTCGTCTGAAAACACCCTAAGTGACAGGTTTTCAAAGACAAATATGGCAGTTGAGTGTCTTACCTTTCACTGAAAAGCCAATGGCAGTGTCTTCTCAATTCTGTCCCCAAGTCCATTTGCATGGACCCCAGTTGTACTGGTGAAAAACAGCCACCATGCACAGTCCACGTGAAGTCCGTGGGGATCCACCCAGTTGCAGGGATCAACCTCTGTGCTTGTGTGAACACAGGTCAGGTTAAAGGTAAGTTAGGAAGTACTTCCCTCTAAAGAAATGCTTATGGCTGGGAACAGGCCTTTTGTCAGGGGTACTCACTGGACACAATACAGCTCTTCTTAGCAGCTTCTTAACTAATGTCTTCTATTTCTATCAATAGGTAACTTTAAAGAGTTCTTCTAATCTCAGAAAATAGACGGAGCATTACTCTGAAGAATTCAGTGATTAATTCTGTCCATAGACACAGGATAGTACTGGGCTAGATGGTCTGACACATAATGTTCCTATGTTCACAGGTTGAAAAGCAAGGGAGCCCCCAGAGAGAGCAGAGGGAACTAAGGGTGTGGGGAGCTCTCTTGCAACACGGCTGCTGGGTGAGATTGCATCATCAGCAGGTGCCAGGAAGAACACAGGGTGCATCTTGATGATGCAACAACCCTGCCAAAGAGGGGGGGGGCTTAAGAGGGTGTGGTGGGGGGGCTAGCAGGGGAGTCAGGGTGAGTTGCTTACCTTCTGGAGGGGGTCCTGCGCAATGCACGGCCCCTTCCCAGTTTATAAGTTTGAAAGTTTAAAAAAAACCCAAACTGAGAATGCTCAGAAAGGGCCTGAATGACCCTTTCTGAGCATGCTCATCCCTTTTCAAAGATGGCACTGGTGCTTGGTCCTTTTCAAAGCTGGCACAAGCCCTTTCTGAGCATGCTCAGTTGTTTTTTTACTTACAAGCCAGGAAGAGGCTGCACATTGTGCAGGACCCCCTCTGAAAGATAAGCAACCCACTCCAAATTTATTTCAGGACGTAACCATTGGTCATTGTCCACATAAACAAACACATACAGCATACACAGACAATAGGCATAACAACATAAAACAGCCCTGATATAAAAGGGGAAAGCAAAATATGGGGGACCAGCCCACCACCAAAAAAATACCTCCCCAACAAGGCTGGGAATTAACTTAAAATACAATAAAACTTTAAAAACACAAGGAAACATTGTTTGGATTTACTCATAACAACCCATAACAGCCCAACAATCACATGGCCACCCCAAATTAGACAAACAGTACTCTCAATAAATGCAAGCAACGCCAGATACCTATTGTGCTTGAAAAGAGAGGAATTTCTGGCGTGCATTAAAGGCACAAACCAGAAAGGACATAACTGCCTGGGTCACTGGGTTGACAACATCCGCCAAAAGGAAGTGCGTCAATTCATCCGAGGTGCGCCCAGGCAGACAATCTAGAAAAATTGCCAGCCACAGGTCCCTCTGAGAGTCATACAAATGACAAAAGCAAAAAATGTGCCCTGTGCCCTCAATCTCCTGATTGTCAAAAGGGCAAAGTCTTAAATGCCGGGGGCACTATAGCGTCCCTCCAGCAGCCGCGTAGGGAGGACATTTAGCCGAGCACATAGAAACAGCCACAATTTCCTAAAGGAAATTTTGGCCAGCAAATAATTAGCAGGAACTCCAGGACCCAATGTAGGGGGGACGTATTCAGACAGAAAGGAACACGCTGACTCTGCTGCACAATCTTCCTGTCTACTAATATCAATAAGTCTTTCCCGAACTAAGGCCTTAGCGGACCTCAGTTCCCTGGAGAGTAGAGCCACTACCTCAAGGCCCAAGGCGGATATCTTGGTGCGGACCAAGCCCTCCCAGAAGCAACCCACTCTGATTCCCTGCTAAGTCCCCACACTACCTAAGCACCCCACCCCCCGCTAGGCTACCCACTAAGCCCCCACTTTCCTGGCCCCCACTGGCCTATTCTCTCCTCAGGCAGTGGGGGCCAGGGAAAGGGGAGCAGGGGCCTAGCGCTGGCCTCCAGCCCCCATTTACCTGCCCTCTGGCCCCATTCCATGCACTCGACCGAGGTTTGGCTGAATTCCAAAGTTCCTGGACCCTTCCTTGGAACCTAAGAACTCGGAAAATCAAGGCCAAATGCACCGGTCCTCGGTGTTTCCCAAGGAAAACTAAGGAACAAGTTTCAGCACTAGTGACGAGTGTATCTTTGCCATTATGTCTCAATGCAATGAATTGGGAATGATGGCCCTGTTTCCTTTAAAAAAGGATCTCATCTTGTACGCTGAGCTCATCCCTCACTGAGAAGTATGGCAGCAACCCGCAGCTGAGACTTGGCTTTTGGCCTTCCCTCCATGATGATGCGTTTAATAACCTTATAAGCTTTTATCCTGTTCTGTGCATTTCTGAATTTCCTCTAAACCAATTGAGATATTAGCAGGTACTGCAGCATGTTTATTGACTCTATGTTCTTCTTAACTGAACCCATCTCACAGGGGTTCAGTTAACCCCTGAAGACAGGCTCTGCTTAAAGTGTCTGCTTAAAGTGTCTGCCTGGGTAGTACTGGATGTGTACATCGTATCAATGTAGTCACATTAGCATTCTCTAAAGACGCTTTGGTGTGCTCAATAATGGTTTCTTCATAATGGCTTCCAGGGGTTGTGGTCTGACTGGACAACTACAGGCTTCCCAAAGGTGAGCTGATGAAAGCGTTCTACCCCAAAGAGGACAGCCAGAAGTTTCTTTTCTATTTGAGCATAGTCCATCTTCTCTGTATCTGTTAAGGCTCTACTGGCAAATGTAATGGGCTGTTGGTTTTGTAACAGGGCAACTCCTAATTTCTGATGCACCACACTACAATATGAGCTGCTCCCCAGGAGTATAGTATTTCTGTACTGGAGTGTTTGCTATTATGCCCTTAATTTTCTTGAATGCCTGCTGCTGATTCTCTGACCATTCCCATGCCACATTCTTATGTGTCAGCTGTTGGAGTGGTTCACTATAATCTGACAGCCTGTAGCAATATTTTGCAAGGTAGTTTGTCATTTCTAAGAACCTCTGCACGGTCTTTACATCTACAGGTTTCGGCATTTCTCAAATGGCTCTAAACCTTCCCCAGGTCTGCTTGCAGGCCCTTTGATGTCAATAAGTGGCCCATGTATGTTACCTGCTCTTGTCTTAGCCATACTTTGTCTGGATTTAGCTATATATTTCTCTCTGCATTGCTCCAGAAAAAGATTCACTTTTTGTCATGATCCATTGTAACCTTGGTCTCTGTTGCTCCTTTCCCCACAACCGATATGTCATCAGAGATTATTTTGATTCCTGGAAGGCCTTCTAGTTCTTGATTTAACGTGCGCTGGAAGCCCTCTGGAGTGGGGATGATGCCCATTGGCATGCGTAGCCGGCGATAGTGGCCAAAGGGAGTTGCGGAAGTAGTTAGGTAGCTTGAGTTGGTGTACAGTTCTCTGTGCCAGAATCCATTTTTTAGTTTACACCAAAGACAGAAAAAACCTTGGCTTGTGACAAGTTGCATATAACCTCCTCAGTGGCTGGTAATGGGCAGTGGTTGCATTTGCTGCTCTATTCAAAGGCTTAGGGCCTATACAAATTTGCAGTTTTCTGGATGGTTTTCATACAATAACCAGGCTGCTTATCCAATCTGTACCGGTAGTAACGGGCAATTATGCCCCTCGTTTGTAAGCTTGCCAATTCTTGTTTCAGTGGCTCTGCCAGTGCTATTAGTACCCACCACTTTTGTATCTTCACCAGTTTCAGCTTCCCACCCAAGCATCTTTCTCCCTGGAACATATCCCTGAAATCTTTCAGTCTCTTTTCTAGTGTCCAGGCAGTTCTGTGGCTTTGTTCTGTGACCTGGATTGTGTTTTAAATGTTGTGGTGTAGGACCTGAATCAGCTGCATGGCCTGAATTGCTTTGCTCCTGAGTAGTGGTCTAGTGGCCTTTCCTTTCACAGTCACAAACTCCTCATGATATAGGCCGTGTGCGGACGAGCACAGCGGGCAAGGGAATGAAGGAGCGATCCTGGGACGCTCCACTTGAGTGCGGGAGTGGGGATTAGCCCGTTTCTAGCATGATTTCCTTCACACATTGCAGGGCTGGATTTTTGAGCCCTGCAATGTGTGATGGAAATCACACTAGTAATGGGCTAAACCCCCTCCTCCCCACCACATGAACGGAGAGTCCTGGGATCACTGCTTCTGGGAATCTCTGCTCCCAGAAGTTCCCCCAACCCCCATACTTGTCTGCAAACGCCCAGTTTGTTGTTCTTTGGGTTCCAGGTCTTCGGCCAGCACCTACCCACAGGTTTCAGTGTGCTCTTGTACATAATAAGCACCTGTCCACATGCTTCAATCTCCACCTTTTTTACTCACCATTGATAGTGGCAGAGCATTTGCAGCTGGCTCCACAATACACTTGGAATCAAACTGGCTGTTGATCCAACACCATCGTAGCAAATAACACGATGGGGTAAATGTTTGTTGCTCCAGGATCTCCCACAGTTTAAATATTACACTCTGTTGGCCACAAAGTCAGACTTAAAATGTCCTCCAAATCCTCTGATTGGTCACGATCTTTCTGCACAGCCCTCAGTGCTAGCTTCTGATATCTCCCCCAACCCCCCACTCCAGCATTAACTTTGGAAATAGTTTGGCTTGCCACAAACTCTTGCATTGCTGGCCACCTCTCCTTCCTTTTTCTCATGGTGCTTTCCATTGTATCCTGGGTAGCCCTTTATCGAGATGCTTCTCTCTCTCACGGTGGGGTCTGGCCTGTGCATGTACACCATGCACCTGCACTTCAGGTGTACCTTCTAATATCCTCTGCCTGTTGTTTGAGACCTCAGCTGCTCTTGCAAGCTCAAGACAACAATCAAAAGTTAAATCTGACTCTCACAACAGCCGTTCTCAGAGCTGATGGTCTCTTGTCCCACCGACAATCCTGTCCTTAATAAGTGAGACTTTGAGCTCCCCAAAATTGCATGTAGCTGCAAGGGTCCAAAGTTCTGTGACATAAGCATCCAGCCCCTCTTCACCCTGGGATTGCATAAAGAAATGATAGTTTATTTATTTTTATTTATATTTTATTTTAAAACACTTTCTACCCCGCCCCTCCTGCCTCAGGCAGCTCGGGGCAGCTTACATACACTAAAAACAATTAAAACAATTTAAAACAACAATAAAAGGAGAAAGAAACCCCATTCCCACCCCACCATCCCCAACCCCACTCACCCTTACCCATCTCCCGCACCAAATGCCTGGAGGAACAGCCAGGTCTTACAATTTCTCCAAAAGGAGAGAAGATCTGAGGCCAGCCAGGCGTCTACCGGAAGGGAGTTCCACAGCCATGGTGCAGCCACCGAGAATGCCCTCACCTGTGTGGCCCCCCCAGAAAACCCAAGGGACCTTGAGCAGGGCACTCCCGGACGACCACAGGGGCCGGTCCAGGACCCAGGGAGTGAGGCAATCCCGCAGATAGGCAGGGCCCAGGCCATTTAGGGCTTCATAGGCTAAAACCAACACCTTGAATGAGACCCGGAAAACCAGTGGCAGCCAGTGCAGAGAGTGGAGCACTAGTGTAATGTGCTGCCAGTGGCCCAATCCTACTGAGTCTGGACCGCCGCATTCTGCACCAGCTGCGATTTTCGAGCTGCCACCATGGGAAGCCCCACATAGAATGCGTTCCAATAGTCTAATCTAGAGGTGATGAAAGTATGGATGATAGCGGCCAGGTCCGAGTCCGAAACAAACAGCCAAAGCCATTGCACCAGATGTAATTGGCAAAAAGCACTCCTCGCCACAGTCTCCACCTGGAGATCCAGGCAGAGCTGCACATCAAGGAGCACCCCCAAACTCCATACCTGGGAGGCCAGTGGAGGGCAGACCCCATCAATAATGGGGGCTGCCAACTCCATCACCTTACTCACTAACATGAGTTACTCACTAACATCACCTCCATCTTGTCAGGATTCAGCTTCAGTCGATTAGCCCCCATCCAGTCCCCCACAGCTGCCAAACACCAAGTAAGCACCGAGACTGCTGGGCCTGGGTCTGTTGAAAAAGAAAGGTACAGCTGGGTGTCATCAGCATATAGATGACACCGCTCGCCAAACCTCCTGATCACCTTGCTGAGCGGCTGTATATACACGTTGAACAGGAGAGGGGACAAAACAGAACCCTGTGGGACTCCACACGAGAGGTCTCAGTATGATGAAATAGTGTTGCACTGTTTCATTTTGCTTTGGTACACAGTATTGTGCAAGAGTAGAGGTATCACTGAGCTTGAGGGTCCTGCACACCCTCTCACCCCTCTTCCCCTATAAGGTAGAATAAAAGCTTTACCTTCTGCTTTTCCTCTTCTCCATCCAGGCAAGATTCAGATAGAGCTCAAATTCCTGCCTCCAGTGTTTCCACGTCTGGGCAATGTTTGCTGTAGTGAAGGACAGTGGCCCTGGGGGGTTTATGGCCACTTTTATACAAGCAGCTGGATCCAGCGCGTTCTTCAATGCGCTTCCTGAAAAGCCTCGCGGGATGCATTTAGACGCACTGGAAGTAGCCGGCCGCCAAAGGAATCGCCACTCGCGTGGTCTTTTTAAATACACATTTTGGAAGCCTCGATATCAAGATTTCCAAAATGTGCCTTCAAAAAGACACTGCAAGCAACAATTCCTATGGTGGCAAGCTATTTCCAGTGCATCTAAACGCACCCCGGGGGGCTTTTCAGGAAGCACGTTGAAGAACACCCTGCATCCGGCCACTCGAATAAAAGCGCTCTAAGTCTTTTTCCATTGCTCAGAGGCCTGATGTTTGTTTGCTGCCTTCTCTGCTGGCTGCTGCAAGAAGTTAAGATGGCCGCTGTCTGCTTGCTCTCTCCCTTACTGGCTGCTGCTGCTGCTGTGCCTGAGAGCTGGTTCCAGTGTGAAGCAACTACATACTAAACCACTGCCACCATGTTTCAAGTGGGTGCTTATGAAATCAGGACAGATCCAATAACAGTTAGAAAACTTTATTGGAAACTTACTACACACCTCTGCTTAATCCTTCCTGCTTTCCCTGTGTGAGAGCATCCATTCGAGGGCTTCCCTGTGTGCATGCTTATTCTTCCTGTGGGCTTCCTTAACTCTCTGACTTCAGTTCCACCTAGTCTTCCTACAGCCACCTTTTGCAGTTTGACCCTGAGACTCCCATTTTGGCCTATGGGAGTCTTGGGGTCAAATTGCAAAAGGTGGCCACCCTATGCAGAAGGCAAGAGGGGAACAGACCCAGAATGAGTCCACCTCTCTAGGATTGTTTTTAGACAAGACTCACCCATGGAGGTCCAACCATCCCCCCCCCCTCCCCAGGCGCCTGTTTGAAGGCGGTTGGGGTGTGTGTGTGTGTGCTTCTGTGACTCATGCACCGCCCTCTCATGCCCACGCACGGCGCATCTGGAGCAAGGCCGGGATGCTCCATCCAAGGGCAGACCAAACCGTGTCTGGGTAGGGCCACACACCCATCCCTGGCCCGTTTTATTTCCCGCCACTCACCAGATGTTTGTGGGCACTTCACACACTGCACATGGACCTGTCCCCACCCGTGCCCATTTTAAAACGGCCTAGGTGAGGACTTAGAAATATGTGGGTCCCACAGCTACCACACCAGAGCCAAGGCAACAGGGAAAAGCAGACTTTAGTGGAATGGCAGTTGGGACTCCTGTCTAGTTTGGACTTTGGGACCAGGACAATGAATCGTCTCTTGAAGGGGGGGGGGGGGGGGGGCGGGATTTCCCTTTGGGCATCTGGACAGCTGAAGCAAGGGGCACCTTCCCTAAAAGTAAATGTCACCCAGCTGGGGCTTTGACCAGGTCAACGAACTTTTAAAGGCGGGGAGTTAAAGACACTCCCTCTGCATGTATTCCACCCTCCCCACCTCAACCCCAGATAGGGTGGCCAGATGTCCGGATTTATACCGGACAGCCCAGTATTTCAGGCAGCTCGTGCTATCCGGCATTGAAGGGGAACCAGACCATAGAGCTGTCCGGGAATTTCCCCTTCCATCTCTTCTCCCAAGAAATGATTATTTCCTCCTCTCCCCCCCCCCCCCCCCCCCCCCCCCCAGGAACCCCCTCCCAGAAAACCCCCTGGTTTCCCCGCAGCAACCCCTCCTCCCACCAGCAACACACACACCCCGGGGCTACCCCCAGCAACACCCCCCCCCCTTCAAAGGCTTCTCAGAGTGATGTGGGTGTGTTACCCTCAATGTTCTTATGTGCACTCTTCAAAGGTTTCTAAGGATGACGTGAGTGTGTTATCCCCAATGCTTTTTTGTGCAAACTTGTTCAAAGGTTTTTCAGGGTAACTTGAGTGTGTTACCCCCAACGTTCTTATGTGCACTGTTCAAAGGCTTCTCAGAGTGATGTGGGTGTGTTACCCCCAACGTTCTTATGTGCACTGTTCAAAGGCTTCTCAGAGTGATGTGGGTGTGTTACCCCCAATACTATGTGCAAACCTGTTCAAAGGGTTTACAGGGTGACCTGGGTGTGTTATCCCCAATGTTCTTATGTGCAATGTTGTTCAAAGTTTTCTGAGGTTGACTTTGGTGTTATTCCCCATAAAAAAGGAAACAAAAACCAAAGGACAAATAGAAAAATAAAAGTTGACTGAAATTATAGGGAATCGCTTGATGAGACACTAAAAACATCTGTTTCTCCTCACAGTGAGCCTTGGCTCTATTTTTTCACACTGCTAGGGAGAAATGGGACTAGTGGGGGAGAGAGCTTGGATGGGACCTTAGTAAGAGAGGTCTCTATCCCCCAGTGGCAGGGCTTCACGCAGCAGCAAGGAGTTCATAGGGTTAACTAATGTAATCTCTGTCCAATGTTAACGCTGAGAACTCCTTGCTGCTGGGTTAAGCCACACCGCTGGATTAATGGTTGAGTTGGCTCTGCCTATTGTTGGCTTGGCTCCACCCACTTCTGGCCCCACCCTCTGCCCCACAAATGTGCATAAATTAGTATAAAATTGCATATGTAAATTTCATGCAAATGTTTTTGTCATCATTTCTGCCGATGCATCAGTGGCCACCCTAGCCCCAGATCTGTTTAAGTGTCTGCTAAGTTCAGAGCATCTTTTCCCCCAAACCAGACAATATGTTTAATCCCAGGACTCTGTGATACCCATAAGCAAACTGTAGGTGGAGAGATGCTGGCTTTTCATATGGGGGGGGGGGGGAAATGATGTATTTCCCTGAAATGTATTCAAGGCACCAGTTTATTAGAGGAAAGTTTAATAAATGAGAAAGTAAAGCCGGAGGCAGGGCACAGTGTCCTTAACTCTTGCCCCTGCCCCATCTCATGACTCTGAAGATATAAATAGCAATATTAATGCTCGGTATATTTTAGCTGGGCTGCTGCGCGTGAGCTATTTGAATGCCACATGTACTATAGCCTCCAAGTAATTGAAGTTTAAAGATTCATTTTAATGCTAATTCCTCACCCGTGTGTCTAAAGATGAGCATGAAGCTCAGCAAAATAGGTTCGTGTCGCAATCAGTTTTGAATCTAAGACCGACATAAGTGGCAATTTATAGCTGACCTTTTCCATTATCATCTAATGCTTCTGAGATGAGGGTCCTCTTCTCTTTAAAAGAGGGGCTGGCAAGAGCCACGCTGACGGTGCTATCCTCTGCCATTAAAGTCAATGTGAGGGTTTGCCACTGATTTTAATAATGGAGGATGGTTTGACCTAGGGATAGGACATTTCTTCACCTAGGCTAGTTCGGTGGTGTACTCCCAACTGGGTTATGTTCTTTCTGACCCTTCCATCCCTGTCCCAAAGTGTTTGCTACCATTTTTCTCTTGGGAATTATGTCTGATTGTCTATTCCAAGAACAGCTCTTAGAGCAATCCCATTATATCCCAATGCAGGGCTAGATGTATGGATGGGCAGAGTCTGTGATGGGCTAGGGGTGGAGGGTGCAAGGACTGGGCTGGGCTGGGCTGGGCCGGAGGATGGGTCTTGGGAGTCCTGCTGTGGTGTGGCACGACACTTCTGTGGCTCTATCTGAAACCAGCGCTTCTGGGAGGAGGCACCACATCACTGCAGCTGCCACAGCCGGTACATCCACATGTGGCGGGATCTGCATTGGCCCTCACCTGGGACCCACTCCTCCACCCATGACTTTCTGTGGGGGCCCTTTCCCCTGTGGGACCAGGGCTACAGCCTTGTATTGTCCCGTCTAGCCTGGTCTAAGTCCGGGCACGGGTGGATGAGAATAGAGTTATCACCCCTATGGGTTTAACCTGGAGTGTCTGGGGGTAAAAACAGATGTGATGTGGGTCGCCTGAGCTGGGGACTCAGCTGCATGTCTGTTCCCCAGCTGCCGGTTGTTAGCCTGTTAGTGCCCCAGGGCAGGTAGGCAGCTGGCCCAGAAGAGTCTACCCAAAGCTTTTGAATGCTCATTCTGGGCCAATGGCAGCCCATGCAGGCGAACGTGGGCCATAGCAGGCCCACATGTCTGCCTGACACTGCTATACCCACCGTGGGGTGGGGGCCGCCATGGTTGCCTGTCATTGACTGCCATGGTTCACATTCAAGCATTGACGGCCATGGCTGCCCGCCATATGCTGAGCTCCTTCCCTGAAGCTGCCAGCATCAGCTACAGTGAGTAAAGCAACCAGGCCCTCTCCTCTGAGAACTGTCACAGCCTGACACTTCTTGAGGCAAAGCACCTACCTTGTGCGTTTTACACGGGGCCTCTGGCAAAGCTCTAGTTTAGCCTAAACTGGCTTTGAGCTCAGTGAAAAGAGATAGTTTTGACCCATTGATTATGTAAATATAATGTGGTATCTCCCATATAGTCCTAGGTGCCATTGTCACAACATTGGTGCGGAGAGTGTCTCGCACTCTAAGTGGCCGCAGAGCTGAGGAATCCTAGGGCTCTCTCCGATGTGATCAAAAGTGTACTTATGAGTTCGGGTGGCATGACATGCATGCAAATTAGATGTGGCTTTGATAACGCCCAAATGCCGCACCTCACATGATTGAAGCTTTTCGGTGCACTACTACTACTAGTCATTTCTATAGTACTACTCAGCATACGCAACACTTTACAGTCATGGATTTTGGAGACCAGTCCCTGCCCAGTGAGCTTACAATCTAAGATGGACAAGGGTGAGGGAATACAGGGAGAGACAGATGCACACATTTCCATTTTACAGATCGGGAACGGAGCCGAGAGGTTGTGGCTTGCCCAAGGCCATCCAGTGAGTTCATGGTTAGGGCAGAATTCGAAGCCTGGTTTCCCAGGACTAAATGCAGCACCTTATCCACTATACCACACTGGCTCTCTAGGCTAAGAGGTTGTGACTTGCCCAAGGACATCCAGTGGCTAGGGTGGGTTTTATTTATTCATTTATTTTGATTTATATCCCGCCCTATCTGCTGAGGCTCAGGGCAGATACAATAAACACATAAAATACAAATATAAAATAATCAAACCCCCACAAAACTAAAAACACTTCCATCACCCCCACCCCCATCTATCCCTGACCACTGAATGCCTGGCCAAATAAAAAGGTCTTACACTGCCTCCGGAAGACATTCAAACTGGGGCTCAGGCGGGAGTTCCAAAGGGAAGGGAGTTCCAAAACTCTTGGGGCAGCCACCAAGAATACCTCTCTCTGGGCCCACAGTCATATGAAACTGGTCCAGTGATGGAATCTGCAAGAGGGCACTCTCGGCAGAACTTAAAAGCCACAAAGGGGGAGATAAGGAGAAAGGCGGCCCTTCAGATACGTAGGACCCAAGCCACTTAGGGCTTTAAAGGTCAAACCCAGCACTGTGAATTGTGCCCGGAACGCTATAGGCAGCCAGTGCAGACTCTTAAGCACTGGTGTAATGTGCTCCCGGCGACCCACCCCCATCAAGAGGCGCTGCTGCATGTTGCACCAGCTGCAGTCCCTGAACAGTCTTCAAGGGCAGCCCCACGTAGAGCTCATTGCAGTAGACCAGCCTTGAAGTAATGAAGGCATGTATGACTGTGGTCAAGTCCACATTGGAAAGCAAGGGACACAGCCTTCACACCAGATGGAGTTGGTGAAAGGAACTCTTGACCACAACCTGACCTTCCAGGTGCAGCTGAGGATCCAGGAGCACCCAAAGCTACACACCTGAGTGGCAAGGGAAGGCAGGACCCCATCAATGAAGTCTCAATCCCCCCCAGGCCACAGGGCCAGCCAACCATCCTCACTTCAGTCTTGTCTGGATTCAGCTTCAGACAGCTCACCTGCATCCAGTCCTCAGTAGCAGCCAGACACTGAATAAGCAATGAAACTGCAGGGCCTGGGTCGGATGAAAAGGATAAGTAGATTTGGGTGTCATCCACATATTGAAGACAATGCACCCCAAATCTATGCACGATCTCGCCCAGGAGCCTTAGATGCATGTTGAGCAGGAGGGGAGACAGGAAGGAACCCAGTGGGACCCCACAAGAGAGTGGGGGGCGGGGGAGAAGAAGAACAATTGCCCATCACCATGGCACTTGCTGAAACCTCCCCGACAGAAATGAACAGAACTGCTCTAGAGTTGTTTTGTGAACTCCTGTCAGGTTCCACAGCCATTTCAACAACATCTCATGGTCAACTGTATCAAAGGCTGCTGCAAAATCTAAAAGGATCAACAGGGTACAAAATCCCCTGCCAATCTCATGACAAAGATTGTCAACCAATGCCACAAGCGCAGTCTCAGTGCTATACCCAGGACGAAAACCAGTCTCGCATGGGTCCAGGAATCCGATTGCATCTAGATGTCTCTGCAGCTGCCTGGCAACCACCCATTCAATAACCTTCCCTTAAAAAGGAAGGTTAGAGACAGGGCAACAGCTGCCCAAGGACTCAGCGTCAAGTGATGTTTTTTTGAGCAGGGGCCAAACAGCCGTCATCTTGAGAGTTTCCAGTACCCTGCCCTCCCCAAGGGAGGCACTGACAATCTCAGACAGCAAAGGCCCCAGTCTCTCACGGCTGACTTTCACCAACCAAGACAGGCAAGGATCTAATTTACAACTGGTTGCCTATATTGCCCCAAGGACATCTGCTGCCTCAGTAGGTGACACCAACTGAAACTGATCCAAATAAACAGGACAAGATTGAGCTTCCACAGTCCTGAACGCTGACTCTGCCAAAGAACTAGCAGCCTCCAAGTTGAGGTGGAATATGAGCGATTTTGTCTGCAAAGTAGGTATTAAATTCCTCACAGCAGGCAGAAGTTGACTCAACCACAGGATGGAGAGCCTGGATTCACCAGGCTGTTCACTTCCCAGAATATCTCCATTGGAAGGGACTTTACAGACACTATGGTAGTGGAGAGGAGGGCAGTCCTTGCCACCATCCTAGCCACACTATACTCCTTGAAAGACAATCTATGGTGCAATCAGTTGGCATCGGTGCGAATCTAACCCCACCTGCACTCCAACTCTAACTGCCTCACCTCCTGCTACATCTGCTGCAGGATGACCTGTACAGACACCGAGGAGGAAGCGGATGGCTAGGTGCTACCGTGTTGATGGCTTTGGTCAACGTGGTGTTCCACAACTCGACCAGACCAATTACAGAGCAGTTGTCAAAATCAGTGGGTATATTCTCCAGAGAGATCTGGAATCCAATTTCTCCTTAAATCTCTGAGGGTGGACAAGCCTAACTGGTCCACCACCCCAATGGGGGCTAATGAGTGCAGGTACCCAGACCAACAAGTCCAACCCTGGCTTCCCAGAACCAAGTCCAGCACTTTATCCACACCACCACACTGGTTCTTGACCAAGCTACAAAACCCAGGTTGGTCAAGCACACTTGTTAGTGTACCCTACACCTTTGATGAAAGCACGCCCTAGAGTTGGAAGTTGCTTCCAGGGTCATTTAGTCCAACTTCCTGCTCCAAGGAAGGAGGCAAACAAAAAAACTGGAGGAGAGAAATGAGACACATCATTGGCCTTCTCCTGGCAGGGCAGCCTGAGGTGCTTTCCTGGCCAAACAAGGGCTTGCACTCCTTGCAGTCTGAGTGGAACTTCTGTTCTCTGTCATTCAGCTGAACACAAAGAACAGGAGCGCTGGCAATGCAGGCGTTTGGGGTGCTGTTGCTTTTGGGGCTGTCAACACAGGTTCGGGGGCACTCCTGTTCCCCTCCGCTATAGACAAATTGCCAGGGAGCGGGAGCCCCAGGGGGCTGGCTTGGCTTTGGTGTTGCCACTTGAAAGCTGACACCATGGGCAGTTTGGTCCTTTCTACTGAAACAAACCTAGCCTAGGTTTGTTTCAATAGAAAGGACCAAACTGCCCATGGTGTCAGCTTTCAAGTGGCAACACCAAAGCCAAGCCAGCCCCCTGGGGCTCCCGCTCCCTAGGGTTCCTTCACAAAGCACCATTCTAACTGGCAAACTCACCCATGTGTTCTTTTTTATCTCTTTGTCTTTTCCCACAGTAATCCATTCACACAATTGCTGGTTCCCCAGCATTCCCATACCCTCCAACATTTGACAGGTACATTTCATGCCCCTGCCTAATCTGTGTTTATGAAAACTTGTAATAGCCTGCCAACTAACTTTGGGGCTGAGCTAGAAAAAAAGAAAGTCTGTGTAAGAGGCTCTATGATGGAGGCAAGGCAGTTTGAATTATATCTTTTATTGGACCAACTGCTGTTGGTGGAAATGTGAACATATTATGTATGTACATGCAGGACTGAGGGTTCAACTCTATTGAGTTGTAGTAGGGTTCAAACTACAACTCAGCCTCCTGAAAAGTCAACATTCTCAAATGGGTGCATTGACTTGAGCTCCAAAGTTTTAGTTTTAAAGACTCCGAGGATCACAGATGGGAGCAGTGATCAAACAGCAGGTATATAAAAATAATGAGAACTTTATAAGTCACTTTTGCAACATCTTTCCTTCTATGGGAGAAAATTCTGGCTTTCATAAGCTTGTTAAAATAGTGCTAGATCTTTAACATTTAGAAGGATAAATCTGCACAGTACTTTTTTTTTTTTTTTTTAAAACACCCTCATATTATACCAAAGTACCCATTTCTGCTCCTTCTACTATGCTAAATCACACTCGCAGAGAGTCCTCCTGGCCAGCCTTTTCAGAGAATGGTATCTGAGCTGTTTCCCATCCCCTACTCCCAGGTTCTCAAAAAGATGGTGTCAGTGAGCTGCCAGCTAGGGTTGAAATATATATATGCAATTTTTTTTCTGAACACTTATGAAAAATACATGTTGCAGGCCCTGCATTGGCACCAATGCAGGCCCTGCAACATGTATTTTTCATAAGTGTCCTTGAAAAATGTGCATATATATATTTCAACCCTACTGCCAGCAGCAAGGAAAAAGTAAGCAACATCCAAACAACAGCCTCACATGCTTTGTGTGGAAATGAAATCTGATCAACTGCCTTGTCAGATGTGGGTTCAAATGGGAGACAAAAGGACAGGCTTAGGCAGGAAAAATCTAGGATCGGACTATTTAATAAACTGGCCAAATCAGACTCCCCTCAAGCTCAAAGCACACACACGTGCCAGTGGCAGGCTCTCCACTCTTTCACCAAAATGTTTAGCTACAGCATGCTAAAGAATTATTTCTCACAAAACTCTCTCACACACCCTACCTTTTTTTAATTTTCATCTTAATCCCAGGCATGGGAAACACTCTCTCTCAGATGGTGGAAATGAGCTGTCCTTTTCCCCTGGAAAATAACGGCTTTCAATTTTGGCAGGGGGAACTCACTCCAGTTATTGTTCCTCCCTCCTGTCAGGACTGCAGGGTAATGTGGTCAGAGACTGAGTGACAGGCAAAGGAGGGGATTTTAGCAGCTTGGTAAAATAATAGCTGTGCAGTAAAGGAGGCTAATAACTGGGTGATACAACTTTTATTGCAGAAATGTGTAGTCATAGGACTTAATTACAGGCATGATTTATTTAAAAGATTTGGGAAGAGTCTCAGATCAGAGAGAGACTTTTTACAAGTCAGGCAGCTCACATATTGTCTGTCTAATTAGCAAAGAGGAATTTGAGGACATACGGTATGTGGATACTGGCAGCCAGTTGGGTGCATGTGCCTTGTGCATGTGAGAATCAAATACTGGCAAAGTATGTGGTGGAGGAGACAAAACCTCAATGACTCCACCTGTTTCTCTCTGAGATTTGATTTACAAATGCTCCACAAATGGCGTGGTGCCCCCTTCAAAGAGTTGTCCTGCTTTCTGTGCCCTTTTAATAGGTGGGGAACTTCATCAATATTCATACGGACTGGAGAGAGAACAAAATCCAGTAAATAGAAGCAGCTGGATAGCTTAGTGTCAATGCCAATATTGGCAGCCAGCCGGCTCCTTTGGCACCTGCAGTCGCCTTCGATTACTCTGGCAGGAAACGGGTGTCCCTGTTGAAGTGCCAATGTCGTGTTTAGGCTGCAGTGTCATGATGCCAACTGCTATTAGATATCTCTCTGCTTGTCTTTGTTGCTGTTGGGAGGTCAGGGAGGCACAAGATTATACTTAATGGGGTCATACAGGGAAAAAATTGGGAATTTCTGTGTTAAGACCAACCTGACTGCACAGGCAGCTCTAAACACTGTCCATAGGTTGTGGGTTTGGAGAGTAACGGTATATGCCAGAGAGGCTTTACATTCTCTCTCTCATCCATCCTAGATGGTAAGCCCTCCAGGGCAGAGACCTGTCTCTAATCATGACTGTTCAGTGCCAGGCACATTGTTGAAGCTATGTAAATAATAATAACATACCAGTAGTGCCTGAATTGTGGAAAAAAGGTCCGTCCCAGGCAGGGATGGCGCTACTATAGAGGCAGCACAGGTGACTGGCTACAGCAGCAAGCTGAAGGATGTCACCAGCAAAAACTGCAACCACCCCTGCCACCTTTAAGCTCCACAGCTGAATCAAAAGCGGGAGAGCCAGGAGGAGCTGGGGTTGCCTAGGGCAGCAAAAATCCTTCCACTGTTGCTGGACACAGGAAATTACTGAAAGCAGTAAGCCCTGGGCCCTAGAAGCCACATGGCTCTTCCCTCCACCTCTAGTATAATAGGATCTGTATACTGTGCTAAAGGTCCTTGCAGACGCCTTTCCGCATTTTATTTATTTATTTATTTATTTTATTATCAAAACTTGATAATCCGCCCCCTCCTGCCAAAATAGCTGGGGGCAGTGTACAATAAAATATAAAAATAAATACAAATGCAATAAAAACAGATTAAAATATATAAAATACAGTAGTCGCCCCGATCTTCACCTTCATTAACGCAACAGGGAAGATACCCAATTCGTGGATAAAGAGCATTGTAGTGCCCATTTTTAAGAAGGGGGACCCCATGGAACCAGAGAACTATTGCCCAATTAGCCTGTTCAGCATTATAGGTAAGCTGTATTCAAGAACTTTGCTGAGCAGGCTACAGGATTGGCCGGAGGATAGTGAAATCATTGGGCCGGAGCCGGTTGGGTTTCGTAGGGAACGCTCCACAGTGGATCATGTGTTGGTCCTTGAGCAGCTAGTGGGGAAGATTCTTGGCCAGGGTAGGAGGGCCTACCTGTGTTTTGTTGATCTGAGGATGGCCTTTGACTCCATCTGCAGGGCACGTTTGTGGTGTAAACTGAGAGCCCTGTGGATGGAACCAAGGCTCCTTTTGTTGATATCCCGTATCCATCGGGATAATACCTTACAGGTAAAATCCACCAGAGAGGGGACCCTGACCCGTGAGGTGAGAGTGAACAGAGGGGTGAGGCAGGGGTACTTGCTGGCACCTGCGCTATTTAATGTTTTCCTGAACGATCTTATCCCCTATCTTGCCGAGGTGAACACCCATCCACCTCAGATTGGTGATAGAGAAGTCCCTTCTTTGCTCTACGTGGATGACACCTCTCTGATTGCCCGTTCCCTGGTGGGTCTTCGTTGGGCAATGCAGCGGATAGAGACTTACTGCCAAAGTGAGGGGTTGGAGATTAACTATGATAAAACAAAAGTGCTGATCGTAAGCAAAGGAAGACATAAGGAATCTCACAACTGGTGGATCGGGAACCATCAGATCTCCCAGGTGGAGAGTTTTCAATACTTGGGTGTGACCTTCTCCTCCTCTTCCAGCTGGCGGGTGCATTGGCTCCAGGCAAAAACTAAGGCGGTGCAGACAGCAGGGGTGATTCGGGGGTTCTACTTTGGCAAGGGGGGGCAACTGGTGTTGCCAGCATTACAACTGTTCCAGACGAAGGTAATAACGCGTTTGCTGTATGCCTTCCCGGTTTGGGGATGGGAAGTTCTGGACCTCCTGGAACCAATTCAGAATGGGTTCCTGAGGGCGATTCTGGGGGTCCCGTGGAGTACACCTCAAGTCCTCATTCGTGCGGAGACAGGCTGTCTCCCTATTAGAGCCTATGCCCTTCAGGCATTGGTGCGCTTTGGGCTAAAGGTGGAGTTCCTTCCCCAGGGGGAGGGGTCCCTGGTGAGTAGGGTTAAGGAGGCCGGGGTCTTGCGGCCTTGGCTGAAATGGCTGGAGCTGTCAATAGGGAGACTGGGTTTCTCTTTTGGGGGCCTGAGATCCCTGGGGGGTATTAAACATGCCATGGTGTTGGTCAAACAGAGGATTCGGGACCAGCAAGTCCAATTGGATGCTGAGATGCTCCAGAAACAGAGAGTTAGCCCCATGTATAGATTGCCGTATAGGCCATTACAGGATTTAAACTATCTGGTGTCTTGGACTAAATTCCCTTTGGGAAGGGCTTTTACGTGCTTACGCTGCAGAGTGTTTCCCTCTGCAATTCTGGCAGGGCGTTATGAGGGGGTGCCATTTGAGGAAAGGAGGTGCCCAGATTGTCCCTTACGGGAACTCGATATGGTTTATCATATTCTATTTAAGTGCCCCAAGTATGTCAGCTTCAGAGGAAATCTTTTGGCGGGTTGGGAGCAAATGCAGGCGAGGGCCCTCTTGGCCCCATCCGAGACAATATGCTTGGGGCACAGGGATTCAGACTTAAGAAGGGCAGTGGCTAGGTTTGCTTGTATAGTGATGCGTAAAAGGTTACAGAGGTTGGGTGAAGTAGGTTAGGAGTGGTGGAAGTAACATAGCCCTCCTGCCTTTTATTCATCCTGAATACATCCTGGTGTTAGGGGTTTGTTTGAGAATTAGGAGGATAATTTATGTATGGTTAGGGGGGGATTGAAGGGGTATAATTTGTGGAATTATTGAATGTTTTGTATTATGATTGATTTGCTGTGAGCTGTACTGGAGTTTTATTGATGTATTGCCAATAACTGTCCAGTTGGGCAAATAAATGATTTTTTACTACTACTACAGTAGTCACAAAAATGCCCTCCCCAACCCTCCCACTACCCATCTCCCCCACCAAAAGCCTGGCGGAATAACCAGGTTTTGCACTGATGCCTGAAAGAGAGGAGATCTGGGGACAGGGAGGGATTGGATTATTTTAATCTGGGGATTTTGTTGTTTTAATTGTATTTTAGTTATGTATTTTTAAATGTTGTTAGCCGCCCCGAGATGCTTATAGCAGGAGGGGGAGGCATATACATTTTAAAAACAAAAGCCAAACAAACAGACCACTGCCGGGAGGGAGTTCTACAAACAAGGCGCCAACGGCTGAGAACACCCTCTTCAATGTGGCCCCCCATCAAACATGGGGGACCTCCAAAAGGGTGCTCCCAGCTGACCGCAGAGGCCGCTCCAAGACTTGGAGGGGGGGGGTGAGCCGGTCCCACAGGTAGGCAGGACTAAGGCCGTGTAGGGCTTTATAGGTAAGCATCAACACCTTGAATTGGGCCTGGATGGCTATAGGCAGCCACTAGTGCAGCATTATGGGAAGATGTGATGCATCTCTGCTCCATGGGGTGAAGTTGGGGGAGAGGTTTATGAAGGACAGTTCACAAGGGCAAGTACTTCGAAATCGTAATTGAAATAACAATTGTTGCAACAGTGATATTTAAATTGGGTTAAAGTTATTTTAAATTTGGCAGCTCCTTGCAGGAAATGAGAGCAGCTCCCAAGTCTTGGACCAAATGCTGCACTCACCAGCTCCTCCAAACCTCAATTGAATTAACTTTGAACAAAGCAGTGTCAGGATGGCTGACTACATGTCTTTGTGGGGGGAGGCAAATGAGAGCTCCAAGCATCCTTAAAATAAAAATCTGAAGCTGCCCTCGCAAGAGGTAAAGGGACACCCCTGTAACTCAAGCATTGCCTACCCGTATACCTGGCTTCCCAGAGAGGACACTCTGGTGCTTACATTAAGAATTTTCAAGGTGGGCCTGTTAGTCTGGCCCCCATTTTGTTCTCTAGCTTTTTGCTCCTTTATGGATATAATCCCTAGATAGATTACGCCAGAGTAAACAGGGCTACTCCAGAGGAAATGGTTTGAAGCCCAGAAACCCATGTGAACGTTGTGCTTTTGCAGGCTGCTGGTTTGAAAGCACTGAAGGCTCTAAGCCTGATTCTCATTCATACCAAGGCCCTGTTGCTGGCAGTGTAAAGGGAAAAAAAATTGTTACATTCACACGCACTTTAAGCCATGCTCATCCTGCAGGAGTGGTGCAAACGGGTCTCGATCTAAGATAGAAGCAGGTCCCTAACATCCTTTATTTATCACTAAAGCATTAATAGAAAGCAGCATGTCAAATTCCCTCTGCTCTTCCTTGTTGACACTCCTCCATGCTGACTTAGTAATTGCCTTTAGGGGTAGCTCTTTAGTCTTTGGTCTTTCCATCATCCACTGAAAAAGGTGTCGTTTGCAGTGGAGCCAGATTTAGTCAGGCTGTTACTGACTGTTTTACCAAGCCACAAACACATCAGATGCAACCTGTGTGACCCTTGATCACAAATAAAAAAATGTTCAATCCATCTCTTCAGACAGAGCTTTGTACCATAGTATTCAACAGACAACCAAGCAGAAGAAAATACTAGAATTCATGATCCTAAGGAAAGGCAAGGGGGAAAACATACTAACAAGGACCTTGGACTTCAAAAAAGCTAATTTTAATAAGCTCAGAGTAATCCTGGGTGGGGTGATGCCATGATTAAATCATTTAGAGGGAATAGGTGTCCAAGAAGACTGGGACTTTGATACTGAAGGCACAGTCACAAACAATCCCAATGAAAAATTAGGACTTCGGTCAGGACAGAACACATCCATAATAATATTAAAACATGCTACACGGTTAGACTATTGATGGAGTCCTCCATCATTAAAGTTAATGAGAGTTGAGCTATTGACTTGAATGGATGTGCACCCCAGCATCTGAAACGCCAGTGACTGAAATGACTTGTTGCAAGTCATTGGGTATTTTTAGACAGACACAGGACTGCCCACCCCTGCAGCTCCTCTGGGGTGCACCCCCGAGTCCGCCTGCTCCCAGCCCCACCTATCCGGATCAGATGGACTTGGCCGATTCCTGTGGTCCGCCCGCGAGGTGCCCCCTTCTACACGATAGAGTTGTGGACTAGAATGTCCACAATGCTATGGTGTTGTTTGGGGCAATGGCCGGCTGGAAGCAGAGTAGCAGCATGGGTCTCTGCATCAGATGGACAGTTGCTCTGCTTTGTGCTGGTGCCCCAGGTTTGGCTGGCCCACTCCACCAGTGGCACTCCGGAATGTTCCGGAGCACCACCACTGGGGCTGCCCCCTGCTCCGATTCAACATCTGGCGGGGTGCCTTTCGATGGACGGGGCCACCCGTGGGTGAAGTGGGCTGGCGCGCCCAGCACTGAGCCAGCCCATCCATTTAAAAATGCCCATTGTCTGGGATTACTGGTATCGGAGCTTCTTCTGCTGTGGACTTCCATTCCGTTATACTGTATATTATACTGGAACTGAATGCTATATCATTCCTTAATCCAAGACTGGCCACTGAGGGCTGGATTGCCTCATAACAATTTGAGGGTGGGCCAGATTGCACTAAAACCTTTCACCATGTGGGGATGGGGATAGGGCTTGGGTGGGGACTTTGACTTGGGGGTGTGAGAGGGGGTTGGGTGGGTAGGTGGTTTGGAGTGGGGTTGTTGTGGGGTTTTTTTATGGTTTTGTTTCTTTTAAGTGTTTTTATATATATTGTAAACTGCCCTGAGTTTTAGGGAAGGGCAGCATATAAATTTAATTTAATAAATAAATGTGGTCAATGTATATTGTTTCTATCAAACCCTGTTCAAACCAACGAACACAAACTGTGCAGGTTAAACATGTAAAGTTTGGCATCGTTGTGCATGATGTGATTCTGGAAACATATGTTTATAAAATATTGGTGTCTAAACAAATTGCATTTTAATACTGTATTAAATTCCAGTTTAATTACAGATATCAGTATTGTATAAATTGTAATGTTTTTTTCTAATAGGGATGGGCGAACAGAGCCGAGTTCGGAAATTCGGTTCGGTTCAGTTTGGAAATTTGGTTCGGTTTGGAAGTTCGGTTCGGTTGACCGAACTATTTGAGTTCGGTCTGAACTTCCGAACAAGGTTTGAAAATGTAAACCACATTGAACTAAATGGAATATTGTCTTTTAGGGATGGGCGAACAGAACCAAGTTCGGAAATTCAGTTTGGTTTGAAAATCGTGTTCGGTTTGGAAGTTCGGTTCGGTCGACCGAACTGGTCGAGTTCGGTCCGAACTCCGAACTTCCGAACTGCGTTCTCCCATCCCTATTTTCTAAATGAGTAGTGGATATTTCCTGGTAATGGATTAATGCAGGACTGCCCAACCGGCAGCCCTGCATTAACTCATTACAAAAAATTTTTAAAGTGCACCAAACTGCAAAAAAACGGAGGAGGAGATTTTGAACATTTTCCATAAAAAGAGACCCCATTTCCCAGATACTGTTGTTACAAATGTAGCCCCTAAAATGGATTAGCAATATCAACATGCCTGATGTGTTTGCTTTCAGCAAGAACGATTGTTTTATTAGTCAGCTGAAATGTTGCATTACTAAGTGGAGGGCCTATTAAGTTTTCCGTGACTGACCTAATTCAAACATGTTCTTTGTTGCTTGTGACTTAAATTCTTTCTTTTCCCGGTAGCTATTTTTCAGCTACTAAAAATATGGCTTCCCAACAAGTGGACTCAAGAGGAGGAAGGTCAGTTGTGAGAGAGGGAGAATGGACAGGGGATCCATCTAAAGGCAAAACCATTACACTGCTGGTTTAATAGCACTTGCTAGAAATCCAGCTTTAAAAACACTGCTGTCATTAAAGGTGTAGGCACTGGGCAGTGTTACCTTGTGCAGGATGCCTTGCTGTTTAAAACACATCACTATAATTATTCCAGCTTATTTCATTTTTCTGCCAGTACAGTGCTTCTGCTTGAAGCCAGTAGGAGGAAGTATAAAACAGGGCTTTGGAGTAACTAGATTCTAGCTGTGGTCTTTTGGCATTGTTTTCATTATAGGCAATGTTAAACCCCAGCATCCACAAGGGATAAGCTGTAATAACAAATACCATTAAAGACTATGGTGCATTTTATAAGGGCTCTCAGTGCTCTCCTAAAATATTTTCATACAATCTCAGCTCCCGATTCGCCAAATGATTGTTTTCTATCTAAGACACCTAAAGAGAACTCTTACTTGTTTTTACTAATCTGGGTGAGCTCGCCACTAACCTGTCAGGAAAATAAAACCCCAGAATTAAAAATTAGACCAAAAAATTACCTTGGTTGTTATTCCATAGCTGCACACAAAGCTACATTGTAAATGCTAATTAAAATTTTATGGATCTCTTTGGAGGGGGGAAGCAGTTATTTGTCTGTGTGCATTATTGTCTGCTTGCCTGTTTTATGATCACTTTTTCAGGATTTCTGATTAGAGGCTTGTTTTGTTCGGTGCAAAATATTTTACATAAACAATTCAATTTATGAAACACAAGCACCTATAATTTGATGTTCACACAAGCCTCGTGTTATTGGGTTGGGCTGTTTAAGCAAATGATTAAAAAAATAAGCTCCTCAATGAAACTGTGTGATTCTCTTGCTTTTCTCATGGATTTCCAGCTGAAAGCATATGCAAAACAGTAGCCAGGTTATGAATGCAGCAAGAAAGCAAGATGAGTGGCAGTTAATGGGAGGCTGCCTCATTCCTTGAAAATCTTAGCATATACTATTGGCTCAGAATTTAATGGTGTTTGAGCACCACTTTGCACGTTACACATTAAAGCTAAGTGCATACAAAGGCACAACTGGGGTTCTCCTGTTTGTTCTATATATTTACCTTGATGGGTTGTGTGCAGGGTACCTTACTTTTGAACGGCAATATTCAAGCCGGACACTAGAGAGCTCTGCATCCCAACCACAGGCCAGCAGAGCAAAGAGAGCATCCTTGAAAGGTGGATCTCAAACACACACACGCACACACCCCCGACCCACCACCCTTTGCTGTATGCAGTCGTAGATGGCTTTACTCTCTCTTTTTATTATTAGAAAAATTAATATTCCAAAGAAAAGGCACGTTTTATGGTTAGCTGCATGGCTGCGGTAGCAAGGTGACTGCGCAATTCTGGAAGAGTTATAACTTGTGTGCTAATGGTACAATTTAAAAGAGAGGGCAGAGAGGGAAATCAAATGTACTGAGACTGTCGGTCCCAAAGCAATGATGAGTTTTAAAGTAAATATGTGTATATCTCATGTTCATGCAGAGTACAGGATGATGATGATGACTGATAGTCTGTTAAACATATGTGCAATCACATGTAGGTGTATAATTTTGTGTTCTCTGCGTGTTTGTCTGAATTGTCAGGTTCCAGCTCTGGATGCAGGATGAATTCTAAACACAGCTTCTCTGCGGCTGTTGCTTTGCTGATAACCTTAAGCCTTACCACACACATGCTATTGATAAACATTACTTTATTAGTAACTGATATACTGGGCCTGTCTTTTCCTCCACTAGCAATGTTTCCACCGATCATTTCTTTAGTTGCTTTGGACCATTCATCATTTATGTATGAAATAAAAACAAAATTGCCTATGCTGTCACTGTAAAGGCATTCACATAAAGACTTCTCGAATGCTGATGTATATATTCCCTGTGCTGTTGATAAATGTTTTTGTGATTAACACTCAAGCCTGCCCATTTTCAGATCATAATTTGTGGCTAGACTGCAGCTTGCCATGTCTTGGGGAAAAGTACAAGAAGTCTTCCCACTCCTTCCCAGTGCAAAGAGACCTGCTGCAGTCCCAATAATTGATCTTCTCTTGTTCAAAGACAGGAGTCCCTGGCATTGTTGGAAACCCCAAAAGAGCCAGGGAAGGTCATGGATTCCCTCTTTGTTAATCTCACTAAGTGGAGCTTCATTAGTGCGGAGAAGCATTCTGTACCCTGTTAAAGGGAGTAACGGCACTGGTTACTGATGAAGGTTTTCCTGGAAAAATCTGCACCTGTTTCTGGCATGAGGCCTCCTAGAGTTAATAGAATTTCCAATGCCAAATTTTCGTGCGGGGCTCTTGTGCGTTACTGCTGATGCTGTCCTTGGACTATTTCAAACGTGCCACAGCTGAGGGGGGCAGTCCATGGGTGCACCACTGCAGGGGTGGTGGGGGTGGGCAGGTGCACACGGGCACACACCCGTCCCCCCCCCCCACCTGCATCACCACACATGACCCTGCATGGAGCAACCGGCATTTTCAGTGGTTGCTCCATGTGGGGGCGATGGGTGGAGGTAGGTGGGGATGTGTGGTACATGGGAGCACGTATGCACACCCACCCACCGCTGTACAAACGAGACACCCACGCGTGCCCACACAGTGGACATGCGTGGGTGCATCTCGTGTAAAAAGGGTCCTTCTCTCATTCAGATGTGTGTGCTTTGAGAGAGCTAGCCTTAGAGCACATCAAACAGAGATATGGCCCTGGGCCTCACCCTGTCTAGAGGCCCTCTGCTGCCTTGGGTGGGAAAGGAATTTCCTCCAGGTCATTCCCTGCTCTCATTGGTCAGCTTCCTGCACCAGATCCGCAGCTCCCCAAGAGGAGAGCCAAAAGAACTTGGTGGAGGAGGAACCAGGACGGTTTGGTGGTACAAGAAGGTTGAGCCCAGCTGCCATCCTCGGCTAGGGCTGCCAAGTCTCCAGGTTTGGCCTGGAGACTCCAGGCTTTTAAAACGAGTCTGCAGCCAAACGCAGGGACTTGGCAACCTTAAGCCTTGCTGAACCTCAGTTGGGGGAGCCACCCAGCCCGTCTGGTGGGTACCCTCCACCTCATCCATCCTGGTCCCAGGTGAGCTGGGGTGGGGCTTAGCAGGGGTGTGTGCGCCTCCTTTGGGGAGACACTTTACAGCGTCGAGGTCCTCCCCTCGCTATGCATGGGCAAGAAGCAGGGCTATCAGCAAGCTACTGGGGGCACCTGGCATGAGCCTGGCAGTGGTCCAATGCAGGTGGGCCCTTTCCCACAGGCACCACAAATATTAAGACCAGGCCAGAGGAAGGATTGTTTGCAGTTAAGAAAACAGACCAGGCTGGAAAAGATCTGGGTTCTTTTGCTGGCCCCATTGTGGGCTTTCTTGGTGATCCTGAACCAGCCATTGAATCTCTCGGTGCCCCAGAGAGAGACAATACAGAGAACAATCTTTTCTTCCCACTTGATCCATTCGTCTTTCTCACAGAAAATGTAAGTTCATGTACAGTAGGGATGGGGAACATTTTCCCCCTCAGGGGCCACTGTGAAAATGAATAAAACCTCTGAAGGCCACATAGAAGTTGGGGCAGAATGGTGAAGGGATGCACTCAGGAAGAGGAGGGTCCAACTCAAGGATTTTGCCATGGATCTGTCCCCTATCCTGGTGGTCATGCCCTCCTCTCTGTTCCCTTTACCCTGAGCTCAGTCTTTCAGTGATTGGGAGTAGGAACCAGATGTAGGGGCCAGATCCAGGAACTGGAGAGGGGCCAAATAAAAATGAATTGAATGCCACATTTGGCCCCCAGGCCTGAGGTTCCCCATCCCTGAGGTACAGCATGCAGCACAGGCCTGTTCTCCAAGGAGGGTCTCATGGTGTTGCAGTAATTAAAATAATGACTAAGTACAAAGGCAAACGTGAGTCTTGGAACATGCTACAAAGCTCCACGGGCAATTAGAGCATGCACACTTAAAAAGACAGACACTAGCTTACGCCTTAGGGTGTAAGCCAGGCTCCATTGGAGTCAATGGCAGTTTTGCCACTGACTTCAATGGAGCCTGGATTGCATCATTAGTCTTGTAATCTAGCCCAGAAGACTGAAAGGGGCTTGGATCTACATAGTTTATTCCAAACTAAGTCATTTTTCTTCCCCTGTCATTTTCAGGTGCATTGATCTTACTAGATTCCTATGGAAAGAATCTGAGAGTGCGAGGATGGTTAAATCCCTCTTAATAAAGCATCTCAGGCTGCTAGTTACATTTCTCTTGTATAGAGTTCGAGGATGATTGTTTCCATAAGGAGTCATGATTTGGATCGGTTTGAATTTATCCAGAAGAGCTGATTTTTGCATTTGCTTTTAGGACTGCCTGGATGCGATGAATGAAAATGTTCGTGAACCACGTCTCTTTGCTTCGCTTCCAAAAACAGTGTGTGACAATAGCAGCCAGAAGCCAAACCTGTCAAGTCTTACTTTGCTTTCTTCAAACCAGAGTCCTTTGAGAACAAATTGCTGGAAGACGGGCCAAGAGCAACTTCCAGCTTGGAGAGGTTCAGCTTTGCTCTAATGGTCGATCAAGGGAGAAAAACCCCTTGTGACTCTCCTGGAACTGGTGCTTGCATCCTACGCAGATCTCCATATGAATGGGGCTGCACCAATAGGCTGCCGATGTGGCTTTATGCTTGCATGTGCAGAACACGAGTCAGCAAAGGGAAGATAACCAAATCCCTTCCCAGATGTCCTCGAGTGGATTAAAAAAGCTGCTTCTTTTCTTAATTCTAGAAACTGCAGCAAAGTCCAGGCACGTTTACTTCCTAAACTGCAGTATTAACAACTGCAGTTGTTAATACTGCAGTTCTCCATAGGGCCCATTTGCGGTTCTATGTTGAGGTTGTGAGGACAGCGAGGAAGGAGTTCCTTGCTGTCCTCGTAGCGTCTGCGAAGTCTCGCCCGGCGGAGCTGTTTTGGGTGGTGTGGGGGCTGGTTAGTCCAGCCTCCCTCCGCCTGGATGGGGACTTGTCCCAGGCCCACCGTGAGGAGTTTGTCAGCTACTTCGCAGACAAGATCGCTCGGATTCAGAGCGACTTCGACACTGGATTAGGGGCAGTAGGTGGAGAGTGTGAGGTCACGGAGGCCCCGTCTGGTCCAACTTTGTGGGGGGAGTTTCAGGAAGTGACGCCAGTCGATGCGGTGGATGTCTTGGGGTCTGTGAGAGCCACCTGTTGTGAACTGGATCCGTGCCCGTCCTGGTTAATTGAAGCTTCCAGGGAGACATTGTGGATGGTGCTGGCGATGGTGGTTAACACGTCCTTGCAACAGGGGAGGTTGTCGCCCAGCCTCATGGAAGCTGTGGTGCGCCCCCTGCTGAAGAAATCATCATTGGATGTGGACGCACTCACCAGCTACCAACCTGTCTCTAACCTTCCCTTTTTAGGGAAGGTTTTGGAGCGGGTGGTGGTGATTCAGCTTCAGGCGCATCTAGATGGCATTGGTTTCCTGGACCCTTTTCAATCTGGGTTCTTCCCCGGCTATGGAACCGAGACGGCGTTGGTGGACTTGGTCGACGATCTCCACCGGGAGATGGATGCAGGATGTTCAACATTTCTCATCCTGCTAGATCTCTTGGCTGCTCTTGACACTGTGGACCATGGGCTACTGTTGAGACGGCTGCGTGACCTGGGGAGTCTGGACGGGACTGTTCTTGAATGGTTCCGTTCATTCCTCTCGGGGAGAAGCCAGCGGGTAGTGTTGAGAGCTGAGACATCTTGCTCCTGCGCTTTATCCTGCAGCGTTCTGCAGGGTTCTATTCTGTCTCCGTTGTTATTTAATGTATATATGCAGCCCTTGGGGGAGGTCATGAGAAGGTTCGGGGTGCGATGTCACCAATATGCTGATGATACTCAGCTGTACCTCTCTTTTTCAACTGACCCAGACCCTGCTGTCTCGGTGCTCTCCCAGTGTTTGGAGGCCGTGGCGGAATGGATGTGGCAGAGCAGACTGAAGCAAAACCCTGATAAGATGGAGGTGATGGTGGGGAGAGCAAGGGAGGTGTCAGACTCCCTGATTGGGGGGGTTCGCCCTCCTATAACCCAGCAGGTTTGGAGTTTGGGGGTGGTATTGGACGCATATCTCTACCTGGAGCGACAGGTGGAGGTAGTGGCAAACGCCGCCTTCCACCAGTTGTATCTGATACGGAGGCTGCATCCCTACATCTCCGGCCCGGACCTGGCCTCCCTCGTCCATGCCTTCATCACCTCGAGGCTGGACTACTGCAATGCTCTCTACATGGGGCTGCCCTGGTTCGGAGGCTGCAGCTAGTGCAGAATGCGGCGACCCGGCACCTTTTGGGGATGGCCCGTTGGGATGGGAACACATAACACCTGTGCTCCGGACTCTGCACTGGTTGCCGATAGCGTGCCGAGCCAGGTTCAAGGTTTTGGTATTGATCTATAAGACCCTTCACGGTCTGGGCCCCTCGTACCTCAGGGACCGCTTCGCCCTCGATGCTCCAGAGCAGCTCCTTCGGTCTGCTGGGGGTACCTTCCTGGAGGTCCCCTGTGTTAGGTGGGGGGCCACAATGGAGAGGGCATTCTCGGTGGCCGGGCGGCACCTTTAGAATTCCCTCTCGGAGGAAACTCGCCTGGCCCCAAGCCTGTTAACATTCCGGCAAATTTGCAAAACATGACTGTTCGCCCAGGCCTTTGGGGAGGGGGGGGAGGTTTTTTTTAATCCCCCTCCACCCTTATTCATTGTATTAATTAATTTATATGTTCCTTTGCCCTGTTTTAATTGTTGCAATTTTACGAACATTTTAAAATGTTTTATACTTGGTTTTTTTTAGAGTGTTAGCTGCCCTGAGCTGTTTCAGGAGGGGCGGGGTAAAAATATGATTAAATAAATAAACAAAATGCTAACAAACTAGAAGAGTATGGTAGAGATGTCTCCTATAAAATCCCTCAGCCTTCCCTCAATGTAACCTCTTGGAAAACAGCAGTTTTATTGTTTCCAGCCACTGGAGGTTTGTGTTTCCCTTACAGACAAACCTTGAAAGGGCACGGCCATCCATCAGTCAGTTTTGCAGCATGATGACTCTCCAAAAAGTTATAAACCGTTCACACAAATTGAAAATATTAGCAGAATTTGCAAAGCCACGTCCTAAAACAACTACTGATGGATGAGACCCCTACCCAGGAATGGGACAAGGCTCCCAGAAAGGCGGTGAGAGATGAATGGGTTGAATGGAGAGGATAGCTCTTGGGTTTTTGTCAAGGAAATTAAAACGTAGTTCCTGTCGAGTTGCCTCACATGAGACATTCTTTTTGCATTGGCTTCAGAGAGACTGTGATAAACAGAAGAATTAAAATGCTAACTTGTGGCAATGGACTATTTTTTTTCCTAACAGCATTTTGGTTCAACTGTCATGGGAGCAAATACTTTGGTAAGTATCCAAGGTCTTAAGATGCAAAGAGCTCCTTGTAGAAGCTGAATATAACAGCATGGCCAATTTAGCTGACAGAGGTAGCCATTTTGGTAACAAATGACTTTACCGTCTCCTCTCCCTCTTCTCTTTCTAGCCCTCCCCTACAAAAAAACACCTATTACTTTATTCTTGTCTCAAAAATAATATCCTGGACTGTGATCTTCAGGGGAAAAAAAGGTCTTAGATACTATCTTATTTATTTATAAACCTTTAATGGATGAAAATCCATGGGCTGTTCTTGTTACAAGGCATAACACACTGACAAGTCTAACCCAATAATCTTACATAGACCGGTCAGGAACATAAACATTTTCAGTGACACAAATACTAATTTGGCAGTTCAGTTCATTTAAACCTAACATGGATTTGTTTCCCATAGCCGGTACCAGCTGCATACCATGTCCTTAGGATTTTTTTTTTTACTCTTGGCTCTGATTCAACTTCCTAGAAATTATATTAAGCAGCAAATCAACCTAGCCTCCCAAGTGTGAATCTGGGTCTCTGCTTCTCCAAACTTGGGACGTGTTTTATTTGGGGTTGGGGGGAGGGGTTGGATGGATTTTCTAAAATCCATCTCTAGCAATAATCCATATAAAAATTCTCAAGGCAAGCCATGGTCTCCAGAGAACTTCCATATTGCTCCTGGAACTAGAGCTTGTATAATTTTTGGTTTGGGGGGAAAACCATGCAAGACTGTTCAATTTGGGAACAAAATATCCACTCAGTCTCCAAAGAAAAGCAATGAAAGAACTCCTATATCTTTGTGTCACATTACCTACTCTAGACAGCTGGAGGTCTAACATTGGGTAAAAACAGATGTGATGGTGGCCCACTTTGGCCTGGAAGCCACTGACATGTCTGTTTTGGCATTACCATTTGCCAGATGTTAGCACAGGATTGCCCTGCAGTGGCTAGGCAGTTAGCCCGGGCTGTGTCGTCTGAAAACCTCTGAGTCCTAGCCTGGCCTAAGGGCTGCCAACACAGGCCGCAGTGGCCAGAACATCTGTTCTGCCCTGCCTTACCTGCTGTGGGTTGGGGCCACCGTGACTGGGTGCCATGACTGCCTGTCACTGGGCACCATGGCTGTCTGTCATGGCGAAGGGCAGGGCCCTGGGAGCGGGGCCACCTGCCTATTTGTTGAGCTCCTGGCCTGGACTGCGTGGGTGGTAGGACAACTCTCCGGCCATGGGCACATGTATCTGGTGCCCCAACATGACCTGGGCCGTGTCGGCCGCAGTTTCCAAGAATGGGGAGCTGCTGCGCCGGCTGCATGTCTGGTTTTACATATTGCCAGTCTGAGAAAGGAACAGTTTTGAGAGAAAGAGTTACCATAATGCAGAGAGAGTATTTGGGTACTTGGTGCAGCGTCAGCCTAGGATTGGGGGCCCAAGGGGTGGGGCAGATTGACTGTGATCTGTAAAGATACCTTGACCTTTTGAAGGTATCTGGTATGTGTCCACAATCATCCAATATGGCACGTGTCCACTTCATGTTGGATCTGGCAGGGAATAGATTGGGGATTCTGCTGGTGTACCGACCATCCCACTGCATGGCTGACTCCCTGACTTCTCTAGCCGAGATGGTCTCGGAGGTGGTGTTGGAATTGCCCAGACTTATTGTCTTGGGTGATTTCAACACGCACGCTGAGGTCAGTCTTTCAGGGGCAGAGCAGGAGTTCATGGCCACCATGACAACCATAGGTCTATCCCAAGTAATACCTGGCCTGACATGAGGCGGGACACACGCTGGATTTGATGCTTTGCACCAGCCTGGAAATGGGGGTTCCCATTTTCAGGGGTCTTGTTACGACACCATTGTTGTGGCTGGATCATTAACTTCTGAAGGCGCAGATCTCTGCCTTTCTTTGCCCTCATTGGGGTGATGGACCCATTAGGATGGTCCGCTCTCTGGGACTAATAGATCCAATTGGTTTCCAGAACTCTCTGGGTGATTTACCTACTGACCTACCTTGGTGGTTATTTTGTCAATGACCTGGTTGTTTTATAGAATGACATCTTGGCCATGGCAATTGACAGGGTTGCACCCAGATGTCTGCTCCCTCCGCTGCAACAGCACAGGTGCCCCTGGTTTACGGAGGACCTGAATCAGCTGAAGTAGGAGGGTAGGCGCCGGGTGGTTAGAGCGCAGGTGGCCCTCGACTCGTGTTGAAGCCAACCGATTGTGGCATAGATTGTTTTTAAAGGACTATGCCGTGGCTGTGAGCAGTAATTTTTTCTATTGCTCTGAATGCGAGTCGCTTGTACCTATATGGAGAGAGTTGTTTATTACTCCCCTCACAAAAGATCCACGTTTTGGTAAATTAAAAGAATTATTTCTGCTTAGGGATGGGGAATTTAGTGTCTCTGCAAATGTAACTAGGTTTTTAACCCTGGTACTAAAATTAAAAAGAGCTGCAAAGGATGGAAATTAAGGTAAATGATACTTTTTGTATGTGCTTTAATTTGTATAATGTGATTATGGGTTGTAAGGCAGTGATGTGTTAATAGTGTTGATGTGTTTTGTAACGGCCTTTGGCTATACACAAATAAAACCTTGAGTGATTGATTGTACCTATAGAGAGGAAGCCTTTTTAAAAGCAAAGATTCCAGTTAGGTATCCAACTCCCATTGGAAGCGGATGGGAATGATGCTGTTAGCTGCTACTTGTCAGATTGCCCCTGACAATCACAACGTTCATGTGCAGTTATAGCTGCCGAACCTGGCTGTTCCTCTGCTGTGTTCACTGGAGAACAGTTGCTTGTGTCTGCTTTCCCTCTGCGGCTGTTGCCATGTGCCTACTGTTGTTTCCATGATGTGAATGAGAGGTTTGCTAGCAGCCCAATTCTGGGGGTTATTGCTCCTGTCCTCCAGAGGTGCGGGAACCCTGGGGTTTTTTTGTTCTTGTTTATCTAAGAGCTATCTTGGCCATTTAGAAATTGCCAACAGGCCACAGAAAAACGTGAAGAGGTGCAGGGCCAGCCACAGGTGGTCCGGTCCCGCGGACAGCCTGGCCCTGCACGTGCGGGCAGCTCATGAGTTCTGCCCGACTGCCCCGGCCCCGCCCCCCCTGCTAGCTGTACCGTGACAGCGCTTCCTCCCTGTGTTCCCTGCCAGCATGCGAACAAGCTCAGGTGAAGGTGCAGTTGTGCCTGCGTCTATCACCCTGCCTCAGCAGCACCATGTGGTGGCTGGGGGCCTGGGAAAGAACTGGAGGAGGAGGCGTGGCATGCGCAGGTGTGCAGGGTCAGCTCGCCGAGGAGCAGCATGCTGAAGCACCAGCAGCAGCACGAGGAGGAGAGCAGGCGGAGAAGCTGCCGGCCCCAGCCCCAGGATGACTCAAGCTGAGCCGAGGAAGTTTGGAGCGGTAGCGGAGAGGTGGAGGAAGTGTCACTGTCTGTCTCTGTCCAAGGGGCTCTAGGGAATCGGTTCCATTGGGCTTTGTAGTGCAGGGGTGCTCAACTTGATTCGTGCCGAGGGCTGGAAAATTTGGTTTGGACCCAACCCTGGGCCACATGCGGCCCTGTCCCAAATTTGCATAACACCACCCTTAATTTACATAACTCCACCCCCTGGCAGCGAGGAGCTGGGGTTGGAGATCCGAGTGGCAGAAGCAGCAGTGAGGGGCTCAGGTGGAGACAGCGGCAGCAGCAGGAAGCTGGAGTCAGGGAGGAGGGAGGGTTTTGTGCCAGCACCTTTAATAGGCCTGGCCAGAGGAAGGAGGGTTTTGTGCTACTGCAGGGGCTGGAGAAAAGGTGATTGCCAGAGCCGGAGGAGGCATGCCGGGCCGCAGGAAAGGTCTTTGTGGCTAGAGGGAGTCGGGCCACAGGATAGGTCCTTGTGGGCCGCATGCTACCCCCAGGCCATACTTTGTGCAGCCCTGACCTAGACAGAGGATGCCCTGAACGATTTGTTGCTGGGCTTTTGAAACGGTCCGCCTGGCAGGAGTAAAGAGCTCCCTGCCCATTTAGCAACTTAAATAAACAGCCAGGTTATCAAAAGGACTGAGGACATCAATTCTCAGGTGAGTCCAGAAAAACTTGCTCAAAGAACAACCAAGAAAGGAGACCATTCAGCTGCATAGACTGGACTGAGACTGAAAACTTGCATCGAAGATTTGTAAAGTCTTTCTTCAGAATGAATTATTTATTTCCCACATTTTTACCCCGCCCTTCTGCATAGACTCAGGACAGCTTAAAACATTAAAAATATAAAATACAATAAACACATTAACATTTCTTAGAACCCCAACGTCACCCCAGCCACCCACTCACTCCATCCTTTATCCCCACCTACTACCCATTAATCCTCTTCCCCAAGCTCCCTACCCAATCCTATCCTTGCCTGCCAAACACCTGGCCAAACAGAAACGTCTTACATCTTCTCTGGAAGATGAGCAGGCTTGGGGTTAGGCGGACCTCCAAGGGGAGGGAGTCCCATAGGTGTAGGGCAGCAACTGAGGACACCCTCTTGCATGCCCTCATTGTTACAACTTCATGGGCAGTCGGCATTCACAAGAGGGCGCCCTTGGCTGGCATCAGGGGTCATGACGGACATAGGAGAAGAGCCGGTCTTTCAGATACTTGCAGCCTGGGCTTTATAGGTTAAAATGAGCACCTTGAATTGTGCCCAGAAAACTAGGGGTAGCCAGTGCCGACTCTGGAGCACCGGTGTAATGTGCTTCTGGCGGCCTGTCCTCAACAGAAGGTGGGCCACCGCGTTCTGTACCAACTGCAGCTTCCAAACAGGCTTCAAGAGTAGCCCCACATAGAGCACATTGCAATAGTCTAGCCTCGAGGTTACAAAGGCATGGATGATGGTGGCCAGAGTCGAATCCGATACAAAACATTGCAGATCCAGGAGCACCCCAAGGCCGTGAACCTGGGAGAGCAAGGGAGGCCGGATCATGTCAATTAAAGGGGTTCTGACCTCCCCCAGGCCCAAGATTGGCCAACCCTCATTACCTCGGTCTTGTTTGGATTCAGCTTCAGTCGGCTTGCCCACATCCAGTCCCCAATGGCAGCCAGGCACCGGGGTAAGCACCGAGACTGCTGGACCTGGGTCAGATGAAAAGGGGAGAGAGAGAGAGCTCGGTGTCATCCACATATTGATGGCACCTCACTCCAAATCTCCAAACGATCTAGCCCAGGGCCCTCAGATACACATTGAACAGGAGTGGGGACAAGAGGGTGGTGATGTCCCCACTCCTGTTCAATGTGTATCTGAGGGCCCTGGGCTCGATCGTTCCTGGCTGGAATATAACACAAGGAAGCTCCCAAGGGGATGACGAGCCACCACCCATCACCACCCGCTGGGTACTTCCAGCCAGGAATGAGCTGAATCACTCAACACTGATCCCACACACCCCAGCCAGGTCCTCCAGCTGTGTCACCAACATCCCATGGTCAACGGTATCAAAGGCCATAACAAAATCTAACAAAATAAGCAGGGTACAATTCCCCCTGTCAATTTCCAAGTGGAGTTCGTTAACCAAGGCCACAAGCAGTCTCAGTGCCATGCTGGGGATGAAAACGTGACTGACATGGGTCCAGGAAACCAATAGCATCAAGATGCACCTGGGGCTGCAGAGCAATCACCTGCTCAATAACCTTCCTTGAAAAGGAACAGGGTGATAGCTGGTACGGAAGAGGGAGTCAACATCAAGAGATGGTTTCTTGAGTAGGGAATGAACGACTGCAGTCTTGAGGCCATCGGGCACCCTGCTGTCTCTAAGGGAGGTATTGACAGGAATTAAGGAACCTGTCATCACTGAATGGAGAAAAATGAAGGGGTGGGGTGAGGGAAAGAGGAGTATCCACTGGACACAAAAAGGTTGTGTCCATTGATGGACATGGGTATGGATGAATACAAGTGGCCCAAGAAAAGGGAGAATTACAGAAAACCTCTATTTCTTATATGCAGAGAGAACCTGATCTGGCTGCATTGAAATCAAGCTACACATGTCCAATGATCAGCCAAATTCACCTGTTATTATTTTCTCCCCTTCTCCCTCCACTCTCATTCTGTAGGTTTGCCTAAACCAACTGGTTAAAAAAATCAAAAAACTCTGAACAGAACCAATGTCTAGTAGTATCTGGTGACCAGATACTTGAGAGGACTTAATTGCAATGGCAACGCCCCTCCCCAACACGTCTTCTGCTTCCTCTCTTCCTCCTGATCCTTCAAACCCCACCTCAAACCTAACTCTTCCATCAGGTTTCCCGTAGCTCCTCAACCCTATAGGCTGCTTGTCTACACTTCGCTTTACAGAAGAGAAGAAGCAGAATACATGTGTTTGGCTGTAGCACGGATTCCTTCCCAATTCCCCCCTGGTAACCTAGGCTGCTTGCCCACGTGCTGGTTTTCACATGAGATTGTATCTTGCATGAAATTAGCAATATTAATGTGAGGTTTCTGCTGGGCTGCATACCCACGTTATTTTCTTGTGTTTGTGCGAAGTCATGTGACCTTGAGGAATTCTGATCCATGCTCACATTACACAATTTACTGTAGGAGTGGGGAACCTCAGGCCTGGGGGCCAAATGTGGCCCCATGAAAGTTTTGATGTGACCCTTTTCCAGTTCCTAGATCTGGCCCTTGAATCCAGTTCCTACCTCTAACTACTGAAAAACTGAGCTCAGGGTAAAGGAGCAGAGATGAGGGCATGCATGCACACAAGGACAGGGGGCAGATCCGTGGCAGAAATCCATGATCTAGACCGTCCTTTTATTGAGTGCATCCCTTAAACACCCCACCCCCAGTTTCTGTGTGGCTCTCGGACCTTGTACTAATTTTCAAAGTGGCCCCTGAGAGGAAAAGGGCTCCCCTCCCCTGATTTACTGGGTAATTTCATAACGTGATGCCATGTTTACCCTCCCTCCCCAAGTATCGCTCTGCAGGCTTCCCGTAACCAGGCGACAGCATGTCTGCCTGCTTTTCTCTCTGGTGAAGGGAACAGGTTGCTCATATGTTTAATGGATACTTTTAATTTTTGAGGAGGCACTTCAGCTGCACAAGAGGATTTGTGATGCAGCAGCAGCAGGAGGAGGAGGAATATTCAGTGTCCCCACCTCCAGGCCAGGACAGAGGGGTTGCTGGGGCTGTTAAGACTTCCCTTGCTAGAGTCCCATCCATGCGCCCATCTCCATCCAGGCCCTGCAAGCCACTAAACATTCTAAATGACCCCAGGGGTTTCACTGATGTTAAATTAACTGCATGTTAATGTTCTAGGGCGGATTCAGATGTGTCTTTAAATCGCACAGAAGCCTCCGAATGTTTGGAGCGCGGTTTGAAAAGCTGCTCGGAGCAGCTTTTCAATCCGCACTCCAAACATTCGGGCTAAGTGGAAATGTGCGCCCTCAGCGCATTCACACCAGCCCAGAAGTGCGGGGTTTTTTTAAATCGCACTATGCCACCGAGCCTTCTGTGCGATTTAAAGACACGTCTGAATCCACCCCTAATGTTAAATAAAACTCATGTTAGTGTCAGTGCTGGAGGATTTCCCTGTCCCTGTCCCATCTTCCATGATTAAACTCATGGTAATTTTCCTGCTGAATGAGAAAAGGCGCATGCACACATTGCTAAATCTAATGTAAGACAGAAAACACGTGAAATTATGTAATGTGAGCAGGCAGCATAAGATAAGCACGTGCCTCTGCAACCTCTCAGCTTCATAAATGTTTTCTTGTCTCTCCCTGTGTCCCCACCCTTGTCTATCCTAGATTGTAAGCTCTTTGGGGCAGCATCCGTCTCTAACCATTACTTTTCAGTACCAGGCACATTGATTGCAGTATATAAATAACAGTAATGATAATTGCACCCTTGCTCCAGACACAGCAAGCCCCTCCCATCAATGTTTGTACTGAAGAATATAGACTTCAAAACATGAATAGTGAATTTGATCCTGCCAATTTCCTACCCAGACCACGTGGTATTGGTGGGCATAGCAGCTGTGTGCCATGCCATCCCACTTGTCAGTGACCACAGCTAAGACTCAAACTAGGACTCTTGTGCCCTGAAGGCAGCTGCAGCACAGTTTTATTTGCCAGTGAGTCAATAGGGAGATTTCCTCTGGCTAATCCAGCTGCAGCTGTGCTCAACTTTTCTCAGACTGGAATCAATCATTCTACAGCAGCATCTGAACAAGTGATTGAGATCTGACATGGCAGTGGGACACGGATGAACCTACTTCCCTTAGGTAAAGTAACTCTTGCAGATGAGGTCATATGCATAGGATGGGCTGCATAGGTCCTTGCAGGGACACCTGGTTAAATGAGCTTTATATCATCTTTAAAGCTAATACTTAGGGCTCTGATCAGATGTCCCATTGAGTAGGTTTACTGCCATCTCATGAATTAAACTTGAAACGCTCTTTTCCTAGTGGAAAACCAGAGCACACAGATGAAAATCTTTGAGGACACTGGGTTTCTTTTCTGAGTGATGTCCTGAGGATTAAGGGATCAAGAGACAGTCACAAGGTTGCTGATGCTGAGAGAATTTCTTTTTTCTCCCCATGTAATTTTGCTGGTACTTGGCCACAGTTTGAAAGGGAAGCCACAAAAATATGAGCTCTCACCGAGCTTGAAATAGACTTTGACAAAGACAAACTGTCTGTGACCTGCACAAACCAGGCTGATGACAAAAAAAGAACTCATGACTTGGATTTCTTTAACTTGGCCTTTAACATGTTTCACTGAGAGAGACAAAAGTAATGTAAACACCCTGTTCTACTCAATCAGGACCACTTGTGCTACAGGTTACTATATTATCATGAAACAAAATAAAATGACCAGGTACAGCTTTGCATTTGTTTATTCACTGAGATTTCTATCTCAGGTCAGTTTCATGTTGGGTTGATTCAGGGCAGGAGAAGGGAATCTGGACCAGGGAGATTGGAGGAAGCTTTTCATTGTGCTCTAGGGCGACTGTCTTTGCTAGGGTAGTATCATGTCATGATGTCACATGAAATGTAGTCCTCTTGTCAAAATGGCAGCTACAAAGAAGCAGGTCAATGCAGCTACACAGCCAGAAGATGGGGTCTAGTCAGTTCCAGAATGAGGCAGACATAGGCCACTTTCAGACATTCCCCTTGTCACGGGTTGGGGAGTCCGCACCCCCCCAACTTTACCGGGTTTGAGTGACTCAGTTTCCCTTGCGCACAGTTCTCTTGAATCAGTTTCTCTCACTGGCTAATTCAAGTGTGCCACCATGAAACTTCTTGTCACACAAGGGCCCGATCCTTCCCGTTTCCAGACTCTTTACTCTCTGGGTTCGCAAGAGCTTGAGGGCTCTTGTAGCTCACTTGTGTTCCAATATTAGACTCTAGACCACTTCTTCATAAAGTATGAAGTATATTTATTGTTTACATAAACACAAGATAGTTGATACAGAGTGGTAATAGAAATAAAAGGTAAACATAACGCATTCCTAACTTATACTGTTTTGAGTTCCTAAGTTATTCATCTTACCCTAGAACAAGTCCATAAGTTCTGGTTTTCTCAGCCATAAGGAACTGGCTGGGCTCTGGCTTCTTAGAGCGAAAGCTGTCTCTCACTTCATCTTCCCCCAGCCTGCAGTGATCAGGCTGGTTCTTTCGTATGTAGATGTTCAAGATGGCTCTTGCAGGAAATCTCCAAGCAGTCTCTTCTCCCTCTGGGATCTCTGTCCTTTTATAGTATTTGTCTCTCTTTGTCTGGGTTTTCCCGCCTCTAGGGAATGTGTCCCAGAGCATGTAGGCAACATGGAAGTTCATTAACATTTCCATAGGATGTCTAGCAACCCAGCTTTCAATCCACGTTCGATTATCTCTTGTAGTTTCTACAGACTTGTGACGTGTGAGAGGGCCAACCTGAGCTGTAATTTGAGTTCTACTGTTCTCAGAGTTGGCATTACAACATGTGGAACTTGTAACATTACATACTGTACATTTACAGTAACATTGCATCCATGTGAAACCCTTGGTACTACATATTTACCAAACATGTAGTCCCGTGTTACACGTATGTGACCCCCTGTTTCCCCGTGACACCCCTCCCCCTCCCGTGCATATTCTGACTGCGGGGGAAAATGCGCAGACAGAATATGCGCGGGGATGGGCCATTCTGAAGGCCCACCCCCACCCCAGCGCGGCTTTGCCGGCAGACACACACAGGGGTACAGAGCAGGATATTGAGCTCTGCATCCCTGGGGGGCAGGGGGATGTCTGAAAGTGGCCTTAATTTGTGGGGAGGCTTGCCAGGGCTTGGCCCAGGCAATTAAATTCAGAGGAAGGGTGTTAAGGAGAATGCCGCATAAGATAAAGGAAACCTCTCAGTCAGCCCCCAATGGCCAGGAGATTGAATGCTCAGCACAGAGCTGGGTAAACTAGCCTCAGAGAGCTAAACGGCTCATCACTGAGGTAAGGACAGAGACGAGAGAATGGCACTGAGAGCAGAAAGATAGAGAAGCCAACTCAAAAAGGGGTAACAGGACAAAGCAAGGACTAGACACTATGAGGAGGGGTTAGGGAACCAGGCAGACAGAGCTTAGAAAGGTAAAGAGAAATCAGACAGTAAGCTAAGAAGACCACAAAGATGCAGGTGCTTAGAAGGGAAAGGACAACACACAAAGCAAGCAGGTAATACTCAGAGGGAGGAAGGGCTACGGTAACTATAAGGACAGGAAGGCTCCTAAAGGGAATATAACACAGGCCAGACACTGAACAAAAGGAAGACAAAACACACAACAAGGAACTCCTAGGACAATGGGAAGCTATGAAGGGGGAACAAGACACCGAGGGAAGAAATATAAGAAGCCTAGGAAAACTATAGAGGGGAACAAGGCACTAGACAACTAAACAAGGCCAGGGAACTATGAAGGGGAAACAAGACACTGAGATCCAAATGGACCAGGTGGTGGTGCAGTGGACAGGGAACCACCACCCTGCCTCAAGGGTTCAGGGCAGAGCCCTAGGAAATATTCCCAGTAGGAACGTGTACCCCAAACTGTGGAAGACCACAAAAAGGCCACTATTGACTATTTCAGGGTTGAAAACGAAAAACAGATAAACCTGGATGGCTTATTTGACTTTCATTAATGGTTTTCCTGCCCCACTACCTGCACTGGTCATCGTATAGATTAAATGACAAGAACTCCTGTTTTATATTCAGCTGGGAGGCAGAGTGGTCCAGTGATTGGGTTGTTAGCCAGAGACTAGGGCTCAGTTCCTTACTCTGACATGCTTGGGAGGAGATGGGGCTTCTGAGGCAGGCTTGGGCCACAACACTGAGAATGACTCATATTAATTATTATTATTATTATAAGCATTTATATAGCGCAAGCGATGTACCTGGTGCTTTACAGAAAATAAGATAGACACAGTCCCTTACAATCTAAAGACATGGGGAGGGGAGACAGGGAAGGGGGAACAGAGGGAGAGACAAGGGATGCAACATTCATTAGGATGCGAGAACTCAGGTACATGTTCTTGGCTTGGTTACAGTAAATTGGGAGTTTACAGATAACAGGTGGGGGATAATCCTGGGTGGGAATGATTAGCAGGAGTTAGGAAGGTGGAGTGGAAGAGGTGGGTTTTGAGGAGGGACTTGAAGATGTGGAGGCTGGGGGCAAGGCAGACGAGGGCAGGGAGGGAGTTCCAGGCGTGCGGGGCAGGGAGGGACGAAGGCGGTTGGGGGAGCGGGGGAGGCATATGAGGGTGAGGGAGGGGATGGAAGAGGAGCAGAGTGCTTGAACAGGGGTTCGGAGGGAGATCAGGGCAGAGAGGTAGGGGGCAGCCCCTCCATGTGATCTGTGCAGTAAGGTTGCAAGGTCAAAATAAGGGATACTATGGAGCTGCAGTGTTTTGTTTTACAGAGCTCTCCAAGCAGGAGTGATCTGGAATTCAGATAATTCCTTATATGCAGGATATCTGCAGAATATCTGGGAACCCTGCCTCTTTTGTTCAGGAGAATGGAAAGGTGCTCTCGATTGGCAGGGGTAGCTGATCCTACATTATTTATTTATTTATTTATTTATTTAATTTCATTGTATTTATATGCTGCCCTCCCATGGCTACGGCATCTCGGGGCGGCTTCAGCACAATATAAAACAATTTTTAAACATAAAAAATCTACAATATCATAATTAAAAACAAATTTAAACCACCCCCCACAAAAATTAACCCACCCTCTCCTCCCAAGGCCTGGGCGAACAGCCAAGTCTTACAGACACGTCGAAAGGCCAACAGGCCTGGGGCCAGGTGAGCCTCCTCCGGGAGAGAGTTCCACAACCGCAGCCCGGCCACTGAGAACGCCCTCTCCATTGTGGCTCCCTGTCTTACACGGGGGACCTCCAGAAAGGCACCCCCGGAGGACCGAAGGAATCGCTCTGCGGCACGGAGGGCGAGGTGGTTCCCAAGATATGAGGGGCCAACCGTGCATGGCTTTGTAAATCAATACTAACACTTTGAATCTGGCTTGGTACGCTATAGGCAGCCAGTGCAGAGCGCGGAGCACCGGTGTTATGTGCTCCCGTCGCCCAGTCCCCATAAGGAGATGGGCTGCCGCATTCTGCACTAGCTGCAGCCTCTGAACCAGAAACAAGGGAAGCCCCACGTAGAGCGTGTTGCAGTAGTCCAGCCTTGAAGTGATGAAGGCATGGATGAGAGTGGCCAGCTCGGGCCCGGAGAGGTAAGGTCAAAGCCCCCGTACCAGATACAGCTGGCGAAAGGCGGCTTTAGCCACCGCCTCCACCTGCCGATCCGGACGGAGGCCCGAATCCAAAACCACCCCCCGAATACGAACCTGAAGAGCAACAGATGGGTGAATCCCCCCTATTAGGGGGGCCAGCACCTTCCCCGCCCTTCCCACCACCATCACCTCTGTCTTATCGGTATTGAGCTTCAGTCTGCTCTGCCGCATCCAATCCGCCATGGCCTCCAAACATTGGGAGAGTAACAAGACAGCAGGACCTGGGTCAGTTGAAAACGAGAGGTACAGCTGAGTATCATCAGCATATTGGTGACACCGCACCCTGAACCCTCTCACGATCTCCCCCAGGGACATGTGTCTGAACCATGTGAAACCAGCTCAAGCAAGGACGCTTGCTTGAGGGCTGAACCCTAAAAAAAGAGCTGGTTGGAGGGCTGGAGGCCATGGGGGATTTCAGCTTCCCAGTACACTCTCTCAAAGGTGGGAGGTCACTATATTCAGAGGTCTATCTTGCTAGAAACATCTATGGCTCAACCATGTAGGAGATGGAGACAAAGAAATTCAGACAATTTCTTTTATTGGACCCACTTCTGTTGGTAAAAGTATGAAAGCTTTTGGGCCACACAGGGCCCTTCTTCAGGCATGTAATTAGTCAGAATTATATAAACTAAGAAATAAAGACTGGTGTGGTGTAGTGGCTAAGCATGCAGTACCTAAAATGGGCAATAGGGGATGGCCCCATCGGTTCAAGTCTCAACTCACTGGGTGATGTTGGAGAGTCGCAATATTATCTCAGCCTAACCTACCTACCAGGGTTTTTGTGAGGATTAAAAGTTGTGTTAATTGGTTCTACGTGAAGTGCTCTGAGTGCCATGGCAGGGGGAGAGAGGGGTGATGCATGACAGGTCTACATGAGGAGGCTTTGTCGTTTCATGAATAACAAATCCAGCTGTAACTGCTTTCAGATGCAGAGAGAGAGAGAGAGAGAACATTTATTCATATAAAATTACATGTACATCAATTGTAGCATATATTAGTGTTTCAGTCATTGCACAAATGACCACTGTACAAACCCAGTTTTCAGATGCATATTGATGCCTGTTGACAGAATGGACTGTATTCTCTTCTTACAAAGATATCTTGTGCGATGACTGAGGTGGAATCAGAGATGATAACCTCATGCTGTATATAACATGCTATTTCAGAGTTGTGCACAAACACTAACTGCACCTACAATAACCACTTTCTACTCTAAAGTAATCTCATCAGTAGTCTTTCTGTGACTGTTTTTAGTTGTAAATTTATAAAATTAACTGTAAAATTGTAACTGAGCATTGAACATTGCATCCAAAACAGGCACTTTTACTACCCAATTTTTGGGGGGCACATTGATGTAGCAAACCCCAAATTATTCAGAGACCTTTCCATGACTTTTAGTGTTTTCCCTGCACCCCTGCTGTGAAATTCTCTGTATTTCTATAGCGTCAGCAATGGGCCTGGCACAGAACAGTTGTGATTAGAGACAAGTACATGCCCCAACGGGCTTACAACTGTCCAAGGATGGACAAGGGAAGAGGAGAAGATAAGGAGAGATGTGGATACGTTCATGGAATTGAAAGTGGCAGGTGCATGTGCTTAGCTTAGTTACAAAGAGGATGGGATAAGACTGTGTAACAAGAAGCATTAGCAAGCAATTGCCAATGCTATGGCAAAATCATAGTCCTATTTATGAGTGCTACAGCATAAATCATAATACTGACTGGCCAGCGTCGTGGACAGCATGAGACCTTCAGGGCTATGTCTCTACTGGTCCCAAAATTATTAAGCCCATAAATGAGGATGAATACAGGTGAGAATAACTTCCATAACCTAGGAAAAGGGGAATTGGAGTAGACACTTTTGGTTTTTTTAGGCAGATATTAGGACCTTATTGCATTAAAATGAAATTCCAAGTATCTAATGAATCCAGCAATAACAGGTTTGGTTGATAGGAGCTACATTCTCCTCTGCTGCCATGTGGGGTGTATGGGTATGAATTAAAATGAATAAAAATTTTAATCATGAACATTTTGGCGCTTTTCTCTTCACAAACTCATTTAAAATCCATATTGCTGTCAAGAGACTTACCCAAATGTCTAGCTTTATCTGCAATGCTTTGTGCTGGTACCAGCCCCTCTGAAGAGGGTGGGGCCTGTGTCAGAAGAGTGCTTTGAATAGAGGCCTTTGTATTGATGAATCTTACTAATCAAAATAGCAGTTTGTAGAGAAAAAGAAGCCACCAGAAGAGGATAATAAAGATGATTACAGAATAGGTAATAAGGACTGGATGTATGAAATTAGTGTGGCATGGTAAAATGTCCTGCACAGAGGTCAGCTGTCCATCCCAAGACAGGGAGGGCTCTCACCTAAGGCCCTTCCTTACCCTAGATAAGGCAGATTGAATCCGTTGTCATCAGGTTGTATTTTCTGCCTCTGCACTTCATTAGTTATTATTTGTTATGTGTCCCTGTTTCATGCCTGATCATAGGGTTCTAAAGAGTCAGGATTTAAGTGGGACAATCTGGGAATTGGGGGTGTTTGAGCAGGTTGACATAGGAATTAGATACCAATTGTCTGGAGATCAGTCTTGGGAGGTATCTGTTCTGTAGGGCTGTCAAGCTGTGGGGTGCGTGGCAATGGGCACCCATGCTTCCCCTGCCTGTGTCAACTACAGTGGCCATCCAGGTCAGCATACCGGTCCACCGCTCATAGGCACTGTGGCAGGGGACACGGCCTTTGCAAGTCACAAGAAGCAGTGTGAGCCAGTGTGGTGTAGTGTAGTGGATAAGGTGCTGGACGTGGGCCTGGGAGACCACCTGGGATTTCTCACCCTAATATGAATTAACTGGGTGGCCTTGGGCAAGTCACAACTTCTCTGCCTCAGTTTCCCATCTGTAAAATGGGACTATATGTATATTTGTCTTTATGTTCCCCTATTCCTTGTCCATGTTAGATTGTAAGCCCACTGGACAGGGACCTCTTTCTGAAAATCTGTGATTGTAAAGCACTGAGTACACCTAGTAGTGTACCCAGTAGTGTCCTGCAGTAGTAGCGTAGCTACTAGTGTCCTGCAGGTACAATTTCCAAGGCCAGCCCGGTGTGGTTCCCCTCCCCCATGGTCTGTGAGGCAACTGGCATGATAGCCACACTGGGAACCGCCCACTAGAATCCCTCCCCTTGCATTCCACCTGAGTGTCAGCAGCCCCACCCCTGCTTGTTTAAAACACCCTTTGAGGTTCGTTGTGCTAAAACGGTGAGTGGGGGCTACATGGACTGAACACGGACTGCAGCAGGCTATCGTCTTAGAGGTCACTGACCTTGAACTGAAATAACCAAAGTTCAAGTAGCTGAACTTGAACTTAAGTCAAAGCTCTCAAAGGGTGTGAATCCAAATTTGAATATAAAACTAATATTGGATTTGCAAATTCAAAAAGTGCTTCACTTATGGCACATGAGGCTGTCCCAAGCTGCCAATGGAAAAGACATAGAAAGAAAAGGCCTTGGAAGGCAGACTAATGATACTTTCCCATGTGCTGTATTGGATCATAACTTCTGCTGCATTGTTGAGCATGGAATGATTTATTTATTTATTTCAACACATTTTTATCCCGCACCCTCCTGCTAACAGCAGTTTGCAGTATAAATACAATAAAGATGAATAAATATCAATAAAAATATAAAAAATTAATAATAGACAACATTAGTGGAGCTAAAATCCACCATCCCAACCCCCCACCCATCTCCCTCACCAAACACCTGGTGCAACAGCCAGGTCTTACATCGTCATCGGAAAGAAGGATGGTCCGGGGCCAAGTGGATCTCTTTCGGGAGTTCCACAGCCCTGGTGCGGCCACTGAGAATGCCCTCGCCATAGTGGCCACCCGCGAAACTCGGGGGACCTTGAGAAGAGCGTCCCTGGCCGACCGCAGGGGCTGTTCTGGGGGGGGGGGGGAGTGTGAGGAGACCCTGCAGCTACAGCCGAATCTTATGAGATTTGACTGTAGGTAGATAGAATAAATTGATGGACTTTGATTGCAACTTTGTCCCTTAGGGTGATATACTCTAGGACGCTGCTGTTGTCCCCAGTGCTGAAAAGAATGGGAACCTTGCTTTTTGACTGATATCTCCATATTCCTGTATGCCTTGTAACCTATTTAAAGGAGATAGTAGCATGGCTGCTAAAAAAACCGATGTTAAGATGCTACTGTGCATAGGGAAGAGAAACCTAGAGGGGTACAGTTAAAAATGTCGGGGTGTCAGGTAATGGAAGCTGGCAGCAACAGAAACATTCTAATGGTTAGAGAAGGAGACCAGGCCGGGCACGGGACACCTGGATTTGTCACTGACTTGCTGTACAACCTAGGGCCAGTTACTACTCCATGCCTCAGTTTTCCTGTCCTTAAAATGGGAGGAAATGCTAGAAAGTAACTATTAGAAGGTGGGACAGGCATTTGTCCTATATTAGAGTAAAGCTAGGTGTCATGTCATGAGGTGATTATCATGGGTGCAGGGGGCCTAGTAACCCGAGTAAAGCAATTCCTTTCCTCTCTGCAGGCAGGGGACGGGGCGGGGCAGGACGGTGCTCTCCCCCACCCCCCCGAGCTTGGGTGCAGCACGCGGCTTCCCTCTCCAGCAGCAGGAGAATCCAGGTCCAAGGTTGGGGAGGGGAGTGCAGCAAGGCAGGACTGGAGCATGCGTGCTGGGGAGGAGGGAGGGATGGCTTGGGGAGGCGGCGGCGGTGCTGTTTATTTGCAGCTGGGCAGCAGGCTGAGCGGCAGCAGCGGCTCCTATCTTGCCTGCGCTATGCTGGCGCCGCCGCCTCCCAGCGCCCGGGAGGAAGAAGATGCCGCGCACTCGGGACGAGCCAGCCCAGCAGGATGGTGACAGGCTCCGCCAGCGGCAGCAGGAGCAGGGACCGAGTGCTGCTGCAGTCGCCGTCCCTTCCTCATCCTGCAGCCTCTTCGACTGCTGCTTCTGCCCGGCCAGGCTCTCTGGGCTGCCGGGTGGCCGCTGCCGCGCTGCTAACCGGGCTGTGCGCTCTCTGCTACGGGAACTCGCTGCGGGGCGAGTTTGTACACGACGATGTGTGGGCGATCGTGAACAACCCGGACGTGCGGGCGGCTGTGCCCGCGGCGGGCGTCTTCGGCAACGACTTCTGGGGCAAGGGCATGGCCGAGAACACCAGCCACAAGTCCTACCGCCCCCTCTGCATACTCACCTTCAAGTAAGTGTGCTCCTGGCAGCGCCAGCCTCGCCGCCCCCAGCACCTCCGGGGGAGTCAGCACTAGCACCCCCAGCCCTGACATCCCTCACCTGTTCCTAGCCTGACACCCCCTCCCCCAGTGTCCGCTGCCTGACATCCCTGGCACCCCTCACCTGTTTCAAGCCTGGTACCCCCAGTTCTGACATCCCTGGCGCCCCTCTGTTCCCAGCCTGGTACCCCCCACCTAGTGCCCCCAGCCCTGACATTCCCGGCACCCCTCACCTGTTCCCAGCCCTGCTACCCCCGTGCCCCCAACCCTGATATCCCTCGCGCGTTTAGCCCATTAGTGCTCTCTGCCCGCTTCCAGCCTTTGGCCCCCCTTTTGCGCCCCCAGCCCTGGTACCCTGGCCTGTTCCTTCTGTCCGTCACCAAATCTAGGAACCCCGGGAGTGCCCCCCCGCCCTTGACACTACTCGTGGTCCCTGTCCTGGCACGCCCCCAGCCCTGGCACCCAGTGAGTGCTTCCCCGCCCGACCTGGTTTGGTGTGCCGGCGTCCCTGGGGCACTTCCCTTCTTGGGGGTGTCTGGACTCGCCCTTCCCTGCCCTGCCCCAGCCAGCAGTCCCTCTTGCTGCGATCCCAAACCCGGGCTGTTTTTTAGAAGCGCGCCCCAGCAGCAACGGGGACATCCAGGGTCCGGCAAACTTTTCCTAGTCGTCTGCATTAAAGTCTCCTCTTGGCTCGCTTCCTGCTCAACCACTTCTCCCCTAGCGAAAGCGCGAGGGGCGCCCAGGAACAGGGAGGGCCGGGAAGATTAAACAGCGGTGCTGCCTCCAGCTGCGCAGTAGGGGTGTGGACGGGAATCCCTGCCGCCTCATTGAGGGGACCTGGGACAGGCAGGCTTGGGTGGGTTCCTCTCCTCCTTCCCCAGTAGCTGCCCGCCGTGCCGTCCCTCCACTCTCTTGCCAGCAGCAGGGACTTTCTCCGGAAGCAGCAAGGACACTCTAGCGGGAGTGGAGCGTATAAGGAGAGCTGTTTTCCTGGGCGTTAGGAGTGTCTCTGTTGTTTGAGTTTGGGTTTCTCTGTGAAGGGGGAGGTGTGTCCGCTCGTTTGGGTGGTGGAGGAGGCGAGTTTGGGCTTTTCTGTGCTGCGTAGTAGCTCTTGGATTTTGAGAGAAAGCAGTAGCAGCGGCAGAATTGTTCCTCTTGGAAGCTCCACTTACCTCTCTAACCTGCCAAAAGGCTGGTGCTGTGAATACAAAGAAAGAGTACAAACATGCAGCACAATTAAGCTAGGGAGGTGGGGTTCTTCTGGCCAGACATATAAACATCAGTACTGGGCCAGAATAACATTTTGTTCTCATTTCAGCCTCCTGATTCAGCATTTCTGAGGGAGAGAATTTATACAACATAATTTCACAGTAGATTATTTTCTCTAAAACACAGGTGTGGAGGAGCGAGTGCAGCTGGCTAGCTCTGCTCCGATCTTAACAGTTTAGAGAGAGGTCGATTGCCCTGTTGGTCCCAAACATAAGAGATGGAGACAAAGTAGTTCAGGTGATATCTCTTATTGGAGCAACTGTTGGTGGTGAGAGTATTCAGGCTCTGGGACCACACGGGCCCCTCCTCAGGCTTGTAGCAAGTCAGAACTATAGACTGACGAGCAAAGGTGGGATGGGTTTGTGTGAAAGGAGGTAGTGCCTAGAGTGGGATTTTTTTTTTAAAAATAAAAAATTATGCACTCCCACCCAGTTCATTGTCTCCTCATATACCTGTCCTGCATTTGCTTAGTCTATAGTTCTGACTTGTTACATGCCTGAGGAAGGGCTCTGCATGGCTTGAAAGCTTGCATAAGCTCACCAAGTGAGCTTCTTTAGATTGTAAGTCTGCTGGGACAGGGACCGTGTCTTTCTTACAGTTGTAAAGCTTGCGCTATATAAATGCATTATAATAATAACCAAGTACAATTTGCCTCCGTCTCTCACATCTTAACAGTCGGCCTTCATTTCTGCTGTGACTTTTTAATTTATTGCATAGTGCAGGTGGGGGGAACCTACCCCAATATGTCTATTTTGTATAATAATAATAATGATCATAGGTGGATCTATCGCCCCAGGGTATAATAGGAATCTACTTTTCTAGTGTCTAACTTATTATCTCCAAGAGGAAGGCAGCTTTGAAGAACAGTTTTTGCAAGAAATCCAGGCTATCTTGAAAAGTGCACCCATTATGTAACTTGATGATTCTATAGCATTTGGCACACCTCCCCAGTTTATCTGTTTATTGAATTAATTCATCCATCTAATAGGAATGGAACAAAATATTTTAGAAAATTGGGGTTTCTTAGAAAAGACCACTTACATTTTAAAATTGCCTTTCCAGTCCCACCCTTCTCTGTATTTAAAAAAAACTCCTTTTGTTGGGTGAAGGAGAAGGGGGATTATGTTTGGCTACTGCTTTGATAGGGAGCTGCGAGAACATTTAAAAAAAAGATCTCTAGTTACAGAGTCTGCCTCAAATGTACTCGCTCTCATGTCTGTCACCAGCTTCTGCATTAGATATAACTTGGGTACCACACGCAGAAAAGGATAGAAATGGGTCAAGTTGTATTGCACTCATCTGGAGGGGAAAGTAGAGGCTTAGTTTTTAAAGAAAAGGGTACTGGACCAAGGGGAAAATCCTGGCCCTGCTACAGTCACTGGGAGTTTTCCTTTTGACTTGGAATGTCACTGTAAGTCATGATCCATTCCTGTTGGTAATCTAAGTATTTGTGGCCAGCATACTCCGTATTTCCCCCAAATGGTGGTATGTTGCCCCTTCTCCATACATTCCATATGTACTCAAACTCACCTGACTCGCAGTGTGAGAGTGGGGTGGTGGCAATGTGGGGGGGGGGCACAGGGGGAGCATTAAGGGGCGATGTGGGGGTGCCAAGAGGATAGAACTTGCCCATAGACCCTGTCTTTTTTTGCTACTGGGGGGGGGGGGGAAGGAAGGGGAACAATGCAAAGCTGGTGCTGGTGGGGCTGTGGCTTCCATGCCCCCCATGTTCTCCCACTCCTTCTGCATAGTTGGGTAAGGGAGCTTGGTGTGGGCTTTGGAAGAGACGGGGCCTGGCTAGTGGATTACAGGGGTTGCCCTGTGGTGAGGCATTCGGACATGCAGGGGTTGTGTGACATGCGTAGCTGGGACTTGGGTCTCCTTTATTCCCCCAACCAGAGTGCCTTTTGCCTACTCCCAACTGCCAACCATGGGCACCTCTCCCCTCATGGTGACAGGACGGCCCTCGTTGCATTCCCCCCCCCCCCCAACCTTGTGCCCTCTCCAGGGGGCATACTCCCATCATTTGGGAGATACTGGTACATTCCAGTTTTTCTGCATTTCATGAAATGTTGATTAGATTTTATTTGAGAAGAATTGAAAATCATGGGGGGGCTACCGAGGAGACTCAATCTGGCTGTGAGAAGATGACAAATAGAGAATTCTTACTTGCTTGCAATTTGTACTAAGGTTCTATGCATTAATATTTTACAATGGGTTAATAAATGATTCATAGAGGTTTTAATAAATAGTTAATGATTTGTTATAGAGCCCAAAAGATGAATTGGCTGGCTACTGTCATGGCTTATACAGCAATTTACAATAGCATCTACCGATGTGCTTTATAACCGTTGATAAGACAGGCTACTCCTGTCTGGAAAAAGCTTATTTATGACAGCTATTAAATAATCACCTTTCACTATTTATAAATGGAACCTAGTGATCACTTATTTGCTTGAGGATACTCTAGTTGCATCATAGGCAGGTATAAAGGAGTGGAGGGCGCTGTTGAAATGCTACATCAGTGGTGGGGAATCTTTTCCCTCAGACCAGAAGTTGAAGTGGAGCAGGAGGTCACTTCCCTCTCTGACCAGAAGTTGAAGTGGAGCAGGAGGTCACTTCCCTCTCTGACCAGAAGTTGAAGTGGAGCAGGAGGTCACTTCCCTCTCAGACCAGAAGTTGAAGTGGAGCAGGAGGGCACTTCCCTCTCAGACCAGAAGTTGAAGTGGAGCAGGAGTGCTGCTGGTGGAAGTGACCAGCCAAACGTGGGCGCTGGCCCAAAGCTAAGCAGCTGTCGGTCTGATGCGTGGACCCATGCTGCTGCTCCGTTTCCAGCCGGTCGTTGCCCCAGGCAATAGCATAGAGTTGTGGGCACCAGCCTAGAGTGTTGATGGGCAGTTGCCTGCAACTCTATGGAGTGGGGGTAGGGGGGTCACGCAGGTGGACTGTGGCCAGGGGAACCCATTGGGTCCGTCTGAACCCGACCCAGGCAGGGCTAGATGCAGGGGTTCACTCCTGGAGTAGCTTTGGAGCAGGCTGCCTCTGGGTCCATCTGAAAACACCCCATGTGCTTTGCTGGCAAAGACTCATTGCCCTGAAGCCTTTAGAGTAGGGGTGAAGGACTTTGAGCCTGGAGGCCAACTATGGCCTATGGCTAGTTTTTATTTGGCTCCTTTCCAGTTCATGGATCTGGCCCCTGCATATTCAGTTCATACCCCCCGAGCACTGAAAGAGAGAGTTCCTGTTATGGGAGCAGGAATGTGAGTATGCACTCAAGGATAGGGGACATATCCATGATCTGGAGCCTCCTCTTCCGAATCCTGAGCCATACCCTTTAAGCTCCTTGGGCAGTCATTTTAAAGTGGCCCCTAGTAGAGAAAAGGTTCCTAACCCCTGGCTTACAGTCTGTGGCACTTATCCTCCTGCAACTGATTGTCTCCTGCACAGGCAAACGTCTGTGCTTGCATGGAACTGCATCCATCTCATCAGGGCTCTATTGGGGTGGAACGGTCTCCCTGCACATGCCTGATAGCTGGATTGAGTGTAAATTCATAGCAGTTTATTAGAGAAATAATTTGAAGTGTCTAAGAAAGTTACATTTTAAGATACTTCATGACTTTGGGTGCTCGTAGTAAGGACATGGGGAACAAAATGCGAGAATTCCATAGCTTGAGTTTGCACACACTGTACAGGTGTGAAGGCACCCAGGACTCTGCGCACAGCTCGGACTGCTGCTGGCAAACCCAAGTAGGAAAGACTGCTTCCAGGGGAGGATCAACTCTGGCCTCCAGCAGGCAGCAGCAGCAGCAGCAGCCGCCCCATTTGGTCCATCTACAGCCAGGATTGACTCCTTGAATTCTTTGGAATACTAATACCTATATTGTTACCACCTATTTAAAAAAATTATTTCAAGTACTATTTCTATTAGCGTTAGTCAAGCAGTTTAAATACTGTCAATAAGTCCAATTAAATTCTGCACGTTATCAGTTATACTAATACATTTTCAATTAAAATAAACATATACTTGCAGTTGAAAAACGCAGGCCATAATGTAAATGAAAACCAAATATACTTGAGTTAAAAAGAAGAGATCAACACAATTATATGTTTATTTAAAAACTTACCCTGCCCTTTCCCAAAGGCTCAGAGTGGCTTACAGAAATAAAAACACAGGGGAAAATAATAATAATAATAATAATATCCCTACCCTCACCCCCAACCCAGGCTCCCCAACACTCGTGGCCAGTTCCTGTGACTTTCAAAGGCTGTGTCCCCTGACCGCAGGGCCTATGAGTGATGGACCGGTCTGCCGGTGTGACTGGCTGACCCAGTTCATACGTGCAGGGAATGTGTGGGTGCCCACTGCCATGGAGCATTTTGATTTTCTGGCACTGCTCCATGCATGGTCATGAGTGGGTGCTGTATGGCTCATGGGAGTGCGCATTCCCCCGCTCCACCTTCAGACGGGTGGTCGGAGGAGTGGCTCATGGGTGGCCATGTGTGGTAGCACCTTGTTTTAAAACACCCTGTGATTGGGTCCTTTGTGCATCCCCATCTGGGCTGCAGAACATCTGTTATTGGTCTGGTTCCACTGTGTTTGGGTCCTCTTGGGCTCTGAAGGAAAGGATCGATTTATCTCCCTGGCAGCAAAACAGGTGATGGAACGGAGCACTTTTTTCTTTCAGCAAAACTGAAACAATAATAGCTGCCTAATACTCTTTCCCCAGATTAGAGTGTCCATTTGTGTGGCTTGAGTGAATATGAAATAGGATGGAAGAGCCAGTTGGAGAGAGGGCTCCCCCGCCTCTCATGCTCATGAAGAATTACTTACCAATTTGCTACACAATTGGAAACCAAGCTGTGTGATACACTGTTTGCTCTCCTTGTCTCAAGTCAAGTTACAGTTCCAGTTCTCTGTGCACATCATCCAGGGACCTTATGGATTCTGGGTCATAGTGTAGCAGCATGATTCAAAACAAGTCTTCTAGGATTAATTCTGTAGTTCTTATCTCTCCTTCACTCTTCAGTGGCCATATCCTTTTGTAGCTGTGAAATCAAGAGGAAAAACTGAGGACACCCGGTGGACTTTGAATTAACAGCAGACCAAAGGCCATGACAATCACTCGGTTATTTTGAAAATGATGGTGATGGTAAATAAAAAACAAAGCAAATACACTTGGCTTCTCTCCCCCTTCTTCCATCTTGTTTGGTCATTACTGCAAGCTTAAGGAAACACTGCAGGAACACTCTAGCATTTAATATCCATCAGCCTTAAATGATGGCTCTGAAATGCAATTGATTCAAGTGATAGCATCAAATACTTAAACTTTAGAATTAAGGCAACTTTTAAATAACCAATTCCTATTTTAACGAAACAAAAGAATATGACTCTTACTTGGTCTCAAGTTCATTTTTGTTTTTTCTTCATTGTATTTTAAAGTGGCTGTGCTGTCACCTGTATTAACTGAGGCATTATGAGATTTATTTAAAAATTCCAATTTGAAATCCAGTTCTATTCACACAAACCAGCTCTAGTCTAGTTCTGCATTAATGCTGTTGAGTGCGCATTGTGGGTAAAAACAGACGCGAGGGTGGTGTGGTGGCTCCCTGGCCCGGCCAGGGGAACCGCAGCCCACACAGGCTGGGTCAGGACACAGAACTAACATGGCTGGAGAGCTGTCCTGCTGCCTGCATGGCCCAGATAAGGTGGGGGGTACAAGAAATGTGCGGGCAGCCAGCTAGCTCCACCCATGCCCTGCTCCCAGCACCTTGCACCCCACCATGATGATAGCCATGCCGACCAACAACATGCAGCCATGTTGGCTGGCCATGATGGCCCCCGACCTGGGGCGGGCCCGTGTTGTTCTGCCTGCATGGCCCTTTGCCTGTGCTGTGTCCTCAGAAAATCTCCAAGGTCACAGCCTGGGCTAGTCGACTACCCACCCCCGGGGCAGAAGCGGGTCAATATTTGGCAGTGCCAAAACAGATGTGTCAGTGGTACTTTTTCACTCAATGCAAAATTAATTTATGAAATTTGTTGCCAGAGGATGTTGTCAAGGCCAGTAGTATAGCTGGGTTTAAAAAAGGCCTGGATAAGTTCTTGGAGAGTAGGTCCATTAATGGCTATTAACAAAGTAGCTTACGGGATGAACTTCTTACTTTCGGGAGCTGGGAGCGAACAACGGGGAAAGGATTGCCCATTGTGACTTGGTTCTTCTCCCATGCGATCGAGATTGGCCACTGTCAGAGGACAGGATGTTGGGGCTGATCGACCATTGGTCTGACTCAGTATAGCACTACTTATGTTCCTGGGCCACAATGGACCATAGCAGACCTAAGTGGGCCACTGTCACATCTGTTTTTGTTTCATATAGAAACATTTTACCACAGCAGTGCTGCAGGACACTGCAAGTGACATTGTAACCCACTGCAATACACCTCGAAAGGCACAAAGCTTTATTGTTATCAGTTTCCTTAAACATGAACTAGATGGTTCTTGAGTTCTTTCCAGCCCTTCAGTTCTGTATATACACATTGCCATTTGCTGTGGTATTGACAATATTTAAAAATAATCTTAGAGGCAAGCATTGATGCTGGGCTCTCTGCTTTTCCTCTCTAGAGAGAGAGGGTAGTTGCTGTGTTGGTCCCAAATGCAAGAGATGGAGACAAAGTAGTTCAGACGATATCCCTGATTGGACCGACTTCTGTTGAGGAGAATAAGACAGGTTTGGGGCCACTCAGGGCCTTTCCTCAGGCATGCAACAAGTCAGAATTACAGCGTGAGCAAATGCAGGACAGGTTTATAAGAAGAAGCAGTGACTTGGGTGGGAGTGGACAGGAAAAAATAACTTGGAGCAGGGCTGTAGGTAGAAGAAAACAGTTGTCAGATATTTAAAAATTAAGCTGCAAAAATCATTGGTGTAAGAAAATAGTAAATGCAGAGAGAGCACTAAGCTAAAGCCAACATTTGGGGTGGGGGTAATAGGAAATGGCTTTCCAGGGGATGGGAACTTGCATATCAAGGAACTGAATTCACAGCAGTTTCACAGTGGTGAAGTGTACAGCTGATAGCAGATGGCTAGTTACTTACAGATTCTTACAATGCTGGAAAAGCCTAAGTCAAAGCAGAGTCCATTATCTTTACTATCCAATAAAGTTCTGAATTTCAGTCCCCGGACCTATCTTTAAAGGTGTTGTGGAGGCTCCCTTTGAGGATGAGGACTGGGCAATTCTGGGAGAAGTGACTGCCCACTGTAATAAAATCTGTGCTTTTATCCATTTTCCTCTTCATTCAATACCCATTTTTTTGAAGATGTCTTTCAGAATGTCGGTTTGTTCATTGACACAATGGGCCATTTTTTAATTGATGGTCACTGTGAGGAGTCACAGCTTGAAACCACGTGAATGGTGACTGCTCTTACTTGGTGAATTTGTTGCTTGCTTAGTAGCATCTTACGGGCGTATCAATCTGAATTTTCCATAAATAAAGACAACCAGCACATTTACCCCTTCCCATGTGTCACCTCTAAGGATTCCACCTCTCTGATTCCCATGCAGTCCAATGAACACTGCCATAAATCAGAGTGGAAGGGACAGGGAAGCTGACTGTGATTTGGGCATTACCTGTCTGATAAGTGGTAATGACTGAATTCCTGAGAGACTGGCCTATTATAAGCAGGTACTCCTGTTCACTGTGTTTTTCCCATTGACAGTCATTGGGAAAATGTAGTGAACACGGGTCCCTGATTATAAGAGAGCAAAAGTCCACTGACAAAAAAAAAAAGCAGGCAACTGAGATTTGTACTTTCCTCCAATTTTTAGGCTGCATTCATTATTAACATTAATGATTTATATCATGCCCTATCCTGAAAGGCTCAGGGTGGCTCACAACATATTTTAAAAAAGAAATATACATTGTTTTCAAGTCAGTGGAAGTAATAATTCCACTTTATTCAGCACTGGTCAGACCTTAGCTAGAGTAGTGTGTCCAGTTTTGGGCACTAAAAAAGACATTGACAAATTGGAGCGGGTTCTGAGGAGGACAACAAAGATGCTAAGGAGTCGGGAAAACCAGGGTCAAAACAGATGTGATGTGGACCCACTGTGGCCGGGGACTCATCGCATGCCTGGTCCCGTGCAGCCAGATGTTGGTTCAGGACTGCCCCAGGCCAGGTAGGCATCTGGCTGGAATGTGTCCCCCTGGAAGATCCCAGGTACTCATTCCGGATCAAGGGCCGCCCATTCAGGCCACCGCGGATCAACATGTCTGTTCGGTCCTGCCATCTGCGGGGTGGGGGCCACCATGGCTGTCCGTCATGGCGGGGTGCTGGGAGTGGGATGGGGGTGGAGCTGGCTGCCCACACGTCTGTTCCAGCCCCACCCATACCTGTGTTTTGTAGGCGGTGGGACGGCTGTTCCAGTGGCCGGCGTGTTTGTTCAGTGTCGCCCGCCAAACCAGAGAGCAGCCGCCGCTGTTTCCCACCCCAGGCCGGGGAGCCTCCACACTGCGTGCACGTCTGTTTTCACCCCAAGTTTTATGAGGAAAGGTTGAAGGAACTGGGTATGTTTAGCCTGGCAAAAAGGAGTTCAAGGGGAGCCATGTTAGTGTTCAAATCTCACAAAGAAGGTGGGAAGGAACTGTTTTCCATTGCTACAGAGGGCAGGACTAGAAATAATGGGATCAAATTACAGGAAAGTAGATTTAGGTTAAATATGAGGGAAAGAGCTGTTTGGCAACGGAACAAGTTGCCCTAGGAAGGTTACATCGGCTCTCCATCATTTGGAGGCTTTCAGAAAGTGACTAGACACTTAGACAGCCACCTGTTGGGGTTGTTGTTGTCGTTGTCCTGCGTCTGTGCAGGGGGTGGACTAGCTGACCCTTTTGGTTCCTTCAAACTTGTAAGATTCCATGCTAATCAGATTTGCACTTACAATAGGGTACCTCTGCGCTGCACTAGGTGCTGATCACCTGTTTCTTGGGACAGCTCTGCAAATAAGCTCGTTGTTCCAATAGCCTCTTCTTGATGTGAAGTGTCCTCCTTTTCAGTGCTGTGCCACTTGCATCCAGTCGAATGCATTCAAAATTAAGCTCTTCCACTACCACACATTTGTGCGTGCACAGAGCATGCTTCCTCCCCGCCCATAGATCAGGGCTGGCTTTAAGCAGGGCCCGTGGGGCCCATAGCCTGGTCCCGGCATTGGAGCGGGCCCCCGCATGAAGGCCAGTCCCGGTAACCTCAGGATCAGAACTTCTGAGACCTTGGGTCCTTCTCTCCGTCTGCAACACTCAACCCCTACTCTTACTGCTCCTGCAGGACCCTACCCCCTTCCTCTCGCCCTAGGGTGGGGAAGCAGGGCCCTGATGGAAGGGGTTAGAGGGTGGGGCTATGGGGGCCCACATTTTATTTTTGCCCTGAGACCCTTTTGCTGCTGTACCCAAAACCCATCCACCGCCCCTGTGGAGCCTCTGAGGAGTAGGGATCCAGCAGCTGCCCACCTACTGGCCCTGCCACACAAGTTAGCTGCAGTCAGTGACAATGTGCTGTATGTGAGCTTCACACTGTAAAGAAGTGTGTATGTGCTCAAGGGCGCCAGCAAAATTACGTTCGGGGAGGGAGCAGAGCCTCTTTCCCTGCCCCTTCTCTGAGCATAAGCCCCTTGGGGTAGGGACCTGTCCATAACTATTGATTTACAGCACCGGGTACATTGCTTGTGCTATATCAATAATAATTGTGACCTCATAGCTCTCGGAAGGGGCAGAGCCAGGGGGTGCATCTGCACCTACTTGCACCTCCCTTCTGGTGCCTATGTGTCTGAAGGGTGAGAGTCTCTTGGGCATGACATTGGATTAGCCTGATCACCTGTCCTGAATTTTGCATTTCCTCTCTCAAATACCTCGGGACAGATGACTGCTCTACGCTCAGCGTTAGAAAAAAAGATTATGTCATCCTAGCACGATTCACCTGAACTTGCGTTAGCCATGGTGTGAGCGCTAGCGTTGATAGCACTGTAGATGGGTGTCTTTTTACTGCTGTGAGTTCTCGCAACATGTAGTGCAGCTAATGGAAGCCTGATTTTACATGAACACTTTAACATTTGCTAATGCAGCTGAATCATTGTTGAATTTCTGATGAACATTTTTAATGTGTACAGTAGGGTCACCCTTGGCATTCAGAGCATGCTGGTTTCACTGTCTAGAGCAGAGGTGGGTAACTGGCAGTTCAGGAACCACATGTGGCAGCTGTACTGCAACTCCTGCCAAATGTGACTCTCAGCGATATCCAAATGTTGGTATGTGGTTCTTGGGCTTGGCCCACCTCTGGTATCTAGCAGTGCAATGTTTTTATCGGTTCTGTATCATAAAAAATAGGAGGGCAGGGAAAATGGAAAAAACTTGCTAAAGGCAAGAGCTGTTTCATTAATTTATAGGACTGTGGAAAAACCTGCATCTCTGTGAGCTTTGCATGGGAGATGAAATCCTTGAACTGAGAACTTTCATTAAGCAAGGTACATTTGTTGTAATGAATTGTCATTATAATGCCGTGCTTTTCAACTTCATACCGTGTTGTATCCTTATGTGATTTGTTAGTCTGTTGAAAATAATAAATCAGATTGAGCCAAACGAGATGCCCAGGGAAAATAGCAGCTTATAAAAACAAAGCCTCCCCAATTATAGTTTACAATATCTCTAAATCATGAGAGGCTTTAAAATGTTTGAATGGGTTTAATTTTTGGTAAGTAGATGAAGAGCATTATAGAAAGTCTATGTGTTGGTGGCGGCTATGTATAATGAGACCAGCTTTGAGTTTCAAACATGGAATTTATTTATGCAGTACATCACTCTTGTGGCCTAGTTTCGGTTTTATTTTTGCCAGAAAAGGCTAATCTGATGAACTATACGGTGTGTCTTCTGCATCTTCCAAGAGGAGGAACTCTGCTGAGGGCTAGGCTGAGATCTTGTCTGACAGTTAAATGGGAAAGTCGGATCCATCTCTCCTTTTATAATAGTAATAATTAATAATGAATTAATAATGCTTGATCTTGGGTCTGGTGCAGAGTGCAGCACCTGATCAGATACTGGCCTCTGCAAGTTAGCAGGCAGAGAGGAGGTGCAGAGAGGTGGGGTTTAGAGGAGCTTTGGGAGAGATTAGCTGGTAAGACAATAAAGGAGCAGTAAATTGAAGAGAAAAATGGGGAGATCCATTAACCCCTTTTAAGTACTGGATTAAAGGTCTCTCTGCTTCCCTTGTAAGAAATTCCTTTCCCAGGGTGCTCCTGGAATGTAGTAATTAATTATGCATTCTCCTTTACTCAAGGCTGAACCTCAAGGCTCAGTCTCTCCCTCCCTATTTATACAAGGTGTGCCAAAATTGTCTTTTATAAAACATTGTTTCAAACGTTTGCATCCCAAACAGTGAAAAAAGATTCTAAAGAAGCAAGTAAACTAATCCTATAGTCTTTCCTCAATTACAACTAGAGAAGACACCAGGCACAGTAAAGACACTGGGTGTTTTCTAACGAGACTATAGCCCAATGGAGTCTGTTTGGTTCATGCAGCCCCCACTCGCATATTTTGGACTGGAGTGTAAAACTAATAAATAGGCAGCCCCCTGCTTGTATACATGTGTGGGCAGCCCCCACGCACAGGTTTAGCGAGACAAAGTTAATACACGGTCAGGTGCTGTGCTCTGCCCCACCCCTTCCCAGTATCCTGCCCCATCATGACACGCAGCCATGGCAAAGTATGGGAAGAAGAAGCCGCCCCAGCTGTTTGTTTCTTCCAGGTTATTCTCACCCTGGGAGGCAGTCTGGCGCCTATTAACTCTGCCCACCCACTGGGGTTCATGCCTGCCAGCACTTTGCGGCTGGAAGTAACCTTTTGCTATGCACAGAATGCGGAGTTTATTAGCTCCGTATGAGTTGTAAATTTAGCCAGTCACAGTACAAATGCCTCTTACTGGCAGCTAGCATACAGTTGCAAAGACGGAGCTTGTGATACAAAAGGCAAGATGATGCATGTTCCCTGGGTTGTTAATGAGCTGAAGTTGACCCATTAAGCTCAAGGGAATATAGCCCCTAGCAGTATCTTACAAATGACTATTTAGTACTAATGGCTATTAGACAATGCAATCAATACCCAGGCATGTGTTTTCTGACAGCAGTTTGCATATTGTCACCACCTGGTTTCTGGCTCTCGATGTACGGGCAGCAGGGCTGACACAAGGATTTTTGCTGGATCCCAAATGACTGGGCTGCTCGCAGCACTCTGTGGCCCTATACAGCTGGAGAAGCCAGAAGAGGGACCTGATGAAGATGCCTGTGGGGAACGCAGTGTCCCATCTGGTGCTTGGTGGCTCCTCTGAACAGACACAGCATAAGCCAACGCACCAGGCGAACATTCCAGGACCTTCAGTATGACCTTCAGAAATGGATTTCAAAACTTATGAGATTGGGGATGGGGCAACTACAAGGATGTACCAGAATCCAAGAAGTCTGTCTCCCCCAAGTTTAGGAGCTTGGGGTTTCTGCTCTAGCAGTGCAAACACCTGTGACCTTCTTCACCTGCTCATGCCCCTCCTCTCAAACACCCTGGCCTGGAAGAAGATCAGTGGGGAACTAGCCCTCATACTCCACACTAGGGTTGCCACCTTTTGCCATTTGACCCCAAGACTCCTATAGGCCAAATGCGAGTCTCAGGATCAGATTGCAAAAGATGGCAACTAGGGTTGTCACTTACGCAAATATTTAAGGAATGCTTATGAAAAATACATGTTGCAGGGCCTGCATTGATGACTAAGGTGCAAATGCAGGTCCTACAACATGTATTTTTCATAAGTGTTCCTTACACATTTGCATAGGTGACAACCCTACTCCCACCCCCTTGCAAATTGCCTATAACATCCCTCCCCCAGGTTCTCTTGTTTTCTACTCCCCACCCCGAAGAGCAGTACGATTCCTCCCCCCAAATCGCAGCATTTGAGGACATGCATGAATAGAATGCCACAAACAAATCTCTAACCCCAAGGATGCCTCAATGTTCAAAAATCATGAGCTGGGCCCTAAAAATCATGAAACATAAATAAAAAGAACCCAAATGTTTCTAGGCTTGGTACTCTCCCATTTGTGAGAATGGGAGGAGCCACTCGAAGAAGAACAGAAGGTTGCTGCCTTGTAAACAAGGTTCTTCGAGATGGCGCCGAACATTCTCACAAATGCCCCCCCTTTGGAAGGAACTGTTGGGTATCTATGAGTGGGAAGGAGGTGCTTTATATACGGGTGGGGGGCTCGAGACTGTTGCGGGGTGATTTTTTTAAACTAGTGAGCTTGATATATACTGGTAGAGAAGGGCGCGCAAGTGCAAACCCATTTGTGAGAATGTTCGGAGCCATCTCGCTGAACCTTCTTTACAAGGCAGCAACCTTCTGCTGCAAGGCACTGCGGCAGGGGTTTGGTTTTTTTTTAAAAAAAAGCTTCGGAGTTCTCTCCGGAGCAGCCTGCAAGTAGTCAGGGAGGGAGCACGCAGCCGAAGAACGGCTTCGCACAGTGAGTGTAGGGATGCTTCCCAGGCTGTGGGAAGAACATCAGCCGGCAGGGGGTCCCAGCTGAGCCGCAACTTTGCAGGTTTTTGTTTTTTTTTTAAAAAATGGGACAGGCGGCTGCGCAGCGCCGCAGCGGGCTTAGCTGCCATAGGGATGGGCCCCCAGCCACGGTGGGCCCCGGGGCCAAATTTCCTGCCTGTCCCTATGGTAGCTACGCCCTTGCTGATATCAATTCTCCCCTTGGTCTTCACTTTGCTAAGATAATCCTGAGTGGTAGGAATTCTGGTATCAATTCTCCCCTTAGCCTTTGCTAAGCTAATCCTGAGTGGTAGGAATGTTGTGTGAGAAGGCAGCTGTGCGTTAGCAGAAAGGGTGCATTCCTTCAAGGCTGTTCCTTAATTGTGTTCCAGTGCAGCATTACTACAGGTGCAAGGAATGATGCCTTAATATACAATAATGTAGATATGGAAGTCTGGTATCAATTCTCCCCTTAGTCTTCTCTTTGCTAAGCTAAACACAGGGCATGTGTAATACTAGTGCAGCTGATGTAGGAATGAAGAAGCCTTACTGTAGGATGCATAGCAAGGGACAGAGTGATTTTTTTGGTTGGGGGCCACTGAGCACTGAAACGGAGTGATTTGGGGAGCCAGAGCACTGAAATGAGGGCCAGTACCCACGCAGTGGCAGTCTCCCCCCTGCCATCCCCCCATAACCTACCGCTCACCCTTGCCAGGCTGCTGAGGATCTGAGTCTGGGGACTCAGGTCCGATAGGCCCCAAATCTGGTGCACTCTGCCCGCCCCAAACCATGCCCCCAAGCCACGCCCCCTTGGCCCATTTTTGGCACGCCGGCGGCTTTGCCGCCGGCACAGGGCCACTAACACTATATTTTCCCGGGCCACTTTGATTTCCCAATCCGCCCCTGGGTTCAGTTCTTCCATGAGCTTCCTCTTCCGGTAAACACAAGAAGAGAATAGTGATTACAGATCATTGTTAAGGCTGTAGGACACTTCCCATTTTTTAGAAAGGAAAAAATAATAATTCTATTTTAGAAAAATGAAAATTAATTTATTTCAGAAAAATAATCTTTTGTAGCCTTGATTTTTTTTTTTTTTAAAATGGGTTGTCCTAATCCGAAAGGAGAAGCTTGCAGTTGCATACCTTCTACTGGGTGCACCGGGCAAGGGGTTCAGTTCGCACCCATTGTGCTGGCAGATCTGTAGCAGGACAATAAGAAAATACCATTATTTCAAAGGACCCCATCTGGGGGTGTTTTAGGCCCCCGCCTGTCCAGTTTTCAGGCCGCCTCCTCCCTAAAAGGAAGCGGAAATGATTAACTATGCGGCTGCTGGGGTGGTTGCTGTGGCAGAGTCCCAGCACCATGTAGTTTCCCCCCTGTCAACATTTTGGCTTCCACCCCTACGCCAGCCCAAAAGGAAGCACCACACAATTATTCTCCTCCCACCATTTATTTATTTATTATGGTTTTTTTCTACCCCGCACACTCCTGCTCACAGAGCAGCTCAGGGCGGCTCACAAAACACAAACACATAATAATAAAACAAGCAAATAGCATACAGTTTAAAAATTCATTAAAATACTAAAATATATTGAAAGGGTGGAACAGCCAGGTCTTACGCTGTCTTCGGAAAGAGGGGCGGTCCGGGGCCAGGCGGGCCTCCATCCGGAGGGAATTCCACAGCCTAGAAGCAGCCACTGAGAATGCCCTCCCCATCGTCGCCACCCGGGAAACCTGGGGGTCTTCAAGTCAGGGGCCATGATACATTTGTACCATTCTCCTCCCAATCCCCAGCTGCCATCTACACCCAGCCACCATTTTGGCTCTCTTCCCCCCCCCCCCCCGCCGCCAGCCCGCGGGCCAGCCATGGTGCCTTCCCAACAACTCCTGTGAATACCTTTCCCATCCTGTGGAGCTCTTTTCTGGTGGTTTTTTCCTGCTCCTCCTCCACGTTCTTCTGGCCATCTGGCAACATAATAAAGAGCATAGTTTAGATAATAATAAATGGAAGCCTTTATCATGCAGGTCTATAAATGTGAACACCTCCTCCCCCCCAGTTGCACTGACTTGCCACTTTCTGCCGGGGACCCTCCACTGAACAAAAGCATACTCTCAAGCTGGAACCATGAGAGTCAGGGTATCCTTGTCTGTGTTGACCCATGCTGGCTCCGAGATGGGGGCAGGCATGGAGAGCTGTCCTTCAGGGGTTGTAATGTCTGAACTGGGAGCAGGAGTGGCTGCAGCGGGGAAATGGCGTGGTGGGTTTTTAAGGCACGAGTGAGAGTGGAGAGAGGGGCAGGAAGCAGTTGCTCCTCAGAACGGTCTAAACATTCCACCTGCGACTCTGTGGTGCTGGCGGACCTGGACGCGATGGAGGCTGCATGCAACCAAATTGATGAGAAACAGTCATATGAGTGCACATTAGCCTGGATTCACCCTCACGGTGGGCCTGCAACGTCCTTGGACTACGCTGTGAGTAGGTGGTGGCCATGTGGTGGATGGGGGGGAAAGCCTTTGGTGGACACCTAATAAATGGACCGTGAACACCTACTAATCTCCCACTTGGTGTGGGTCATCATCTCGTTTGCTTTTACCCACTGTTGCAAATTCCTAGGGACAAGAGAATGGTGAACTGTGGAGATTGTGCATAGGGCAGAAGTGCCCAAAGTGTAAGTCAAGATAACAAATCGTGCCATCTCTGGATGGCATCATGACCCCTTATATTTGATATTCTTGGGATGCCTGATGTCTGGGGTCACAGATAGGACTGACCTTAAGCGGGGGCATGGTCTGGCCTCAGTGGTCAGAGGGGGCCCTGCAGGGAGGCTAGTCCTGGTAGCCTCCGGTCCACTGCTCCTAAGGTCCTGAGATGAGCTATTGCTGCAGGGCCCTCACCCCATCTGTGACTCTCGGCCCGTGGGAGTGGCTGCTTCCAGCAGGGCCCTGGCCATGCTCCATTTGCTTTCAGTAAATCACCAGCCCCTGAATTCCCTCCTGCCAAGGTAGTTTGTGTGGGTGTGTGTGTGCGCGTGTGTGCGCGTGCGCGCACGCGGCAGGAAACAAATGTGCCTGCTGCTGAGAGAGCGTCCCACCATCTGCACCACTCAGGTAGAGGGGGACTGCAACAAATGTGCGGGCAGCTAGCCCTACCCCCAGCAACCTGGCCCCCCACCATGATGGACAGCCATGGCAGCCCTCTCCCCACAGTGGGGACGGCGAAGCTGAACAAACGTGCTGGCCCATAGTGGCCTGTGTGGGTGGCCTTTGGGCCAAGCTGCTCCTTGGAGATTTTCCCAAGGGCGCATCCTGGGCCAGCTGCCTCACCACCCCAGGGCAGTAGTGGGCCCACGTCTGGCGGTGCGAGCCCATGTGTGCGGGTGAGTCCTGGGCCACAACAGGCCAATGAGGGCTGGTGTCTTGTTTATTTTCCGCCAACGTTTGTAGTTTGATAGAAGTTTTTACCTAGTAGTAAAAAGGAAAGGTTTCCTGGAAATATCCAATCTATTAGATTGGTGGTTTTTAATATTTAGCTGCCACTCTAAACTACAGTGGGTAAACCTCTCCTATTCTGGGCCTGGCAAATATAGGGTTGGGTGCTCATAAAATATTTACGGTTGGAAGGGATCTCAGGGGTCAAGAACTGGGGACAAAGGGTCTCCCTCTTTCTCCCCTGTTGATGCAACCTGTTATCTGAGGAAAGCAAGGACTACTTCGTTTCTCATGGTTCTTGGGGGCACACGGTGGTTCAAAAAATAATAGGTGGATAGTGTTTGTCCAAGTTCTGTTGACGTAAGCTCCCAAAATGACGTTTTTGTTCACAGTGGATTGAGCTGGTATTTGGAAGTTGACTGTGCATGCCGCTGGCAGAAGGGCAGGGGAGTGGTTATGAAAGGGGGGTTGAATATGTACATGGTCTTGGCTAGGCTCATTGGATTTACTAAGTGTGGGGTGAAGTGTTGATTCCCCCAAATACGACTTGCTGTGTGGCACCAAAGAGAGACCGCTGTAGATTGTTCTGAACTGCGACTTCTCTTTGCTTTCTTTCTTGAAGAATTTAAATAGTTAACAGTACTGCCATCTAAGCTATTATCACTGGACACTGGGGTTGACACCTATCTGAGAGGAACATGCAATTCTCTGAGCGTGCAGTTCACAGCTTTAAGGGTTATTGTTTCATGGCCTTTTGCATGGTTTTTTGTACTCGGGGGCTATAGGGCTTTATCTGAATCCACATGAAAGTGGCTTCATATAAGAATCTTTCTTTTTTTTTTTTTTTTTGCAAACCGTAGGCAGGGATTCACATGGCACATGGGCAATTTTTTTTTTTTTCATGGTAAACCCAGGGTAAGTATATTCACACAAAATGCTTGCCTTGTTGCAACTTCAGGATTGCTCTAACCCCAGAGTTTGTGGTGTCATGAGAATATGCCTGAGTAAATTTCCTTAGGGTAACATCACTCTGTAAGCATGCCCTGGAAGTGTCTGGTGCTATTTTGTATTTTAGGCTGAAGTTTGGTTTATTCTATTTTCTTCATTTTGTCGTGGCGCAAATAGGGGAGTAAGGTCCATTTACACTCGAGGCCAAGCACAGGACTGAAATGTGTCACGGGGCGGGGGGAAAGTCCTTACTCATGAGTTCTTGAACGTCTGTATAAGCCTGTCAAAATATAGCTACATCAAACAATACTTCAAAGCAAAGGGCTAGGTTATGCCAAAGTTATACTGTTTCCAAACTCTTTTAGCTCAGCGATTACCTCAAAAAACGTTCCTTTGGGAGCAAAAATGGAATACACCAGCAAGGCTCCTTGCCTATTAAAGTTAGATTGACCTGTCAAAATGTAGCCTAGGGAAGATAAAGTTCTATCAAGAGAAAGCTGTGCATGCACAGAGTATTTATAAAAAGCATACGTTGTCTGGGCTGCACAGACACCCCCCCTCTTGCTGATGGTGTTTGCATAGTAGGAACACGTCAAGGGCACTGTAGACCACAAGGAACGATGGCCTGATGGTTATTTAAAACAGGTATATGGCTGGCCATGTTGTGATTTAGGGTATTTTCAGACGTTACGGGGCCCTTTGGCCCCGTACCGTAACGAACGTCTTCGTTCCCCACCGGGGTCACCCCGGCACGGCCCAACAGACGTGCCGGGGGGATCCCGGCGGGGAAAGTGGGAGGAGCCGGGGCCGCGCGGCGCAACGTGCGGCCGCACGGCCCCGCCCCCTCCACGCACCCCGCCGCCCGCCCTCCGAGGAGACGGGCGGGCGGCGGGGCCAATGCGGCCGCCGCGTCTGGCCGATCGTGCCACGGCCCGGGATCCCGCCGGGGATCCCGGCCCGTGGCACGCGAACAGACGTTACTTTTTGGTCGCCACGGCCCGCGGTCCATTTGACCACGCTTCCCGGGACCTTCCCCCGGCTAGCCCGGGAAGCGTGGTTCAAATTGACCCCGTCTGCAGATTCAGCGTGGCCAACATCTGGCGCACGCTGTGCAGACGTGCAGGGGCCTTTCGCCCCGCTGCGGGGTTCACCGTGGTTCAGTGTGGTTCAGCGTGATCTCGTCACGTCTGAAAACACCCTTAGTCAATAGGCAGATGATCTGAACTGAGTCTTATTGGGTATTTACTTTTAAAATTCTAAATGCCGTCCCACATTCTAACTTCAGCATTTCCATGTCTGTATAGTATCAAGAAGGTTTAACCAAATGCACAGATGTGATCATTTCTAATGCAATACTATTTTCTGCTGCTTCTAAAACAAATGCAAACCATTGTTAACAAGCTTTCAGTAGGAATGAAGGAAAGACAAATCGATTGATATTATTTAAAGAGAGATTCCCACAAGCAGCTAGTTACTGCTACTAATGCTTGGGGAAGTGACAAATAAGGAAGTGTGCTGTTGTGTCTCATGTAACAGGGCTGAGTCCCTGCGGGCCACTGGGCCTTTAAGAAGACAGCTAAGCACCTGCGAGTATTACCAGTGCTAGGTGGGCTGCAGGCAGGGTTGCCATATATACAAATTTTAGAGGGCACTTACGAAAGATACAGGTTGCAGGGCTGCATTGGAGCCAGTGGAGCCCTGCAACCTGTATTTCCCAATTTTTAGAGGGTGCACATGAGAAATACAGGTTGGAGAGCTGCATTGGAGCCAATAGAGCCCTACAACCTGTCTCTCATAAGCACCCTCTAAAGATTTGCATAGGAAGCAGCACTGTAACTAGCAGCAGCTGTGCAGGGGCGTGGCAGGGGCCAGCCCAGAATGACGAGCCAGAGAAGTGTAGAGAAAGTAGGGTTGCCCTGTTGGTCCCAAATCTAGGCAATAGAGGCAAAGTACTAGTACAGCGATACCTTTTTTATTGGATCAACTCAACCCACTGTAGTTGGTCCAATAAAAAGATATCATTCTCCTACTTTGGGTTGTTTTTAGACCGACACCTGCTCCACTCCTGCTCTGCGCCACCCGTAGGTGGCCCATTCGTGTAAAGGGAGGTCACCCTGGGGTGAGGCAGAGCAGGAGTTTCTGGGCCAGCTCCACTTGTGGTGCTCCGGAACATCCCAGAGCACCACACGTGGACCAGGCGGCCCAAACCTGGAGCACCTGATGGCGGTAGAGAGGTGGTCCATCTACTCGCAGATGGGCTACTGCACCTCTGCTTCTGGCTGGGAGTTGCCCCAGCAACAGCTATAGAGTTCTGGGCGGCAGGTTAGAGCAGCTGGTGATGCGCCTGGAGCTCTATGCTGTGTGTGGGGGTACCATACGGGCAGACCGTGGGCCACCACAGTGGCCACCTCCATTAGACGCTGAGGGTGGTCATCCCTAGTTCATCTAAAAACACCCAGTGCCTCTAGAGCCAGAGAAGGGCTTGCTGTATTGGGAGGCTGCAGCAGAGGTAGGAGCTAGGGAGAGCTCTACCTCTAGACTCCCAAGGGGTCTGCTGCGTTCCAGAGGGTCTGTGCCTGGCCCAGAGAACCAAAGAACTGTGAATAGGAGCCAGAGGGGGATGCCTGGCTTGAGAGACTGAACATTGGAGGAGACTATACGGATAAGGAAAATAGAGATCGTGTAGAGAATAAAGGATTGGAGCGCCAATTCCCTACAAGAGTGACTGGATTGGGCCCTGATCCTGCCAAGACTCACTCTGGGCAAGCCCGTCCCTGCCACATCTCCTCACCAGAGAAACTGATAAGGTCATGATTAAGTTGTGCCACTGCTGTGCCTTATCAGAGTGGTGCGTTTAGTGTTTCCTGTTGCATCTGGATTCCTGCTTGCAGCCCCCAAATCAGTAAAATGGATTGCCATTAGGGTGGCCAGATATGCAAATTGTAGAGGACACTTATGAGAAATACAAGCTGCAGGGCTGCATTGACTCCAGTGCAGTTCTGCAACCTGTATTTATTATTATTATTATTATAAGCATTTGTATAGTGCCAGCTGTGTACCTGGCGCTTTACAGAACAATAAGATAGACGCGGTCCCTGCCTACGGCTTACAATCTAACAGGCGCGGAGAGGGGAGACAAGGGATAAATAACATTCAAGCGGATGCGAAGTCTCAGGTGCACGTGCTTGGCTTGGTTTTGGTTAGGCAGGAGTCTGCGGGGAGGGCAGACAGAAAATATTGAAAGGAAAGTTCTAACAGGTATCAGGAAAAGCGGTGAGGAAGAGGTGGGTTTTGAGGGTGTGGAGAGAGGGGGCAAGGCGGATGTGGGCAGGGAGGGAATTCCAGGCATGGGGGGCAGCAAGGGAGAAGGGACGAAGGTGGTTAGGGGAGATGGGGAGACGAGGGAGGGAGAGTGAGTGAGGGAGGGGGCAGAGGAGGAGCAGAGAGTGCGAGCAGGAGTGTGTAAGGAGACCAGGGCGGAGAGGTAAGGGGGAGCCAGGTTGTAAAGGGATTTGTAAATGAACACCAGGAGTTTGTGAAGGATGCGTTGGGGGAAGGGGGAGCCAGTGAAGTGAGGAGAGGAGAGGCTGCACGTGGTTGAAGCGACGGGCTGAGTGAATGACCCTATCAGCGGAGTTTTGGCTGGAAATAAGGGGGGACAGGCGAGAGCGGAGGAGGCCAGTAAGGAGGAGGTTACAGTAGTCAAGGCGAGAGATGACCATGGCGTGAACAAGGGTTTTAACTGAGGAGACAGAGAGAAAGGGGCGAATCCGAGCAATATTGTGGAGGGCGAAGTGACAGGACTTGGCAACAGAGTCGATGTAAGGTTTAAAGGAAAGGTGAGTGTCAAAGACGAAGCCCAAGCTACGGGCTTGGGGAACGGGATGGATGGTGACCCCATCGATAAGGATGGACAGAGAAGAGGGAGAAGAAGGGTAGGGAGGAAAGATAAGGAGTTCAGTCTTAGCCATATAGAGCTTGAGCTGACGTCTGGACATCCAGGCGGAGATATCCGAGAGACAGTTGATGAGGTGAGCTTGGACAGAAGGGGAGAGAGAGGGGGTGGAGAGATAGGACACTTATTTCTAATAAGTGTCCTAAAATGTGCATATCTGGCCACCCTGATAGCCATGTGCTTAATTTTTTAAGCATGTGATTTCAGTAGGACTTGAGTAACCTTATAGAAGATAATGTCAGGACCCCAGCTTTGAGGCAGTGGTGCTGATGCTAGGGTCCGGCACAGGGCAAATCCTTGGATGTCCATATTATTACTGTTTTTATTATTTACTACTTAGAGTACCAGCAATGTACCTAGCACTGAACAGGGTTTTTTGGGGTGGAGTAATTGGAGACAGGTCCCTGCCCTGAGGCACTTACAATTTAGGATAGGCAAGGAAGAGGGGAGCAGAGTGGAAAACAGAGGTACAAACATTCCCATTTTACAGAACTAAGGCTGAGACACAGTGACTTGCTCAAGGCAACCTAGTGAATTCGTGACTAAGCTGGCATTTGAACCCCTGTCTCCCAGGTCTGAGTACTAAGTCCAGAGGGCAAAACGAAAGTTCATGTCTTCTGGGCATCAGGTCCGTCAGGAGTCCTAAGAGGAGGGTCAGGTCCCTAGCATGGGTCTATGGCTGGAGAATCCGTCTAGGAAGGAGTGGCAAGGCAATCCTAGATGTCAGCATGTTTAATCTCTGCTTGGATGCCCAGGACTGTCTGGTAACCCTGTCCCAAGAAATATATATAGTAGGCCCTCCTGCCAATAAGGGACAGGACCCTGCTGCCCAATTGGGTCCCTGGTCAGATAGCTCCTAAGGGACATCAGGTCTTCCTGGGCTTCTGTGCTTGGAATGTCCCAGGTGGCTCCAAGGCAGTGGTTCTGTCTGGAAGTCCTGGGGGCCTGCATTCTAGGTCCATGGGCACCAGGCCCTGACAATTAGATACTTCATTGAATTCGGGCCTTCACTTCCGTAGGACTTCAGATGCTATCAGTCAATATTTTTTCTTCCATATAGCCAGTGCTTCCTAAACTGCATGGCCATGGTAAGTGGTCCATCACGGATCAATAGGATTAGCTGTGGCTACAGCAAATCAGGCTTCAGTCCGTCCGCAGGCAGCTCCAGGGCAAGGTGGGATCAGGCGGTGATTGCAGTGTGCTTGTGCCGGTGCAAGACCAAAGCTACCTGCCTTGTACAGCTGTGGCCAGCCTCCAATGAGAACGTGTGGGAGGTGCAGCTTAGTCTATGAGAAATGTTGGGAGCTGACAGCAGTCTGTGTCCCCTAAATCCTGCGCTCTGTGCAAAATGGTGTGCGTGCAACTTGTGTGCAACTTATATGGAAAGAATGCAGCATGCACATAACATGTGTCTAACATGTGCAACCCATGTTCAGACAAGTTTAGGATTGGGCCCTAAGTAGATATTGAAACTATCACAGAACCAACCGCTAACAAAATGCTAAGTGAAATGCCTGCACTTAAAGAATACTAGTGTTGTAATGTTCATGTCTATTTGCTGTGGGGGGAGCCAGCAGATCTGATGTCTCATAGCAGTCGGTGATGCTTAGTCCTTTGCCTCCGTTTGCCCGCAAGCCTGCCACATTCCAGCTACATATTCTAAAAGACAATGGGGAAAGTGGCTTCTTTGCAGCCAGATGTTCTGAGCAATTTTACTCTAACTGCTCGAAGTCTTAATGATGTTTTTCATCTGCTTTGCAGTCTTTGACTGTGTGAACGATGTTCTGCCCTTGCAAGGACACTTTGGTTTAATTGTATCTATTATGGTTCTGTGTTTTTGTTTTCTTACAGGCTAAATGTATGGCTGGCTGGTATGGATCCATTCTATTTCCATTCAGTGAATGTAATTTTACACTGTCTGGTGACTCTTATTCTGATGTATACTTGCGACAAAGCTGTATTCAAGGACTGTCGACTGGCTTTTGTCACAGCTCTCTTCTTTGCTGTGCATCCCATTCACACTGAGGCTGTAAGTATAAGATATTTAAAGCTAAGAGGGAACAAAAAAAAGAGTGCATGTCGTGCAAGAAAACTTCCCAAACTCACATGCCTTTAAGTAGCACAAAATATACCATTTGCTGCAATTATCTGTTGTACTTGATTTGAGTGGCCGACAGCAGAAATACCATTATGTTTAAAAAAAATAAAAAAGAATCAGCAGGGTACGTTAAGAATAAATCATATTCACTTTGTCTCTCCACTTCAATGTTGACTTAGATCTCAATTAAGCACCCAATCAGTGATCCTGGGAAGAAATACAGAGTCTTTCCATTGCAAAATAATGGGGAGCCCTGCTGATCTCTCAAAACCACAAAACTTGGTGAGGCATCTAGCCTGCTGAGACATTGTTCCACCCCTTAAATCTTTTTTCCATAGCCTTCTACTTCAGAACATAAAAGATCCCAAACGTCCACAGCGTATCATGCCATAGAGCTAATATAGCTTATGGATTTACTCTCACAGGACTGTTAATTAGAAACTCTGAATATATCTTTTATCTGCAAGTTATTAAGCGAGATTCAGTATAAAGTTACACTATATTAGCTTATCTTGTTTGTCCATCCTTATTGGAATAATACAAGACACTGAAACCTGCTACTTTTTTGTTTTAAGATGAGTGTTTGTGCATCAGAAACTCATCCACCCTCATGTATATTTATAAAGTGTGCATGCCTTCTTTTAAATTGGCAGGCAGCTCCTTCTATTTCAAGGCACACGAGGAGGTGCACTTCTAATTTAAGTGACTGTCGGCATCGTTTTCTGTTGTTAGGAACTATTGTAAATTAATGTGAGCAAAATGACTGCCAGGCTGGGAACTTTTCAAGAGAGAGATTACCTTAACAAAAAGGCCGTAAGCTTTACAGTTACCTCCCATGCTGTCTCCTCTGAGCTAATCAGCTAGTCTCCTTTGAGAGAAGGCTTCTCTACAACATAAGGGAGGTTTTAGAGGTATAGGCATGCTTTGAATTTAGTTTGTCTAGGCATGAATTTCAGGAGTTTACAGGAAAAAAAAAAAAGGTCAAAGCACTGAAGATATTACTTAAGTTTAACACAGAGCAAGTTTCAAAGTGCCTTTAATTTCCTTTTTGACGTGCAGTTTCTTGATTATTATTTTTTTAGAAGGAAAAAGGTGAAAGAGTTTCTAATATGGATCAAAGAAACATGCCAACTTAGTTTGAAAAAAACTCTCATACATGCCAGTTTAGTGATTCCAGTTCATCAATCTTGAACAGATTCTAGCCTAATATTTATGTAGTATGTTTAATCTTTGTTAGCAATGGCTGCTAGTCTTTGGGAGTGGAGTAGAGTTGCCATCTATGCAATTTTTAAAAGGAACACTTATGAAAGATACATGTTACAGGCCCCACGTTGGTGCCTAGGTCGTGTCTTCCAGGGCCCGTTGCGACAGGTTTATGGCATTCTTTGCAGATAAAATTGCTTGCACTAAACACTACTTTGACTCCGTCTTTTCAGAGACAGTGGCAGAACCAGAGGTTAGAAATGCCCCATCTGGTCAGGGTTTATGGGATCAGTTTCAATTGGCGATGCCTGCTGAGGCGGGGGATGTACTGGGATCAGTCAGAGCCACAACGTCACACTGAACCCATGCCCGTCCTGGCTGCTTAAAGCCAGCAGGGAGATGGTGGGGCTGTTGCTGGTCGGGGTGATCAACACCTCTTTAGGGGAGGGGAGGTTACCAGTATCCCTTAGGGGGGCGGCGGTCTGACCCCTTCTCGCGAACCATCTTTAGACATTGACTCCCCTATCGGCCTGTCTCTAACCTTCCCTGTTTAGAGAAGGTTATTGAACGGGTGATGAATTGTCAGTTGCAGGCACATCTGGACCGTATCAGTTTTCTAGATCCTTCAGAGTCTGGTTTTTGTCCGGCTTATGGCACTGAGACTGCGCTTGTGGCCTTGGTTGACGACCTGCAAGTGGAACTAGATAGGGGTCATTCAACCCTTCTGTTTCTACTTGATCTCTCAACGGTATTTGATACAGTGAATCATGAGGTGCTGGTGACCCACCTGTGGGACTTCGCTGGGGTGGATGGAATGGTTTGTAGTGGTTCCATTCCTTCCTGGTGGATAGATCTCAGCGGGTGGTCCTGGGAGATTGTACATCTTCTCCCAGGGGTTTCCTGTGCGGGGTCCCGCAAGGATCTATTCTGACCCCCCCCCTCTTGTTCAATGTATATATGCAGCTTCTGTGGGTGGTTGTGCGTCGATGAGTGTGTGTGTGTGTCCATTGTCATCAATATGCTGATGACACCCAAGTGTATGTCTCCTTTTCATCGGACCCAGGCCCTGCAGTCTTGGTGCTTTCCTGGTGTTTGGCAGTAGTGGCGGACTGGATGAGGTTGAGCCAAATGAAACTGAATCCAAACAAGATGAGGTGATACTTATTGGTGGGTTGGGTGATCTGGGTGAGGGGGGGTTGCTAGTCATTGACGGGGTCCACTTTGTGTCGTCATCTCAGGTGCGGAGCCTGGGATTGCTCCTGGATCCCCTGCTAGGTCTGGATTCTCATGTGTTGGCTGTGACCAGGAGTGCTTTTGGACAGTTACATCTGGTGCGGCAGCTCTGCCCTTATATCTCAGACTCTGACCTTGGCACTATCCTCTGTGAATTTATCACCTCGAGGTTGGATTACTGTTGTGGGGCTGCCCATGGTGATAGTTCAGAAGCTGCAACTGGTGCAGAACGCGGTGGCCCATCTCCTTACTGGGATGGGTTGCCGGAAGCACATTACACCGGGGCTCTGCGCTTGCTGCCTAGAGTCTTCCAGGCCCGATTCAAGGTGCTGATTTTGATGTATAAAGTCCTTCACAGCCTGGATCCTAGTTATTTGAGGGACTGCCTCACTTCCTGGACCCCTGTGCGGCTCCTGTGGTCGCTGTGTGTGTGTGTGTCCTCCTGGAGGTCCCTCGCTATAGATGGGTGGGGACCGACAGGCAGACATTCTTGGCGGCTGCTCCAGCACTGTGGCACTCGCTTCCATCAGCCCAGATCTCCTCTCATTCTATAAGCGTAAGACATGGCTCTTCTGCCAGGCATTTGGACAGGGGGAGGGTTGAGGATGGTTTTGGGGTGGGGTGGTTTTTTTGTTTTTATGGCACCCTTTTAATTGTTTTATGGTTCTAATGGGATTCTTTATATTCTCTATTGTTGTATTTTGATATGTATTTTATTGCTTTTATGATGGAAGCTGCTCCAAGCTGCCAGAGGCAGGAGGGAGTGGGGTAAAAAACTATAAAATTAATGTAGGGCCTGCAACATGTATTTCTATCCCCTCTCGTCCGGTAATTCGGACACTGGGAGCGATCTCCCCAACGACCACTAGGAGGCAGCACAACTTTGCTGGGAGCACGTGGGGAGAGCGCTCCCCCGCCCTCCCAGTTCGTTGTCTGCCTCCGACTCAGTAGGACGTGCAGCCGGGTGCGCTGCACCCCCCACGTGGAAAGAACTTTGCCGGTGCCTCCGCACCGATTCCCGGGCGCAGCCTCCCCGCACGGCGGGAGGAGGCTTATCTCTCTGGCCGGCCCACGGGTTCAGGCCAGAGGCTTTTTTCGGAGCGGGGACTCCACGGAGCTACCCCCCCGACGCCGCAATGGCCGAGACGGCTAAGACCCGCCGCGCCGCAGCCGGACGGGCGCCGCAGCCTCCAACTGCCGCTGGGGCACAGAAGCGGAAGTCCAGCAAGCCCAGGCAGGGCCATGCGGCCGCGGCCACGCCGCAAGCTGACCGGGCCAGAGCCGAAATGGCGGCGGAGGGGGAAACCGGAAGCGAGACCTCCCTCCCCGCCCGGCGGCCCCAAGACGCCCGCAGCCCTCAGGCTTCCCTCATCCAGGACATCGAGGGGGAGGTAGCTTCGGCTGCCTCCTCGCAGGTACGAGGGACCGGGGGGGGGGCTGGGCCCGATCCTTTCCAGCAGGCCCAGCTGGAAGCCCTTCGGGCCATGATGGGGGCTCTCTCTCGCATAGAGAGCAACCAGAGGGCTCGCAGTGCGAGACCCTCTCCCCGGGGGCCAAACCCTAAAGAAAAGTTTAAGGGAGCCTCCCGCTCTGCGGGGAAGGGGAAGGGTAAGGGCCCCCCTACCCCCAGGGCTCATGCCTCCCTTTCAGAGCTGTTGGGGTCCTCCTCGGCTGAGGAGGACGATCCCTGCTCTCCCCCTGAAGAAGGGGAGTTCTCTGGGGGATCCTCTCAGGCTGACTCCCCTCCCCCGGCTAAACGGCCACGGGCCCACCCCACTAGGCCCAGCTACCACCCTGTACCCTCCTCAGAGGAGGAGTCAGAGGCTGGCTCATCCAGGGCCTCCCACTCTCTGCTGGAGGACAAGTCCCTCGATTGGGAGCGGATCCTTTCCAGGGGCCATAAGGACCTAGGCAGGGAGCTACCCCTGGACCACGGCCCTAAAATAATTATGAGAGCGGAGAGGGTGTTAAAGGTCACTCCCAGACCTCTCCAGAAAAGGGACTCCGATTCCTCCTCCGATGGGGACGAGGAATCAGACAGGGAATATATTCCCAAATTGGGCCAGGCCTCCAAAGGCGCTTCCCTAGACAAAGCCTTTGAGAAAATTATAAGGGCACAGTGGAAGCACCCCACTAAGTCCTTCAAGTTATCTAGGCCTCAACAGACTCTGTACGCCTTTGCTAAACAGAGCAAGCCCATTTTCGCCCTGCCCCGGGTTGATGCTGCCGCTGCATCCCTCGCCCGACAGTCTGTCTTCCCCTCAGAAGGGGATTTATTACCAAAAGATCAGACTGACAAAGGCCTGGAAACCGGCCTTAGGAAGAGTTACGAGGCCATGTCCAATGCTCTGCGCATGGCTACCACTTCGTCATATGTCTCTCGGGCTGTGATGAAGTGGTTCAAGATGGGGAAAGACCCTAACATTACTAGAGCACAGTCCACGAAGTTAGCCACTAACGTAGCTCTCGCTCAGGCCTTCCTGATAGATTCATCAATGGACATGCTGACCTGGATTGCAAAAGGGATGGCAGCCAATGTTGCAGCCAGACGCAGACTCTGGCTTCGTTCGTGGCGGGCTGATGCACACGCAAAGAACTTGTTAGTTAACAGCAAGTTTAAGGGCGGCAAGCTGTTTGGCACGGTGCTAGACAAAGCACTACAGGAGGCTTCTAACAAGGACAAGAAGCACTCGCTGAACCAGATCCAGACGGGCAGGAATCCCTTTCGCCCCTTTTTTCGCTTCCAACAGGGCCAGAAGCGCTACCAATCTTCCACGCAACCCTCCTGGAACACTGCTAACCGCAATAGATTTCAGAGGGGCAGGGGAGGCAAGTTCACCAGACCATCGCCTCAGCACCAACAGAACCGTCGTGCAGGATCACCGCCTCGTAGGCAGGAATCCTGACTGTATCGCCGCTTCTTCCCCCGTCTCTCCACGGATCGGTGCGCGTCTCCTCGCCTTCGCACCAAGATGGGCCCTGAACACATCAGATGCGTGGGTCATTCAAACAGTTTCCAGAGGATATTCGATAGAGACCAAATACTATCCGCGGGAGACCTTCAGAATATCTCCTCGTTCACGCAACCCCGTCAAACACGGGCATCTGCGGGCGGAGATCACCAGGCTCCACCAACTGGGGGCCATAGAGAGGGTGCCGTGGCACGAGCGCGGCCTGGGGGTCTACTCGATTTTATTCCTCGTGCAGAAAAAATCCGGCTCGTGGAGGGGAGTGCTCGACCTAAAGCGTCTCAACAAGGCGCTACGCAGGCAACGCTTCAAGATGGAGACACTTCACTCCATATCCCTAGCCCTTTCCCAAGGCGACTGGATGGCATCTCTCGACCTGCAGGACGCTTACCTCCATGTTCCCATCCTTCCGGCACACAAGAGGTGGCTCCGGTTTTGCTACGACGGCCAGCACTGGCAGTATCGAGCCCTCCCCTTCGGACTGGCATCATCCCCTCGGACCTTCACCAAGGTTCTCGCCCCCCTCATAGCGGCGCTCCGACTGGAGGGGATAGCGGTTTTTCCATACCTCGACGATCTGCTAGTTACCGCTCCGTCCCTGCAGCTGGCCCACACTCATCTCACTCGCACCAAGGAATACCTCGAGACCCACGGCTTCGTTATCAATATTCCCAAAAGCCATCTTACCCCATCTCAACGTCTCGAACATCTAGGGGTTGTGTTCGACACCTCCCTGAACAGAGTGTTCATCCCTCTCCAGCGACAGGCAAAATTATTGTCCCTCATCAAGACGATTCGCGACCGCCCACGAGTCCCGATCCTCACCCTCGCTTCTCTCCTGGGTTTGATGATCTCACTCATACGTCACCTGCAATGGGCGCGCTTCCACTCTCGCCCCTTGCAGGCGCTTCTGCGGCCCTGGCAATCAGCAATAATCGACAGCAGCCCGAGGTCCATTGCTCTCACTCCGGCCGCTCGCCACTCGCTAGCGTGGTGGGAGCAACCCCACCGGTTTCTCGCCGGCGTCCCTCTCCTAGAACCGGAGAGACTCATACTCACCACCGACGCCAGCCTCCTAGGGTGGGGGGCCCACCTCAGCACACACACGGTCCAGGGGTCATGGTCACACCACGAACTGGCGCACAGCATGAACTGGCTGGAGCTCAGGGCGATCCGTCTAGCACTCCTCCACTTCCTCCCACAGCTTCACAACCATCATGTGCTGGTCTTCACAGACAATACCACTGCACAAGCTTATGTGAACAATCAAGGGGGATCTCGATCCTCGTCGCTCCACAAGGAAGCCACCCTGATGTTCAGATGGGCGGAGGGCAATCTTCTTTCCCTGTCAGCCAGACATATCAGGGGCCAGGACAATGTTCAAGCGGACTGGCTCAGCAGACGAGTGCTAGACCCGGCGGAATGGTCTCTGTCCCCTCAAGCGTTCCATCACGTGATGACCTCCTTCGGAACCCCAGTAGTGGACCTCTTTGCGTCGAGTTCCAATCGCAAGACGCAGAGATTCTTCGCCAGGAGCCCACATCCGCTGGCAGAGGCTCACGACGCTCTCAGCCACCCTTGGCCCCACGGCCTCCTGTACGCCTTTCCTCCCTTTCCTCTCTTAGCGAGAACGATCAGCAGAGCCAAGAGACTGCGGGCCACAGTCATTCTGATAGCCCCGTTCTGGCCACGCAGATCGTGGTTTCCAGACCTTCTCAGCCGATCCAGAGGAACTTACCTCCCTCTACCAGTCACGCCGGATCTCCTCACCCAGGGACCTCTTTGCTACGATCGGCCAGAGTTCCTGAGACTGACAGCCTGGCTATTGAAGCCGACGCTCTCCGAGCCCAAGGGTACTCAGCTCCAGTAGTCCGGACTCTCCTCGCCTCCAGGCGACAATCGACAAGGAGAATTTACCAGTCTACATGGGCGATGTTTGTCCGCTGGTGTCACACCCATCACGTTCCACCTCGTCAGCCTTCCGTTCCTCAAGTCCTCCAATTCCTACAGGACGGCCTCGATAGGGGGCTTCGTCCCAACACACTGGCTAGACAGCTATCGGCCATTGACAGTACCATCTCCTCGTCTTCTGCCAATAAATTCTCCTCTCACCTGCATGTGAAACAGTTCTTGAGGGCAGCCAAGCGTGTAGCCCCTCCGGTTGTACACCGCTTTCCTACATGGAACCTCAATGTGGTTCTTAAGGCACTAATGGGTCCTCCATTCGAGCCTCTGCACCAGGTGTCCCTTTACTTTTTATCCATCAAAATGACCTTCCTTATTGCTATAACATCGGCAAGAAGGGTGTCTGAAATCGGAGCTCTGTCCATCGACCCAGCTTTCTGCATTTTCAGAAAGGAATCGGTGCTACTTAGGCTAGACCCAACCTTCCTTCCTAAGGTCTCCTCCCTGTTCCACCTAGCACAGGAGGTGGTCCTCCCGTCCTTCTGCCCTAAGCCTCGCCACTCCTTAGAGAGGCTTTGGCACACTTTAGATGTACGCAGGGCACTCAAGATTTACCTGGAGCGTACTCTTCCCTTTCGGAAAACTTCCTCCCTCTTGGTGAGCTACCACCCTCACTCCAAGGGTAAGAAAGTCTCGAAATCCATCATTGCGAAGTGGATTTCTGCTTGTGTAGCAGACGCCTACAGAGCCTTAAGCTTGGTCCCTCCAGCTAGAGTTCTAGCTCATTCGACCCGCTCAGCCTCCACTACTTGGGCGTTCCGGGCCAGGGCTCCCACATTAGAAATTTGCAGAGCGGCTACGTGGAGAAGTCTCCACACATTCACGAGGCACTATAAAATAGATCGCTTCGAGTCTGCTGAAGCCGCCTTTGGGAGGCGGGTGCTGCAGGGGGTTTTAGATCCTCAATAAGCGCCCAGTCCCTCCCATCGAATAAATTACTGCTTTGGTACCTCCCAGTGTCCGAATTACCGGACGAGAGGGTATAGAAAGAGGAATTGGGTTCCTTACCTTGGGAATTCCTTTTCTATTCCCTCGAGGGAGGTCATTCGGCCCACCCAGAGTTTCCTGGGCGCTGAATTAACTCTTGGGATGTTTAGTTGTATGTTACCCCTTCGGGGGATTGTTACTAATCTCTGTTAAGTTTTTCAGATAAGCTTCGTCCTCGGCTTATTACTTCTGGGAGGGCGGGGGAGCGCTCTCCCCACGTGCTCCCAGCAAAGTTGTGCTGCCTCCTAGTGGTCGTTGGGGAGATCGCTCCCAGTGTCCGAATGACCTCCCTCGAGGGAATAGAAAAGGAATTCCCAAGGTAAGGAACCCAATTCCTCTTTTTCATAAGTGTTCCTTAAAAGCTTGCATAGTGGGCAACCTTAGTAGGGAGGGGAAATTCTCACTTAAGACGACCTCCACTGTGAATTGGATCAGGGCCGGTCGACCCTTCCGATTCGTTCAGATCCATTGGCTGCTTTTGACACTGTTGATCACAAGATCTTGGTGACTTGCTTGCGGGATTGAGCCAGGGTCGGCGGAACTGTTCTTGAATGGTCCTGTTCCTTCCTGGCTGGGAGAACTCAGTGGGTGGTACTGGGGGACTGTTTTTCATTCCCCCCGGGACCTCATGTGTGAAATCCTGCAAGCTTCTCTTCTGTCCCCTCTCCTGTTCAATGTGTATATTTAGCCATTGGGCGAGGTCGTGAGGGTTTGGTGTTCAGTGTCGTCAGTATGCTGAGGACACCCAACTCTACCTCCTTTTTTCATCTGACTCAGATATGGCAGTCTTGGTGCTTACTCAGCGTCTGGTGGCTTTGGGGGACTGGATGAGGGTGAGCCATCTGAAGCTGAATCCCAACAAGACAGAGGTGATGCTGGTGGGGAGGTTGGCATCCCCTGTCATTGATCGGGTTTGTCCCCCCACCGGTCCCTCAGGTTCTTAGTCTGGGGTTGCTCCTTGATTCCCAGCTCTGTTTGGATGCCCAGGCGGGGGCTGTGGCGAGGAGCGTGTTTCGCCAATTGCATCTGGTGTGGTGGTTTTGGACTCCAACTTGGCCACTATCATCCATGCTTTCATCACCTCAAGACTGGACTACTATAACGCGCTCTACATGGGGCTACCCATGATGATGGCTTGAAGGCTGGTATGTGGCAGCCGGTCTCCTCATGGGTTTGGGTTGCTGTGAGCACGTTACACCAGCGTTCCTGGCTGCCCGTTGTCTTCCGGGCCTGAGTCAAGGTGTTGGTACTTTCCTATAAAGCCCTATTCGGTCTGGGCCCTACCTGTGTGCGGGACCCCCTCACTCTCTGGGCTCTAGATCAACCCCTGCAGTGCACTGGGAGTGCCCTTCTCGAAGTCTCTTGAGTATCTCAGAGGGCGTTCTCGGTGGCTGCACCAAGGCTGTGGAACTCCTTTCTGGCAGAGGCCTGTGTGGGCCCGGACTGCCCCTCCTTTTGACGACCGTGCGAGACCTGGCTGTTCTGCCAGACTTTTGGTGGGGGAAGATGGGTAAGGAGTGGGGGAGATTAGGGGGCTGTTTTTTAAACTCCATGTGGATTTTATAATAATTTTGTTTTTTAAATTATTATTAGTTGTGAGCTGCTAGCAGCAGGAGGGTGCGGGGTACAAGATTTGTAAACTAAATAAATTCCATTTTCTACAATAACAGTTTTCTTTAATAAATGACAGTTTAATTAAACTAATTCAGATTTTTCTTTTGAACTTGTTTTTAATTCTTTAACCCTCCTCAGCTCCCTCCCTCCCCCCCCCCCCGACAATCACATTATTTTTTGTGCCATTTCTAGAAATCCTTTTTCTAACATGGTCATGCTTGGTTTCTGTATATTGTTACAAACAGCTCTTAATTTTTACTGGTGAAACATGGGCATTCCTGCCTAGGATGGTCAGGAATGGGGAAGAAAGAGAGAGAGGAAAGTAAACCTATAAAGCAAATAGGGATGGTGCATGTTACTGAAAGTCTTGGGGTGTTTTTTTAAATGTAATTTTTGTGTACTAAGAGCCATTGTAGTGTAGTGGATAAGGTGCTGGACTTGGATCAGGGAAGCCAGGGTTCAAATCCTGACCTAGCCATGAACTCACTGGGTGGCCTTGGGCAAGTCCCAACCTCTCAGCCTCAGTTCCCCCACCTGTAAAATGGGATTGTGCATCTCTGTGTGCATTCCTCTCAGCCTTGCCCATCTTGGATTGTAAGCACGCTAAGCAGGGTGCCTGTCTTTGAAAATCTGTGACTGTAAAGGCACTGCATACCCCTAGTAGTGCTATAGAAAAGATTAGTAGTAGTACTAATATAATCTCTCTCTCTTCCTTTCTCAGGTCACAGGTATTGTAGGCAGAGCAGACGTCTTAGCCTGTCTACTATTTCTGCTGGCGTTTCTTTGCTATAATAGGTATGGAGCTTTTGTATTTGTTATGAGAGCTTGACAAGAACTAGCATAAAAGGAAAAAGCGATAGGAAAACCTAATTATGCAAGTGTTACGCAATGCTGGCAAATACCACTCCTTCCTCTCTCTGCACCTGTTGTTGTTTAAGGCACACACCACTTTGGATACAAGCATGTGTGAAGCTGTGTTGGTATCTGGTCTTGATGTGAACCGGACTCGCTCTGACAGTACAAACGTAGAGCCAATTCTGCAGAACTATGTCAGAGGCCTTGGGCAAGTCACTGGCCCTTTTTACATGAGATGCTCCCCCACAGACACCCATCATCCACACGGGGGAGCATCCTGTGTAAATGTGGGGGGCTGTTTTTCTGCGACCCACGCATTCCCACCCACTCCCCATGCACGGAGCAACCGGTGACAATGCAGGTTGCTCTGTGTGTGGCGCTGTGCGGGGATGTGAGGGGGATCCACGTGCACCTGCTCCCCCGCATTTCCCCCACAGACCGCTCCCTCTGCCGCGGCCTGTTTAAAAAGGGCCAGTATCTCTCAGCTTCAGTTTCACATCTGTAGAAATGGGAATAATAATGACCTAGTTCACCAGGTTGTTGTGAGGGTGGACTGGATAAGGATTGTAAAGCACTTGGAACACCGAAAGTGCTATGGAAATGATAAATAATACGAGCAGGGCAGGGACATGTGTACACTGCATTTTCCCCATTGTGGCAATGGCTGAATAAGAGTAGTCTATTGAAAGGGACTGCTTACCTGAGTAAAGGTTTTCAGAATTGAGACTGTAGTTTTTGATAATGTGGGCACAACCCTCTGAGTGGATGGGATTCATGACCACACTAAGAGCTATCTTTTGGGAGGATTGCTCTGTATACTGACTTTGTAGCAAAGTCCATAAAATAAGTAGGACAGTAACTTATTTTTGAAATGGATATTGTGATTACAAAATTCTCTCAATAGAGTATTTGGACTCCGAGAACCTAGGATTCCAAATACTCACTACTGAGCATAGTTCCGATTCCCATTAAGGATCCCTTTTATTTCAAGCAAACACTTAGTACGGCTTGTGGGATGACTACCTAAATTTGTTAATGTCCAAGACTGTACTCCACCAAACTCTTACACTGAATTCATTCCATTGAAGTCAAGAAGGCAATGGCAATAGTTAGTTTACAGTAACATTGGTAACTGCATACGTGGAAGGTGACTTTTCCGTTTTTTTATGGGATCTCTCTCTTTTGATGTCTGTTGGGACTGGACAGAGGGTGTCCTCAGACAGACATGGGACTACCCATGCTACTCCAGGCATGTATCCCCATGTCTGCCTGCGGCCTAGGTCCACTTTAAATAGACCCAGCGGCTGCTGCAGCCCACAGTCCGCCCGCGTGACTCCCTCCTTCCCCACACCATAGAGCTGCAAGCAGATTGCCCAACACTCTGGGCTGCTCCCTGCAACTCCATGGTGTTGCCCAGGGCAGTCCCCATCTGTGAGCAGAGCTGCAGTGGCCATCTGCCAAGCAGATGGACCACAGCTCTGCCTTTGGCTGGTGTCCCAGTTTGGCCGGCCCGCTCTGCTGGTGACACTCTGGGATATTCTGGAGTGCTGCCGGCAGGGCTGCCCCAGAGCAGGGACAACCTGCTCTGCCTCCGCTCCGCCTGCATGTCTGGCAGCCCCCTTTAGATGGACAGGCCACCTGGGGGTGCAGTGGAGAAGAGGCAGGGCATGCTGCCCATCTAAAAACACCCAAAGAATTAAAAGAATAAATTAAATTTGTTTTTTTGCCATTTGGTCAAACAAAGATTTTGAAAGTTTTCTCTTCACGAGCAGCCCCCTGATTTTTTTTGTTTACAGATTTATTTATTTTTTGACTAAACCTTTTTTTGTCGAGAGAAATTGAAAGCAGGCAAATTTTAGTTTAAGTGTTTTCCAAAAGCAGCATTTTTTTTCACCAACAGGGAAAAACTCTTTGAAATCTTTTAGAAACTGTAATTTTTGTGTTTTCTTTAGGAGGTTTTTTTTGGGGTACTTCCATCCCGATTACATATTTTAATGTAAGAGAAGAATGTTTTCTCATGGCACAACTGCTGCAAGCCCTTGTTTCAGGAAGTGCCAGTGGAATAAATAATTGGGGAATTTTTCAAATTTGTCATGAAATCTATGTTGCACATTAGAATTTTTCCTCCACTTAAAGCAAATGGTGAGCGCTTGCACTATGTGCAACATCCTACAAAATGTGAAGCATCCTACAAAAATGGAAGACTAAACCAATATAGGGTAATTTTAGATGTTACAAAAACACCTTTCACCACAGTGAACCCCAGTGGATTCCCTGTGATGGTGGTGTTTCCATGCACGTCTCTGACTGCCGCCAGATGTTCACCACAGTGAATCTCTGGCCGGGGTCAAAGCTAACTACAGTTCTCGACTTCCGCCAGCCAGAGGTCGAGAACCGTGGTTAGATTGGCAACGATCCTGGATGGGCCAAAAGTAATGCGTGTTACCTTTGGCCCATCCCGAATTGTGGCCCCGACTGCAATACAGGATCAGGCACAGTGGCCTGATTGGCTGCTGCACCCGCCTGTCTCCCCGAGGGTGGGTGGCTGAGGGAGCATGGGGGATGGGGCTGTGCAGTCGTGCCGTGCAGCCTCGCCCTCTCCCCGATGAGGATCAGGCTGGCGTGTCTTAAGGATGGCCGGCCTGATCACAGACCGGGATCCAACATGGATCCGGGGTTCAGTGTGGCGGGCCTCTGGGCCCGTCATGTCTGAAATTACCCATGGAGGATATCAACATATCCTAGGAAGTGTGATCCTGTAGGCATGGAACAGACTTGAACTGAAAACTGACTCTTATTCCACTTGTGTGATCATCTCTGTTCTTTTGTTCTCTGTGTTTTTTCCCTTCTGGTTCCTTTTATTTCTCTCTCTCCCTCTTCATTCCCATCATTTCTTTAACTTGGTATTTGCTTCTCTTCTTGAGTTTCCTTCCTTTCTGTCTCCTTATTATATTGGACTAGACCCTTGAGGGTAAAATCCCATGGTTCTATATCAGAAACCATTTTTGCACCTTTGACGTGACTCAGTTATTTAGCCACATGATGATGGTTTTAAAATGAAGGGAATGCACTTTCAAGATGGAAATAAATAGGAAAAGGACTTACACTTAAAACTGCTTTTTGACTTTGTTTTTCATGAGTGTGGATCAGCTTTATGTTGGGGAACATTTCCCTCCCACTGCTTCTCCATTCTTCTTGCTTCTTAGTTTATTTCTTGGGACCTGTGCAATGCTGGTGAAAGAAACAGGAATCACTGTGTTTGGGGTGTGCTTGGTGTACGATTTCTTTCTCCTCTCACAAAATAGGCTGAAACTGTAAGTTACTTGACATTTGTTTTCAAAATCACAACACCTATGTCTGTGTAATATATATATTATTGTGTGCACGTGCTCAATTTTAGGCTTTTTGCCAGGATTTGTTACTTGAGGAAACAGCTAACAAAAGGCAAAGAAGTGATCTTCAAAAACACTTTGTTCACTTACTGTTGGAAGAGTTGAATTTTTATTTTTCTAAATATTTTGACCGATACTGCCAATAACATTTGAATAGTCAATAAATAAAAATAGATGTTTAATTTTTTGCACTAGCAGGAAACTAAACTACAGATGCAGTCCAATCAGTCAGTCAATCGGCTTTATTGACGTAACCAAACTCAGTCATTAACAAACATAACATAGATAAAAAGCCCAAAAAGATCGACAACACTATAATCCAGAATTAAAACTTATAAATAAATAACACAGTTGGAATATCTTCTAAAGCAACTTAACCCCCCAAAACAGCTTCCTCCTAGCAAACGCTTGGGATAAGAATGCAACAACTTGGCTAGTAATCTCATCCCTCCCACCAGCTAAAGCCAACCCTACCAGCGCATTCTGGGTCCAACCTATATATTTGGAGAAAAATTTCCCCAACAATTTCCCCCTCAGATCGTCATGCAGTCTGCAAGAGCATAATACATGGGCGATGCAGTCCTGAAGCTATTAAAGCAAATGAGAGTTGGGAATTTTAACTGGCTGACAGACTTGCTAAAAACCTCATGCTTACCAACGTACGGTAAAAATAAACGTCCGTGACCCGCTCTGGCCAGATTTGTCCCACTGTGGCCCATGGGTCACTGTCACATTTGTCCTCGGGGGCCCCTAGATGTTTGCCCCAGACTGACTTCAGGCCTGTTCGCTGGCAGCTAGCCTGGACTCTTACTCAGTGCCAAAGCCACAGCTGGACTACTGCCCCCCTCCCCGGTCAGTCCGAGGCAAAGCGGGCCACAGCAGGTTAAAATGTATGTTCTGACCCTCTGGGACTTATCCTGGATCGGGGCCATCATGACTAGCTGCTGTCAGTGGCCTCCATGACTGTCCGTCATGGTGGGGGTGGGCACAGTGTGGAGGTGAGCACAGCATGGGGATGGGGCCAGCCAGCCACACGTTGGTTGTGGCCCCTGTGGCAAAACGCCAGCAGGGGGCGCTATATAGCGGTGCAACCCACCTCACTGTGCTTCTCCATATCTCTGACTAGGGGTCCGCACAGCTGGCAAACCCCCAAAGACCCTTGGTATTCCGCTGCCACCACCTGAGTGTATCCCAGAGGGCATTCACACCACTCAGGAAACATGAACCCAGAAAGGTATAAGGCTCACAGCTTCCCAAGAGCACTCCCCCTTCCTGGCATTCTTTTCCTGAGATTTCCTCCCCTGCATTGGAGGCCGATCCCCAGAGTCACCCACAGAAGGCTTCCCTTGGTCCCAAAGCTGTTGGGTTCTAGCCAAATAGGGAGTTCCCCTCTTTAGTAGCTTGGCCTAGCTACCTGGCCAAAGGAGACGTTTAATGGTCAGCCACCCACACACCCAGTAGGGTAAAAACAAAACTCAGAATTTACTAGTGCGTATAAACAGGAATAAAAGCAAAGTTTACACTGAGAACAAAGAGGCGGTAAACCCTTTTGAGCAATGAGAGTCAGTCCTGTTGGGCGTGATAGCCCGTTTGGAACACATCTTTCTACAACTGTATCGGAGGTAGCAAGCAGACTTGCATGTACTCACGCAGGGCTGGTTCTGGTCCAATCTCCAGAGGGGATGTTTTTCCTATGGGGCCCAAGTTCTTGTCCTGGCAAGGCCAGAGTTAGTGTTACTGCCAGTCCATGTGTGCCTCAGGCAAAGAGGTCATGTGAGTGTAGCAGAGTGTGCCAGAGAGAGAACCCAGAGCGAGAGAGAGAAGTCCCTCACTCAGCCTTTTTAAAAGGTCCCTTCCCCCTCCCTGTGATTCATTCGGGCGGGTCACCTGGCCAAAGGTAGATTCCCCCTGACCAGTCTGAGCCAATCAGGTTTCTGCCTCCTGCTGGCCGTAGGAAATTCCTTAGGAATTTCAGGAATGTGGGGTCCTAACCATGTGCTTGTTTAGAGGCCTAGGCCTCGTTCCAGCCTGACTCAGTTTCAGGCAGGGTGTCCTGGTCAGTGCCAGTGGCATTTTGCCACAGCCCCTGCCTGGCCAGCCTCTCCATCATGTATGGTTGGTGCCCCGACCTGACCCTGGCTATGACAGCAGCGCGATGGGAACCCAGTCCAGGTCAGGCCTCTGCCGTGCTACTGTCACTTCTGTTTTTACACTTTGTCAAATAAAATGTCTGCAGAAGTTAACTCCGACATCAGATTTAGTAACAAAATCCTACTTGATAATTTCTTTTATCTTTAAGCAGCATGCATTCTCCTTCGGCATTCAAGCCCTCTACTAATGTCTCTTATTATCAGTGTTCTTCTTTATCTTGCTCTGTAGAAATTCCATGCATTAAAAAGAGAAATACTTCTTTGCCGTCCTAAGTATTTGGCGAAATCAACAGTTAGCATTTATTTACTGAGCACAAACAGACTCCTTTTACCTTAGTTTTTACAAGGTAGCCTTGTTCCTGCCACTAACTATAGGCCTCTTGCCTGCGGTTACCCTATTGTGTTGCAAGGTGCTCATAATACAGAGTCTGTTTCATCGATATCTTCCTTTGATGTCCCAAGTTTTCTTTACAGTTCTGGCAGTATTCTCTAATGTCTTTTCCATTTTTCTATTGATTTTACTGGAAGCTAGATCAGGCCTTATTTATTTTGTTTCTCGGCCACCCCAACCATATAAAAACATAATCTGGCATAAACACCACACGAACAAAAATATAAAATCAGCATTAAAATACCCCAAGGTGGAGCTAAAAAACAGACAACCCCCCTCCTCCCCCTCCCCCCATCATCTTCAGAAAGAGGACAGGAATGGGGGGGGGGGGGAAGCGGTATCGGTGAAATGCGAAGCTTCTTCCCATGTGGGGAAGAGAGGAATAAAGGGCCAGCTCCTTAATCCAGGGAAAGGCGAGGTCTCCTACAAGACAGGGAGGTGGGGGGGCATTTCTCATGCCAGTGGAGCAGGGATGGGGCCTGTGCAGGGGACATGGCACACCAGAAGATGAGAGAAAAGGAAGCTTTGAAAAACTTCCTGCTCCTGACTAATGAGCCTTCAGGGGTTGGGAAATATAAGGCCGGGTGCTGGGCTCTCTTACTTCCCACATGCTTTCCTCCTCACCACTGAAAAAGTCAAAAGGCCGGGGGAGGGGAGGGGGGAGTAGTAGGTTAAGCAGCAGGTGTGGTGAGTGAGGCCAAGTGTGGGGATTTGTAGGGGAGGAAGACTTTGTTCCCACAGGGGAATCTAGGGTTGCCACCTAGGCACATTTTTAAGGAACACTTATGAGAAATACATGTTGCTGGGCCTGCATTGGTGCCTAGGCTGACAGATACTAAGGAGGCCAAAACTGGCTAAGTCAGACATACGTGTAGGAGGGGAATGGAGGAGGGAGAGAGACAGGCATGGGGGACTTGAGGGAGGGGAGGTGGACACGAACGCATGATGGGGGGCTGGCAGACAGAAGCTTCCTATAATTCATTCGAGCACTGGGATCTCTTCCATCTTGCCTTTGTAAACAATGAATCTAATGTAGGACATCGTGCATGGCCAGTTGCTCTCCGCCTGTGGGCTTTATGGGGAATGCCTAGAATGCTTATTTTTGCAGAACATTGCATAGAATTCCAGGTACTGGGTGGCTAAAGATTGCACATGTTCTTAATCACTTATGGGAAACCTGCAGTCTTTTTCCACCTCTTTTTTTCCCCAGGATGATGCCCGCTAAGTCTTCCATTTCTTTGCTTCAGTGATGTTAAATAACTGCCACACCTGGACTTTAAAGCTTCCAAAAATGAGGCTCTGTGGTCCAGATGTGATGCATTTTAATATCCATCTTAATTTATTTATTGAGCACTAGGGCAGCAGTTTATGGTGCTCAAAATTTTATGCTGGGGAAAGAACTTGCTACCATGACTTCCTCCTTCTGCCATGACCATATTTTTTTTGTTATCTTACAAGGGAGCTGCCACTAAGGATAATTGCCCGTGATATAGGTTGCATAATATTTCCACGGCCACACTCGCCAATATAAACCTCCTTGAAATCCAAACGTCTTTGCCTCCTCTCTCTTGCTGCCCCTCATGCCTGGAACTCCTTCCCTGAATAGGTTTGCTGTGCTCCCTCCCAACTTTCAAATCCCTCCTGAAAACCTACATCTTCCATCAGGCCTTCCCTAGCTCATCATGAGTGAAATTGCATCCTCTTCCCCCTCACTCAAAATCTAGTTCCTCGTAACTAAGTGAAGGACGTGCACCTGCAACTTCTCAACATCATGAACGTACTCTTGTCTCTGCCGATGTTTGCCTCTCCCTTGTCTTCCCCTCTCTTGTCTCTTAGATTGTAGGCCCTTTGGAGTAGGGACCTGCCTAACCATTGATTGTACGGTGCCAGGTACACTGCTGGCACTATATAAATAATAAAATACGGAGATTGGAGGTACTTGTGCTAGTTTTTTAATCAAATTGTATCAATTTGTAGCTATGAATTAGAGCAGAAATAAATAGGCCTTTCTGTATTGGCAAATCAAATTTGAAGTAACATTTGTTTCCTTTAATTACTATTTGAATTTGCACCCTGTATGAATCATTGGGTAAAAACAAACATGCAGGCGGTGGGGTGACTGCCTGGCCCTAGGGCGGGAAGCGGCAGCGGCCACTCTCTAGGTCGGCAGGTGGCACTGAACAAAGGTGCCAGCCGCCAAGAGAGCCATCGTGCTGCCTGCATGACCTGAGCGGGGCTGCAACAGAGGTGTGGGCCACCACCCCTGCCCCAGCCATGCCGGGCAGCCATAGCAGCCCTGCCCCAGAGAGGGGATGCCGGGGTGGAACAGGCATGTTGGCCCACGTGGGCGGCCCTTGGCCTGAAACGGGTGCCCAGGATTGGGCCTCAGGCCCATCCTGGGCCAGTCATCTACCCGCCCTCTGCCAACATCTGGCAGTGCGGGACCACACCTGTGGCGAGTGCCTGGCCACAGCAAGCCATAGCAGGCCAGCGTCGCGTCTGTTTTCTCCCTTAGAGATGTTCAAACTTTACCCAGTTTGTTTAGTCTGAATTTGCTTTGGGTTTTAGTTTTGTTTCAAAACAAACCGTCGCTGTAGAAGTGGCCGGGCGCAAACCTCCCTAATGACGCTCCTCAGCAAGCCTCTTTGGCGGAATTAGCTCAAGTGTGCCACTGCCATAGGTATTGGCCATTCCTCTAAGGCTGCTTTGACACAAGCGGCGGGATGCAGCGCATTGAAGAACGCGCTTCCTGAACAGCCCCACGGGGTGCGTTGAGATGCACCAGAACTAGCCGGCCGCCATAGGAATTGCAGCTCGCGTGGTCGTCTTAAAGCTGCATTTGGGAAGCCTTGATATCGGGGTTTCCCAAATGTGGCTTGAAAAAGAATGCACGAGCTGCGATTCCTATGGCGGCCGGCTACTTCTGGTGCGTCTAAGCACACCCTGCGGGGGTTTCAGGAAGCGCATTCTGCAACGTGCTGCGTTCTGTCGCTTGTGTAAAAAGCGGCCTAAGAGCCTTAGCAGGACTAGGCTTGGTTGACTGGCTGTAATTACTGGCCTCCACCTCCTTGCCCAGTTCCCAAAGCTTCCTGCTTACAGGGCTTCTCTCACAAGAGCAATTCCCTGCCAAGCCTATTCCCTGGCACAGCCCCATCTGATTCCAGTGATTATCCCAGGGAAGCTGCTGGGTGTTGCTGTTCTACTCTTTAGACAGGACTTCCCTTCAGTCCTGAGTTACCCTTTGCACCAACTCTGGTCTCTCCATTCTTGCTCCACGGTTTTTGCTGTCTGCACTCACTCACCTCCACTGAGCTTCCGGTTTAAGTCTCCTGCAAGTAGGGTTGCCATACCTCCCCTTTCATCTGGGATGCTTATGAAAAATACATGCTGCAGGGTTCCAATGCAGCCCTGCACCATGTACTTTTCATAAGTGCCCTGAATGAAAGGGGGGGGGGGAGCGGAATGGCAACCCTATCTGCAAGTTGAGCCCTGGAGAGTCAGGTGCCTTAGTACTGCCAACAGCCCAAGGTTCCTTAACTGGAGGGCTTACCTGTACAGTTACCACTAGTAAGCACCTCTTACATGACCATATTACATACATCTTGGAAGTTAGAACTAGGATTCAAAAAAATCTTGACAGATAGGAAATCTGGGATGAAATTAGCAAAATGAAATTCAGTTGAGATAAATGTAAAGTTCTGCATTTAAGGAAGAAGAACCAAATGCACAGGTATAAGAGATATCTGACTTGGCAGCAGCACATGTCAAAAGAATCTAGGGATTGTGGTTGATCACACAAAGGACATGTTTGTAATGTAACACAGCTGCAAAAAAGGCTAATGCTATTGTGGGCTGCATTAACAGAAGTATCTCCCAAGCCGGTGGAGGTAATAATTCCATTCTATTTGTTACTGGTCATACCTCACCTGGAGTGTTGGGTGTTTTTAGACAGACCCAGGGGTAGCCACCCCCGAGTCTGCTCTGGCAGCAGGGAGCGTTTAAACGGAACTCCCTGCTGTCCGCCATCCACCCATGTGTGCTCCCTCCCCCTTGCCATAGAGCTGCAGATGGCGTGGTTGCTGCTCGTAGCTCTGACTGTTGCCAGGGCAACCTGCATCCAGGAGCAGAGCTGCATCCACCATCAATGCTTTAGATGGACCGCTGCTCTGCCCCTGACCAGTGCTCTGGGTTCAGGTGGCCCACTCCATTCAGGTGCTCTGGGATGTTCTGGAGCACCACAAGCGGAGCCGGCTGGGAGCAGGCAGCGCTTTCTTCTCACCCCAGGGTGGCCCGCCTCTACATGGATGGGGCACCCAGGGGTGGGGCGGAGCAGGTGTCAGGCTAAAGACACCCATTGTGCCCAGTTTTGGGCATCTCATTTTAGGAAGGACATTGTCCAATTGGAGCAGGAACAGAGGAGCACAACACAGATAAGGGGGTCTAGAAAGTAAGTCTGAGGAAAGGCTGAAGGATCTGGGTATGCTTATTTTAGCAAAGAGAAGATTAAGTGGAGACATGATAGCAATCTTCATTTACCTAAAGGCCTGCCACCAAGAAGATAGCGAGGACTGTTCTTCACGGCTTCAGAGGGTAGCACTAGATATAACGGGCTCAAATTACAGAAAGATACATTTCTGTTATGTATTGAGAAAAACTTCCTAACAGTAAAAGTTGTTCAGCAATAGGACAAGTTTGAGGGAGGTCATAGGCGCTCCATCACTAGAGGTTTTCTAAAAAAAGGCTGGACGACCATCTCTCGGGGATGATGTCACTGTAGTCATCCTGCATCCAAGCAGGGAGTTGGACTAGATTACCCTTTAGGTCACTTCCAAATCTGAGATGCTAATCATTCTAACACTGAATATTGAATTTATGATTTAGCTTGTGTGAATTTCAAATGAAAACTGCAAATTCAACCAGAAATTAAAATTCACACATGTGAATTTTTGAAAATCTACTGAATTCAAAGTTTGTGAAAATACTCTTTTCAGTTGTACTAAGAATCTTCCCCCTCCCCCTTCCCAATTGTGGATCAGATGTCCTAAAATTCATATGTAGGTTTAAGGGAAATTTTATTTTGATATGAAGGTCAATGTGGGATAATTTTACTGTTGGCAAAGCAAAATATCTGCCTTTTTAATAAAGCATCTCTCTTTTTTTGATTGCACGTTGTCTAAGGCAGAGCGGAGGGGTGCAGCAGAAGATCGCTCGACAGTCTGTGACTTCCTCACCTGCTTGTCTGCAGTTTCCTTCATCCAACAAGGAGAATGGGAAGCATCGACTTGCTCACAAAGGGACCTGGAACTCATGCCACCCTGCATCCCCTGAAGAACAGCAGAGTGGAAGTCTCTCCGTCTCCAACAAAGCGGTGTGGGCTGTTCTAAGGTACTGCATAAGAATATGGATTCAGCACCTTGTTCTCTTTTTTAAAAAAAAATTAAGTCTTTGCATGATTTATAATGGCAAGAAGGGTTTTTATTTATTTTAGTCCCCTTTTAAAAAACTAGTCTCATTTCTATGCAAGAAGGGTCTGATTGGAGGGAAAATTCTGCTGCTTTGGAAGACAATTGTGATCATTATTATTATTATTTTTGTACTGGGTTTGTTAGACTCTAGGGGTTCAGAGCTGACCTCTTATCTGGTTTTTGGAGTCGAGACAAGAGTATTCCAGTCCCACTTTTGGAGCTTCCTTTGAGACAATTCACTAGAAAGCAATACTTTCTCTTAGACTGGGCTGGTTGCTGTGTGTCTGTGCACTGTAAGTACAGGCTGGAGTATGCAGATTTAATGATAGACAGTTGTACCCAATGTGTCACTAATGAATACGCTACATGGTCTTGCATACTGTGAAATTTCTAATCTACAGGTACATATGGGCCCTACTGAGCTAGTCTTCAAGGTGACTTTTTAGGAGAGTTGTTGTAAAGGAGTTGTAAATACTTCATTCATAGAACGTGGTTCAAATCCTTCCGTGTCACGAGTGGAAATATGCTGACTTCTAATTTCATGTTTGTGACAAAGTGACCACACAGTTTAGTATCAGTGGCAGCCTCTTGCTATTTCTGTTCTGGCTATCTCTACTGTAGAGTTAAACAACAGTGTAGGAGACTCTGGGATTTTTGGAAAGGTGCGGCTAAATGTCACCCAAATGGCAGTTGCTTAAAGAGATTGTAATGCTGGTGTTAACAGAAATGTCTGTTTAAGAACAAACATAAGAGCGGTTTTCTTCTGCATCCCAAAGTGGTGTTTACCATTAGCGAACACAGATCAATAAATTGTCTTTGTCAAACTTGCTGCTAAGCTTTGGTGCCCACTTAATAATCGTGGGCAGGGACCTGTATTCTCTGTGCTTTTGTTCCCCATTAGCAGCAGTGGGGAAAAGGCAGTGAACACAGGACCCTGATCATGGAGGAGGAAAGTTGGGGCACTAGCCGTGGGGCCATGTTAAGTCTGTTGTCTTTCTCCTGTTCCTTTTCCATCTGAGGTGTTTTCAGATGTGACTGTGGCTGGCTTTAACGTGCTTTAGCACACTTTACTCCATGGGCCACTTGTTAGAAAACCACCCGCCAGATGGTAGTATAGGATGGATTCTGTCCGTGGTGCAGGTTCCGCTCTGGACTGGGAAAGTCAGTGATGGTGCTTTGGTGCTGTCATGTTAGAACACACCCTTAGTTTCTCGTGTCTTTCCTCTTTCTCACTCTGATACTATGGCACCAACATAAGAAAATAGGTAAATGTATATTTATTTACCTGTCTTTTCTCTATTCGTTTTTCTTCATTTCTTTCAGCTTCTCTTTCCTTTTGCCTCAGTTCTCTCTTTTCTTCTTCATTCTTTTTCCTCTCTTCTGCTTGATGTTCTCTTCAATTGCTTTCTTATTGTCACTTCATCCTCTTTCGTTTGGAGTAAAGCCTGCTCTGTCTCTGCAGAAGTTCCACTGTTGTGCTCCTCATTAGCTATCCTTTTCATCCAGCAGTGCATAAAACATTCAGGAGCCTGAACACTGCTTTGGCTGCTGAAAATAACCAGTTGTTTTCTGCTCCAAGGCATAGCCAGCAAGCCAAGAAGCATGCTGGACTGCTTTTGTGTGGAAGACCTGTTCTACCTAAATGCTTTGGAGGAGTTAATGGAAGATGCTGTAATGCAATATAAAAACCAGGGGACTCCTCACTCAGTCCCCTAACGAATGTACACATATAACAACAAATCATCATCTTCTTGTCCCCCAACCCCCGGCACACAGCTGTTGTGCTAGACCAGGGTAGAGTTCTCCACCCCAAGGGCTGCATTCTAAATCTTCATATGGCCAAGAGTAAAAAAATTCATATGTGCCCCTTGGAGCCCCAGGCTGAGCCTCTCCTGCTTCAGGATTGGCTGGTGGAGCTGGTGCTCTGTGGACTTCTAGCTGCTGAAATTCTGAGCCGCAGCTGCAACTCGACTGCGGAGACTCTGGGTGCCATGAAAATAGGAAAAGGGACCCCACTAATTGTTGGCGCCCAGAAAACCACTTGATAGTTCCATGAAGGGTGGTTTTCAGGGTGTGCTCTTCTCTGTAACAGGAGATAGACCCAGATACCCAGCTTGCTCAACATCAGAGAGTATGGCAAAAGTGACCTAAAACTGCCTTTGTCCATGTCCCCAGCACAGCTTGGCCACTAGAAGATCAGGATCAGTGTAGCAGCGCAGGGCCCAACCTTGGCCAGGAGCCACACTTGAATTGCCCGAGAGCTGTATGTGGCTCCTGAGCCAGTTTGCCCACCGCTTTGCAGACCCAATAGGAGCTGGTTAATGCGAGATGTTTGTGGTACTTATCCCACATGAGGAGTTTGGTATGCTATGTGTGTGATTCTCTGCTGCTAGTTGGCTTTTTGCAGAATTGCTTACACAAGTGGAAGCAGCCCATGTAGAATGCTGTGAGTTGGAAGACTTCGCTGTATGCCCACTTTGTGCCGCTTAGTTGACTATCCAAGGTGCAGGGCAATGGAGAAACTGCTCTTCTGCTGGTAGAATCACTGTCCACTCCTGGTGAATGAGTGCTCTTTAGTCTGACCGTTTGGGGATGCTTGTGTGTTAGACTTGCTAAGTCCTGGAGACCAAAGAGCTGAAAAATCTATTCGTGTCGCTTACCTATTTGTTTCTACTATTACTGTGTTGTCTGGACCTGTTCTCTCATTATGGTAGCAATAAAAATTGGATCATCTTGATGTCTTTACAGTAAATAACTTGAGTTCTTAAATTGGAAAGGGCCCATGTAAAAATGAGCCAGAGGCTGCGTTTAACCCTCTGGCCTGAGGTCCCTCACCCCTGGCATAAGTCGAACTGTATGGTAGAGAAGAGTTAAAAGGAAATCTTTTTGGGGTGCTCACATTTAAAATGAGCAAAGATGACTTTTCCCAAAGTCAATCACATTTCCCCCCCGTTAGTTGGGGTCCTCCCTCAATCTTTGAGGACGATTTTGTCTTTGCTCCAAGTCCTGGCCTCAGTAGGGGAAGCATATATAGATAAGCGTCAGGCTGCTCTTCCTGTGACTGTCAGTTGAATGTGGAAACTGAAATATGTAGCCAGCACCTGCTAGCCGGAGATCAAAGCTTAACAGCCAGGTTGAGAAATACCGGTGCTGCCACCCCCTCCACCCCCTGAAAGCCAGCAGCCCTAAAGCCATTTCTAAATCATGCAGAAATACTTTGAAAAACTTGTTTCATGTAACAGCTACAGTTACTATAGTAGAGGTTTCTCAGAGTTGAACTACCGGATCTATTTCCTCCTATGTGTTTAAGTTGCAGAAAAGCAGATTTGAGTTTAATATTAGGAAAATCTTCCTAGCTGCAACAGCTGGGCAACAGAACAAATTGCAATGGGAGGAGGTTGTGGAATCTCCTTCCCTCCAGGTTTAAGAGGAGGCTGGGTAACCAATTGTTGGCAGTGGTTTAGGTCTAGTTCTGGTGGTGGTTCTGGATGATCTTATTCTAGGTCTCTTCTAGCTCGGGGATTCTATGGGTGAAAACAGACTGTGGACAGGTTGACTAGCTCTGGAGGAACCGGTTAGGGAATTAGCTCATGACCACGCCCACACAAATAGTCTTGTTTCTAGCCCTTGCAGGGCACAAAATGATCAAACCGCAGTGGGGTAACAGCAATAAGGCCTAATGGCCCTCTCTATCTGCACTTGATGGGGCTGTCAGCCCAAACTCTCAAACCTTATTTATTCACCTTGGGGTCTAGTACTCCAGACTAGGGCTTTAACACACTCCCAGCCTCCACTTCTCCCCTTATAGCTGGGTCTGTTCCACTGGGTGTGGAGCTTTTCTCATTAAGTGGGTCCCCAAAACATAAAGCATACATAACAAAGTCCTCCCAACTGGGATATAAATAGTCCCTTCTTTGTTCAGAGGCAACTTAAAATCTTTGGGCCAGGTCCCATGACTGTGGACACCTCTCAGTTCATTTATAAAGTTATTGGTTTCTTCTTGCAAGGCTTAACAAAGAATTCACCAGGCTCTTCTGTGAGCCACTTTGATTAAGTAAGCTCCCACCTGGTTCTCCCACAGTGTGTGTGTGTGCAGATCAGCGTAGAGGCTAGCTGATCCAGAGTTATTCCAGGAGCTGGAGACTTGCAATAGCTTTCAGGCTGTTTGAGTTGGCAACCCTCTTAGAAGCCTTTCTCAAGCTCCTCTTCTCAACTGCTGTACTGCCAATTATCAGCTTCTCACTTCCTCTTCCTCTCTCCAGGGATTGGCTAGAGTTAATTGCAGGCTTCTTCTCAGCCTGCTACAGCTGCAAGCTAATAGTCTGTCAATCAATTAGCTAGCTACAGAATTCCAGTGTCAGCTGCTCTCACTTAGAGTTACAACTTCTAGCTAGCAGCCTAGGCTGAAGCTTTCTTGTTAGTTTAACTCTCTTTATGAAGACTGCTTGAGCTTTTAACGGCCACCCTGTTACACAGACATAATGCTAACTCCACTTTAACACTGCTTTAACATTTCTTATGCATGTTGCAGGGTTCCATAGAGTACTAATACAACCCTGCAACTTGCATAAGAAATGTTAATGTTCTGTTAAAGTAGAGTTATCGTTATGTCTTTTTTTTACCCTATGATTCTTACATTGTTACTTTTTACACGAGATGGGCCCACTCATGCCCACGCAGTCCCTCCCCCCTCCACTGCCACGTGCACACTGATCCCCCCACATCCATGACCCGTGTCAAGTTTACATATTAGGGATGCACAGAGAGGTGCACAGAGAGATGTTCTCAGTGCCTGCTCCACAGCTGTGGAATTCCCCCTAGACATTAGTCAAACGTAAAGTCCGGGCATTTTCCAGAGGCATTTTCAGAGGCATTTTTCAGATCCTCTGTCCTCTCTCCACTAAGACATCGCTCCCAGGCCTTTTTCAAATGTCTGAGAAGCATTTTTTTAAAATAACAAAATAAACATTTCTCTGGTGGATTGTTTTATTTTTTTCCATAAAACTTCACAGGTCTGAGGCCCAGGTCAACAGCATGCAGTAGTCTTAAGGCCCACGTAATAGTAAGTTCTGAATAAACAACCAATTTAGGTTTTGATTTTACATGGTCTAGCAGGGCTTAAATGTGGAATGATTTTTTTATACCATGGAATAGAGTTTTCCTACAGCCTCCCCAGTTCTGAGGTATCAAACCTTTAAAAATAACCATATTATTATGTATAATAAAGCTAATTTTAAAGTCTTGAATTTTTCTCTCTCTAAGGCCCTTTTCACATGGAATCCCCCCCCCCTTTCTGAGTGTGTGGGCGGGTATGCGGTGGGAGGGGGGAGGATGGGTGTGTGCCCGTGGAAACACCATGGGCAGTATGTGTGTGAGTGCGTGCATTCCTGGTGCGCACCCATAACCCACCCACGGAACCATCCGCAAAACGGAGGAGGTTCTGTGGGTGGAGATGGGTGTGTGCCCGTGTGGAAGGGAGCACACCCACCGCTGGTGCACACCCATCCCCTCACCCAGCAGTGCTGTGTGAAAACAGCCTGAGACCTGCACAGTTGGAATCAAGGGGGAAAAAAGAACGTTGGCTTTAGAGCAGGCTTCCCAAGCCTATTTGTCTAGGTGACCTCATTTTGAGGCCTATATATAATTCTGTGACCCCAAACAGCAAAAAGGCATGCAAAGTATATCCAGTATCAGTTGGGATTGTGACCCCATCTGTAGGTGGCGCGACCCTACCTGATGTCCTGACCCATAGTTTGTGGCATTGGCCTCTCAAACAGAGGCTCCCAGGTAAGGTGCATAAGAAATGTTTTGAACAGAAGGTTGCAAAAACCTAAATGCAACTTAGGAAGATATAGAAATGTATTGTCAAAAGTAATGTCTTGGGATGCTGTGACAGTTGACTCCCAAGTGGCTGCAGAACTAGGGCCTCGGCATGTCCTGGTGAGGGTGAAGCCCTCCGGAAGAGCTGGTGTGACTGTACCTTTAAGGGAATTGGCCATCTGCAGAGGCCACACCCCTCCTGGGGATATATGGCACAGAAGGCTTTGCTGTAGGGTCAGTTTGCATCTGACTATGGCTAGAGAAAGAGCTCTGTACCTGGAGGCTGGCTTTGGAAGAAGCATCTAAGCAAGAAATATTTTGGACTTTATGTTGGGGCTTTGCTATGTTTGGCCTTTTTGCACTGTATGCAGAAAGTGCACTTGGTGGTGGAAAGTGGCTGGAGTGGTGTGGCTCTTTGGGACCCTGACCTTGATTAATTCTACAGCCCAAGCCCACCCTATCACAGATGCCTAGCTGCTCCAAATACATTTGGCTTTGCTATCATATAATTTAGATGGGAGTTTTCAATGATGGGATTTTGGGGTGGGATCTGACTTTCTTAGCCTCCTTCTAACAATTTCAAGCTTGAAAAATAATAGAAGACTGAAACATTTATGGAGACATCAAACTGCTCTGTAGTTAAAACCGCATGACACATCATTCCTTTAATAAGAGTTAGAGAGGAGATTCAGACATCTAATGCCATTTGTGTCTTTGAAAATCTCTCCCTAAAGCTTCCCAATTACGTTTTCATAATGAACCTTTGCAAGCCACAGTAAGCACATTTATTGTTTTCATTGCCATTGAATGTTTGGCGCATCGATAAGGCCTTTCCTTTCTATCAGGCAAAACAAAGTATCTTAAAATTAGACAACTCTTCGGTGTTTGCATCTGTTTTTTTTAAAGAAAAGTAGCTTTCCCTAGCTGTTGTCTTTTTTCAGCAAAGTCTGTACAGATATGTTGCTGTTTTGCATCCCAATGCAATCTCTTCCAGAGGTGAACTTTTAAAAAGCTGTAGTTGCAGAGAAAAGACTTTGGGGGGGGGGGGATAAATTATTCATCAGAATATGCCCCCCACCCTTTTTTTTTTGGAACCAGCAGCTGGGGTGTTCAGAAGGTTTGCAACATCTGTTCTCCAGTGCTGTTATTCCAAGCCCTTATTCTCTAGCCTTGCTCCTCGCATATCCCCCCTCCCAGATAATCCCAGTCTTGGGGGTGAAAACAAACAAGAGGGTAGCCCACATTAGCTCACACCAGGTGTGTGTCCACCAGCCCCTTTATTAAGTTTCGTCCCCTACTGGCCATGGGGCCACCAGACAAGTCGCCCCTGCTCATGATGGGGTCTTGGAGAATGTGGAGCCCTCCGTGCAGGTGAATGCACACCCATGTGGCTGCATCCTGTCAGTTGGGATGTGTGCAGTGCCTCTGTGCATACAGGTCTGCCAGCACCCAAGAGGATGTTTGTAAACGTGCCGGTGGCCCGCTTTGCCACCTTTTGCCATGGGGGCCACCGTCATGTTAGTTTTCCTGCGCAAGGTATTGGCACGGGATAGATCTCCGCTGTGGTGGAGGCTAGTGCAGGCTGTGACTTGGGGAAGTCTCTGAGTCACAGCCCGTGTTAGCCTCCACCACGGTTGAGATCCGGCCGCCTGACTGGGTGTAAAGCAGGCTTTCATGTTTGAAAGCCTGATTTACTGGATCCAGTCTGGAGTGCCCTCCAGGTCTGGGCACCATGGTGGCTGTCATTGGCTGCCTGGGGGGGCCCACTGGCTGCAGCATGGGGGTGGGGCAGACACACATCCATAAGTCTTCCCGCTTTCCCCAGTGGCCCAGCCCCTCTCACGTTAGTTCGGAGACTGACCAGTCCTGGCCGCGGTGGCAGCCCCTCTCTGGATCGGGTAAGTCCGTGATGGCACCCAAGCACCGTCACATTAGAAAACACTCAGAGTCACAGGCAAAAATCCTAGCGCGTCCAAAGAGCAACTGCGTCCTGCCCCTCTTTTGGTTCTTGCTCTTACTGGTGCTGCCCGTTGGGGCTTGCCCGCAAGCACATGGAATACACGCAGAGGGCTGTTGGTTAGGCTCTACATGCTAAACATGTCAGGCGCAGTGCGCCTCTGAAAACGTATGAGGCACTGCCCCCCCCTGCCCCCACCTCCTCGTCGTGTAGTCCCCATTCCCCCACACTGAGAACTGACTGCAACGCTAGCTGGCTCACCGCTGTCACTTTAAAACAGCTGTCGGCAGCCACGCCAGCTAGCGCGCCACACTTCTGGGTCTGGGGGGAGGCGCTGGGTCGTTGGGACTCGTGCACTGCTGCGCACACATGCTGCGCTGAGGGGAGGGCTCAGGGAGGCGGTGCTGTTGTGCCTGGACCCTGAGTCCTGGAGGTGGGTGGAGCCCACTGGCCTGGAGGTGGAGTTGGGCAGGGGGCAGGGCAAGGCACAGAAGGATTCCTTATGCGGGTGAGGCACACCCACAATAAGGAATCCTTTGGACAAATTCCCTATGTTTGCGGTATGGGCAGCTGCTTGTGCCATCCATACTGCAGGGAAAGGGAATCACAGTTCTTTGAGCCCAGTTGGGGACCCCAATGTTGCCTGAGCCCCTATGGGCAGGAGAAACTGTGCTCTTTTAGGGATGCCTGGGGCGGCTAACTCTGACGCCCCCAGGCCTGCAGGCAGGGCAGGGCTGTTGCAGTTAGTGCAGCACCCTGCAGGAGGACTCCGTCGGGTGGGAGATCTTCCTGGAGTCTGGACTCACTGTCGGGTCAGTCACTCGCTGTTTTGGGACTCGGTGGGAGATCATCATAAGCCTGGTGCCAATTGCCATCATGCCAGTAAGCTGAGGTCCCCATAGGCTCCTCTTTAAAATTAAATATTAATATTTGTGGGGTTTTTCCTCCTGAGGTGGGGCATGGGTCTGCAACAGCAGATGGAGACAAAGTCATTCAGATGATCTCTTTCATTGGCTCAATTTCTATTGGTTGAGAGTATGCAAGATTTTGGGCCACTCAGGACCCTTCCTCAGGCTAGGAACAAGCCAGGTAGGTTGTTGTGCAGCTGACGAGTCTGTGTGGCTTTAAGGTACTATGAGGAATTGGTGTTAGGTCGTCAGATGAGTATAGATAAAGCTGGATGTTAATATTGCTATGATCCAGGAGTTGGGAATCTTTCCCCTCCCAGGGGCTACTTTGAAAATTAGTACAAGCTCTGAGGGCCATGTAGAAGTTGGGGGTGGAGGACCTAAGGGGGTGCTCAGGAAGAGGAAGGCATAGATCATGGATCTGTCTCTAGCCTTCTGTACAGGCTCTCATCTCTGCTCCCTTACCCCAAGTGCATTTTTTCAGTGTTTTGGGGTAGGAACTGCATCCAGGGGCCAGATCCAAGAACTAGAAAGGGGCCACACACACAAACTAGCTGTGGGCTGCATTTGGCCCCCGGACCTGAGGTTCCTCACCCTTGCTTTAACCAGTGAATGGCTTGGGTTTTTTTGTTTTCCTAAAGTTCTTGCATGGATAGGAAATGCACCGGAGAAAGTTAACCGTTATGAATTCCTATCATATGTGAGGTTTTACAACAGTTAGGATACACTGTCCACCCCAGTTCTGTTTGAAACACTGGGAGAAGAAAATGGCACAACTCCTGTTAATGGGAGTTAGTTATTTTAAATTTTCAGCATGTGAAAAAGGACAAGGTTCATTCTTTATTGGCATTTATTCTTCTTTTCAGCCTCTAGTGAATGTGGGGGTTGTGTTTTGAGTGCAAGTGTTTAGGGATGACAGTTTGCATATTGTGTCTGTTTTCACTGTATACAACGGCTGATTTTGTGTGTTCCATAAACCAAAGAACTTCATTAAATGAGAGATCATCATTTTAATTTTTTTAAATGTCTGTTAGGTTCACAGATTCTAATCCCCAAAAGGGGCTATTTTGACCATCTAGCCTCACTGTAGCAGGGTTTCCTCATCTCTGTCTCTTAGCCTTGGGGATATCCACTCTGCTCCCTGACTCCCCACCTGGGTTGCAGCTGGGCACTTTAAATCTGGCCTCCCCCTCTCCTTCAGCCAGCCTCATCCTCCACGTAGGGGCTTCTCCTACTGTCTGGTGGTCCCCTGGGGTTTCTAACCTTAAACATAAACACACAGCCCGTCAGAGCTTAACCCTCTACTGCGGGATGAGCCCACCTGCATCCAGTTGTCTCTGGGTGCAGCATGAGTTTCAGCTCCTCAGGGCTCTGCTCAGATACGCCTCATCTGATCCTCCTTGACTTTGTCCTCTCTCTTCTCTCTCCCCTCTGGCTCAGGTGAGCAGCCCCTTGCTACTCCACCCTGCCATACTCCTCATAAGTCAGGCTGCAGAATTTTAGCTGGCAATTCAAGTCCATGACTCATAACAGGTGGCCAAAGAACCGCAAGACCCATGTGCGCGCACACACACGGGCTGCGCACCCTTTTGAAGCATCTCCTAGACGGAGCCCTGTCCCCCCTCTTGAGCCCTCCTTCTCAGTGATTGGCTGGCAGAGCTATTTGTCTGTGGTCCTGGCTGCTGAGAGTCTGAGGATCAGCTGTCCTGAGACTTGGGTGTAATGAAGTAAGACACAGAACCGTTAAGGCATTGCAGAGCCCAGGACTAGCCTTGGCTATGCTTGAATCTTGCCTTGAAACACTCATGACTCCCGAGTTACAGGGCTCTTTTAGACGAGTGGGTCACCGTTGCGCAACCTGCTCGCGTGAGATTTCAAAATCATTACACGAGACAAAAGTAGGGGATCATGTGCATGGAAGGCAGTCACACATTGCTTGCCGACCACAAACTATATACCTCTACGTGTGAGGTATTTAATTTGCAGTCGGCAAACAATGGCCACTTCTGAACAATATAGCATTACCATTTTATTTATGATGTTATAGCACAGTCAGTACATCAAAAGAAATACTATATGTCCTGCTATATGTACTGTGTACATTATACTGGTCTGTAGCACCATCACCCTGAATGGTTCAACAGGAGAAGCCTTTTTTGATTACAGATAGTATAGTAGCTGTGGCCTTCCATTTCATTCTCCCTTCACTCTGGACAGGCAGTCATGATGCTCTGTATTGTGAAACCTTCGGCTAATCACACGCATTAGACAAGGTTCATGGTTGATGGGGTTTATTAAAAAAACACCTCACTCTGAGTTTCTCAGTATATGGATCTCTTCCGGCCAGATCCGTTCTAGCCCAATGTCTGGTGGGATAATTAAAGAGTACTGTGCTGCCTTTCCCCCTATCTGCTTGTGTAGAAATTACCTTGGCTTTGCAAGCCAGCAGACCAGGTTAGCTGGTCAAGCTTAGGAAAGAACTTGACCGTGTCCATTTAAATGTATTGAGTTGTCATTTGTGTGTGTGTGTGTACAATACACAAATAAAAACCTATTACAATCCCATATCTCCAATTCCCCCAGTACTTGGTGGGCAGAGTGCAGCGGGGAAGAGAACCTGCTCGTGTATTAGGCCTGTCATGCTAAACCTGTGAGCGGAGGCTTCCCCAATGCACAAGAAATACACACAGGGGGCTGCCCGTTGATTAGACTCTACACGCTATCCATGTGAGTGGGGGCTGCACGGACTAAACCCGAACTCCAGGTGGCAGCAGTCTTGTTTGTTACGTCCCAAGGATTTGAAGGTTGTGAGGAGGGGAGCAAAACGTGTTTTCAGGGAGGGAGTCGAGTCCAAGTATGAAAGAAAGGGCAAAGATGTTTCATGAAAAGCATTGTCTTCCCTATAGCCAAATCCATTTGCAGATTCTGTCTTTTGAAACTGTGCAGATTTCCAGTACTGAAAAAGAGGGAGAGGAAAGTGAGTAAAAGTCCACATTGTGGTGTGATTACTACTTATCATTCCTAAAGTGCTACTAGTCGTACGCAGTGCAGCACTGTGATAAGGCACTGGTTGCTTGGGAACTTTTCTAAGCAGATACTGAAGAGATTCTTCTATTTGCAGCCATATGGAGCAATATTTTTTATCTTCGAAGTTGTGTAGTGATTTATTTAAAATGAGACTATGGCTTAAATCTTTTTTTTTTTTAAAAAATCCTCATTTATTATTCAGTGATGTACTGCTTGTACTTCAAGTGTTTCGATAGCTCCTAGATTTTAATTGAGGTGATTGGAATAACATTATCTTGGTCGCAAAAGCAAAAAGTTGCTCTTTCATGTTTGTTTGTTTTTTAAATGGAATTGCTTCTTTATGGCAGAGGGCACATGTAGAGCAAAGTGTAGCACTGAACGTCTGAACTACCCAGCTTTAACAACAGATGGACTAAAAAATGGCCCATATTGATCAGCAAAGAATGATTTTGTAAGTGCTGGGCAGGCAGCGAACACTGAGCTTCTTTTAAAAGACAGCTCTATCTATTCTGCAATCCTTCCATGTACAGAAATTTGATGCAATTTATGTGTGTACCAGACGGCCAACAGGATCAGATGATTTGAATTTTCGTGGAACAGCACTGTACGATTTGTACTCTACAAACTTGTGTTTGATTCCACTTATTCCTTCTGAGTCTCTGCCTGGTGGCCAACATGCGCTGATAGGGAGAATTTATGATGATACGACAGTATCCTCTAACCACAATGTCATAATAGAGGAGGGAGCTGGAAATGAATCTGCGTTTTTAGTGTCAAAGCTCACAACCCATAATCTTAAGGGCATAGCTACAGAAAGAAAAAGGTTGTTTCTAACACATGTTTAAAAAGCATGATCTCTCATCTAGTCATCTATCAATCATCGAATATAATAATATATCCAATTCCCCCAGGACCCCATCCCTGCCTGCCAAATGCCTGGTGACCTGATCAGATAGAAAGGTCTTGCATTGCCACTGGAGGATGAGCAGGCTTGGAGTTAGACAAACTACCAGGGGAAGAGAGTTCCATAAGAGTTAGTACAGCACTAAACATCTTGAGGATCATATTGAACTGTTTGCTAACCCTCTACAAGACAAAGAGCTAATGTCAACCAGCTAATGCATGTTTAAACATGTGTAAGCCTGTCATCATGAGAACTTTAACATGTGTTGAGTATCACCTATTACAAACTTCATCTTTTCTCATGCCCTGGGGGCGATGCTGTAAATTACCATGTGGGACACTGGCAGAGAGGATACCGGTAACAAAGGATCACAAAACGTTACAGTGGGCCTAGCATTAAATACTCATGATTATAGATGGGTTTCTGCTCCAAGCAGCTTGCTATCTAGAACGGACAAGGGGAGTGTAAGGACCCAGGCTTGAACAAGCACCCTTAGGGCCAGTTCCCGCTGGCCAGGGCCCAATATGGGCTAGACCTCCTCCAGCGGTGGTCAAGCCACACCCCTTCCCAGCCTCTTTCCACGCCTCCATCTTCCTGATTTGCTGCTGACCTGTATATAAGGCCAGTCAGCAACCACAGGACGCTGAATGGATCATCAGTCACTTCCTGTCTTGCCTTCTTGTTTCCACCTTCTGTGTCTCCTCCTCATGTCTCCGCACACTTTGGACCAGCGCTGCCCTCCCTGACCCTAGTGTGTTCTTTGGGCCAGCTGGAGGCTGGATTTTCTGACCTTCCCTCCACATACCTGGTCCTTCTGAGGCTGACGGCGAGTCTGGCCACCAGAATACTGGGGCTTGGCATTTGCTTCGTTGGGGGACCAGCATCTCTGGGATGTGCTGCCAATGGGACTGCCCAGTGATCCTCCTACGTGACTGCCCAGGGAGCCCACTCTGCCCGGTACCAGCTCTGACTCATCTCATCCATCCAATCCAGTCCTGCCTCGTCTTCTCCTGCCCCCCTTGTTGTGTGTGCTGATCCCCGCCATGACCCTTGGACCCCCATCCTGTACTATTTCCTGGACCTTGGATTCCAATCCTGCACAAACTCTCCATGTTTCCCGGGACCTCATTCTGCATCTACTCTCCATGGGACTGTGGTCCCTGACAGGGAGGGACACAAGGGGAGGGACAGAGGTATATTCAAGAAACTGAAAAGTTGCAAGTGCACGTGTTTAGCTTAGTTACGGGGAAAGAGATGGCTTAACTACTGGCATAACCGCACAGTTCAGAAAGGTTCTGACCAGGTTGTTAAGCTCTAAATATAACCTAGCAGTTTGGAAAAGCACTTAACTATGTATGCCGACCCACCCCATATTAAGGGCAATACTTAACATGTGCTTAAAAGAAAGATGTCATCTGCTGCATATGGGTTTCTTCTTTTTCTGGGGCTAAGGAGGGGTAATTCTCTATTAAAACAGTAACCACATACTTTTGGTGATTACAGATTTGTGCCACTGCAATTTTTCATGGACGGCCACGGTCATTGTCTATGAAGTGGAGGCTTTTAGAAAGGAGGGGAAAGGGCATCTTTTGAATACTTCTTTATTGCTCCATTTCCCCCCCACAATCTCTCTCTCTCTCACACACACACACACACACACACACACACACACATCCCAGTTATATCGATCGCCTTTCAGTTGATATTGCTGGGAGTCGCAATACATGTTACACTGATCATGGCTTCCCCCAATCCCAGGGAGGGGGCTGTGTGACTTCTCCAATCCCTTCCTTCCCATACATTGAAGCTCTGGCTCCCAGGTGGGGTCAGGCAACAACAGTGCAGGTTATGCTCTCTCTACTCCCATGGCCTTCTGGCTCGACTTCTCTTGCTCTTGAGGGAGCCACATGGGCACGCCCCCAGGCAGCCACTTCTGGTGAGAGCCCACAGCACAGGTGCCCGAGAACCGCATACAGCTCCAGAGCTGCCATTGCCCACCTCTGTTCTATAGGCAAGTGGAGGACTGGGATTTTCTATAGGCAAGTGAAGAAGGGCTGGGGCTTTCCAGAGGCAAACAAAGATTTGGGATGCTTTGGTTTTTGAGATGTCCAATTTGAGACTTGTCAAGAGGAGCCAGATATTCTTTTTCTTTTGGAAGGTTTTTAACGTATCTTTCGTCAGCACTGAGCAGGGTACAGCTAAGTATTATTATTATTGGATGGCTTTTTGTTACCCAGTGTAAGAACACTAGCAGTTGTACTAATCTATGGAAAGACCACACAGCCAGCCCAGCATGGTTGCCCTTAATCCTCCCTCCTTCCCTTTTCCCTAATCCTCTTTCTAGGACTCTCTTGAACTCATTTATATTCTCTGCTTCATTTTTTTCCCCCCAGTGACTTTACCATTTGCTTCTACTTTCTGTATTTATTTATTTTTTTAAAAAAAGATTGCTTCTGTCACGAAGATTGCTTTTGTCCTTACAAAACAATGCACTAGTTAGATAGAAGTGACTTTGGGTGTTAAAAAGGACTTCTGTCTTTCAGCAAAAGCCTTAATAAAAATTGAATTATTATTTTATTTTTATTTCAACTGGTGCTCAGAGCACTTCACACCATATAATAAAAATATAAAATTCATTTAAAACCATTTAAAAAGGGAAAGAAGGACAAGAAAGCACATTAAGGAGAACCAGGTGACCTTAGGTTGGTGGGGATGTGAGAATTCGTATTATTTATTATGTACGTAGTGCCAGCAACGTATCTCTAATCATTCATTAGGAACAGATCACTACCCCGAAGAGCTTATGACCTAGGAGAGACGAGAGGGGGGACAAGGGAGAGGGGGACAAAGGGGACAGACAGACGGATACATTCATGAAGTTGCAGGTGGATGTACTTAGCTTAGTTACAGGGGAGAAGGGGCCGCTGAGGCAAAGGATTGACGAGGAAGCATCAGTGACAAGCCTGTCGGAATGAGAAGTTGGAAGAGAGAGATTTTCCAGTGGGATTTGAAACTTGGGAGGAAGGGAGAAGAGAATGCATTCAGGGAGGGAGCTCCAGGCCTAGGGAGTAGCATGGGAGATGGGGCAAATACCTTTCGAGGAGCAAAACTCTCAGGACCAGGGGAGGGCAGTGGCAGAGCAGTCGAAGCCTTGCTAGTCAGAGTACAGCTTGTGCCCAATATATTTTAGGGGCTTCCTCCTCCCCTATGTCGTACTGTGGTCTTTACCATCAACTAGGTGCAGCCTTCCGATGCTCACTGGATGCCGATAGGGTGGAAAGCAAGCAGAGATGTTCTCGCTGGCTGCACCCTGGCTTTGTAACTCCTACCTCGCTTTCCTTTGCTCAGTCTGCAGTTCTGAAACGAAGGACCCTGTGAGGTCTGGATGCTTGCGAACCTCCACCAACTTGAGTTGGTCCAATAAAAGATATTGCCAAGCTATTTTGTCTCTCCTATTGGTCTCAAGTGGCAGAGATGGAGACAAAGTAGTTCAAATGGTATCTTTTATTGTATCATCTATTGTTGGTGAAAATGTGCAAGCTTTCGGACCTCACAGGGCCCTTCCCCAGGCAAGGAGAAGTCAGAACTGAAGATTTGAGCAAAGAACAGTGACTATATATCATGTAACAGAAGAGGTGGGGAACCGGGGGAGACAATACAAAGAGGAAGAGTGCCAAGGGGGTTGGGGGTGTTAGAAGATACAGGAAGGTAGTGAGTGGATAAGCACTAGAAATAAGGTGGGAGTAGAGCTGAGGATAAGCCACGCACAGTGGGGGATATAATGGAGCATTACTATATTGCTCACACTAATGCTCTAATTTGGAATATAGCAGCTTTGCTCAAAACTTCAGTTTTGACTCCTCCTTGCCGGAGGAAGGACCCTGTGAGGTTCCAAAGCTTGCACTTTCCACCAACAATAGTTGGTCCAATAAAAGATATTATTCAAACTACTTTGGCTCCAGTGGAGAGTCAGGCACAGTTTTATGAACACGTGAAAGGGGAGATACATCGGTATGGCAGTTTAAAGAGAGAGCTGCATAACCAAACATGATTTTGAGGTTTCATTTGCCGATTTACATTTTTTTTTTTTTTTTACTACTAGCAATATATTTTAATTAGAAACAGATGGAGCAAGGCAGGTAAATCATCCTCTAAGCACAATCGTAATGATAATATTACTGCTAAGCTAACACACACAATCTTTTGCTGCACTTGATCTTGACTGTGCATTTGCTCACAGATTTCAGGCTCAGATTTGCCTTTGCAACTGGCTTATTTTTGTGCATGAGCGTAGTAAGTGATACGTGTAATGGGCGCAATGAAATGTTGGTCCTCAATCACTATGACCCTGTGTGTGCGATATGCTTGTGTGGTGTGTGCATTGTTCACTATGCACATATGGTGCTCTAAGGTGCTCTGTGAGCAGGAGAGTGTGGGGTAAAAGAGTAGCGAAATAAATAAATTATTAATAATAATAGCCTTTCTTTTCAAAGTACATGTGTAACGGGGGGGGGGTCCCCCAGGACCACACAGGGCACTGGGGTGTCACTCAAGGGAATTAGCTCACCTCCTGCTATGCTGTTTCAGCCTTCCAGGCAGGGGGTACCCTCTCAGGATACACCACATAGTCCACAGGGTCTTAGTCTGTAGTCCTTTATTGGACACCACCCATGTCCTCTGTACCTGGGGTTACCGGCTCAGTCGCCTCCACCCTGCAGGCCCAGGTCTATCTCTGCAGACTCAGGAGCAACACAGTCTCAATCCCCCAAAGTCCATTCAGCCAGGCCTTAAATCCCCAGGCTCTGACCAAGCCTTCCCCAGGCAAGAGGCTCCCTCCTGGGCACAGCCTCTCCCACTTGCTTGGGTCCCACTGGTTCTCCAGTCTTCAGCACCTTGGAGAGCATAGAGCAGGAAGGCTTTCTCAGAGAGATGTTGCTCCTTCAGCTCCCTGACAGAGACTCTCTCGTCGCTGCTTTGTCTCTCCTTTTATACAGGCAGAGTGGGTGTGGCCAGGCTTCCTCTACTCAGCCTTAAAAGGCCACTAACCTGCCCACTCTGTTTCAGAGTTTCTCAGCCTGTGCTCCCCACAGGCTGATCCACAGCTCTGGGGCTGGCTCTGCCACACCCCTGTGGGCGCTCAGCCTTCTGGCTGGCCCCCACAGCCTCCTTCTTAAAGCCCCACAGGACTGCTCCCTGCTACAACGTGGTAATTTCTTTTCAAAGTACATGGTAATTTCATTAACTTGTGCTTAAAAGTTCAGTATCCATTTTCATGAAAATCTGTTGTTATGGAATGAACGGCTGTCGAGATAAATGAAAACATTAATCGGCATGTTAGGTAAGTTAAAAGTTAAATTAAGTGATTTTAGTTTCTGTAGGAGTTAGAGAACACATCAGATGATGTTGGTTACATATTGCAGTAAAGGCAGACTATCCTGTGATCAGAGGTACCTAATTTATATCCATTAATGGCTATTAGTCAGTTTGGTTGTGGGATAAAAATTCTGCTGAAAGTTGGAGCTGAAAGACAGGGGATGGGTTACTCTATGTGTGCCTTGTTTTTTGTATACTCACTCTGATGCATCTGGTGCTGTGACCACTGTTAAGGATAGGATACTGGTCTAGACTGGCCATTGGTCTGACCACTATGGCACTAAGTATGCTCTTATTGTGGGATACATCTCTCTCTCCCTTCAAGTTGTTAAACTTTCCCCTCCTGTGCTCAAGGGTGCCGGCAGAATTAAGTTCAGGGAGGGAGGGAGGAGCCACTTTGCCCTGCCTCTTTCTGACATGACCACGCCCCTTTGCAAGTGTTGTGACATCATGATTCTCTGGAAAGGAGGATGGTCATGTCTGAAAGGGGAGGGACCCCCCTCATTCCGTCTCTTTCTGGTGTGACCATGACCCCTTTCTCAGCTTCGTGACATCATAGTGCTAAAAAAGGGGGTGGGGGGACATGACTTGGGATGGGCAGGATCAGGGGGGTGTTCAGCTGCACTCTCTTGCAGCCCCCTTCCAGCATCCATGTCCATGTTAGCCATCTCTTTGTAAAAACTTTCAGAAACTTGGTGGAACATCGGCACTTTTCTTCGCTAGTTAAATCCTCCAAGGTGTAGTTTGCCACCTTGGTGATGGCTGCTGTAATGGTAAGTGAAATAACCTATTTGTGTGCTTACCTGTTAATGCTACAGATGTTTTAGGTGAAGGATGATGGACTCTGAGGACTAAGCTGCATAGTTTGGGGTTTCTACAGGATGATTTAAGTGATCTTTCTTTGGAAAAGCAGAAGGACACTAATCTTATCAACTGTGACTTTAGACAGATGGCTGGAGTCACGTGACATGGGATTCTTTGAGGTTTATTGCAGAACAGGAAGCAGGACTTGATATTTATTTTGGAAAGGCAAATTCTTCTGTTAAACCTTCATGTCTCTCACATCTTTTCTACCCCTTTTTCTTTTCTTTTACTAGTCACAGACATCCTTCTTTGGATATAAATTTAATATGCACTCTGTTTTTAAGGAGGAGGGGCAGTAAATCCACTTTCAAGTCTTTCATTCAGTGGTCCCAACATCCCCATCTATACTAATAAATTGGAAACCTTAATCCTGTGCTAGATTTGAAAACGTTGTAGCATAAGTCTGAGTCTTAATAGGAGGCAGCTTTTGCCCGCTGTTGTTGAAGCAGCATTCAGACTGAGTATCTCCAGGAAGTTGCCGTGATGAAGAGAGTCTGGTAAATGGATGATTTCACATTGAAATTCCGATAATGGCCCAAGCACACTGTGAATGGCAACGTGCCTTTGGAACACTGCTATCAATTCTTCACTTTCCAAGTCCGGCAGGTGTCTCAGCATCTGACACTCCTCTGCTTTTCGATGTGAATTCTCATTACCTGCTACAACCCATTGTAAGACAGCTTTTTATTCAAGCATGGTGTAATTAATATTTTAGCCCCTCCTTCAAGTGCTTTAGGGGAAGCAACATCCTTTACTGTATCTAAACAGGGCAATGTTTCTTCTGAAGAAAGTTTGCATTGTAAGATCATACATTAATGTTTGCAAGAGGACAGGGCTGCTGCTAGGATTTCATTTTGGGGGAGTGGGAGGGAGGGAATGGCAAGGTTTGAAAAATATAAATACAAGTGTTGTTTATGTACCTTAGAATGAAAGTTGAACTCGCGATGAGGTTTTGGAAAAACTCTGGTGCAGAAATATGAATAACTTAATGGGTATTATTAACATACATGACGGTGGAGCGCCGCCGTCACAAACTGATCTGGACCAGGAAGCCACTTACTTCCCGGTCAGGATCGGGGTCCGGCTGCTGATTCATGCGGTTGGACTGGGGAAAGGCGGGGAGTTGCACAAATGTGCAGCTGGCCGGTCCCTCCACTATGCTGTATCCAGTGACCCAGCCCCCCCCCCCATGACAGGCGGCTATGGCAGCCAATGACAGCTGCCATGGCCACTCGTCATGGAGGCCACTTGGACCAGGCCAGGGACTGCGGGCTACCACAGGTGATAGCTCACTGTAGCCCACTCAGGCAGGCTGTTCCCCAGGCGTGTTGTCGGCTAGCCTGGACTGTGACTCTAGAGATCTCTGCAGTCACAGCCCAGGGTAGCCACCAACATGCCTGTGGAAACTCTCGATCAAACATCTGGATGGCCCATAACAAACGTGACGGTGGCCCGCAGGCAAAAGCGGTTTCAGGCCGGCCACAGTGGGACTCTGCCATGTTTGCTAATGCACAATGTTACGCTTAGCAGGCTAACCCTGTTAATCTGTGCTGGCCCTATAGAGTTTTTAAGATATGTTTTCAGCTATTTGAGCGTGGAGAATGACCTTTTGGACATCACTAATTTTAGCCTTTGGGAAAATTCCTTGGGAAAGAGGGTTGATTCCCCCTTCATCCAGCCTCTAACTAGGGTCTTCCTCATCTCCCAAGGTGATTCAAACCTCCCCTTTTCTGACTTGTTCATTCCTGGTCTTTGCAAACCAATTGGAGAGTGAAGGACTATTAAGCATTTATGCATGCTAGTGAAATGTGATTTGCCCATAATAGAGAAGTTATGACAAACAGTTCCTTTTGTTCATTAGAAAGATGCTGACAAGCCTCTCGGGCATTTGTGCTGTGGAAGGAGAATGTACAGCTACTTATTGCTTATTTTTTTTCAAGGAGCATCCTAGTGTGTAGGCAGAAAATAATTATCAGCCTGGGAAGAAACAAACTCTTGGCTTTTCTCTCCCCCTTTCGTTTCATTCTGTTTTGCTTTGATCAGGCAGCTTCACTACTTGCTGAAACCATGCAAGAAATGTCTACAGAGACTGAGTTGCTATGAAGTTGCTTTTTGTGGTTCCTTTGCCATATTTGACACTGCTTGATGTAATTGCACTTAACAATAATCTTTGCCTAATCTGTTCATAGCAGCAACTTGTACCCCTGCTGTGCCCACTGGTGGAGCCGGGGTTTTTCTTCTTTTCTTTATTTTGTTAATAAGTTCAGTTTGTTTTTGTTCTCCCCCCACTCCAATGCCCCTTTCTGTCTTAATTATAAATCATACAGACTCATTTACAAAATATCTCACTTCAGAGTGCAAATTTTAATCAATACAAATGTGGGATTTTTATCTTTAGGGAGCTTTTTATTGGCCCATGGTGTGTTAAATAGTTTTCAGTACCAGTCTTTCCTACGTTCTGTACAGCGCCAGGTACTTGACCGGCACTATATAAATGTTTATAATAATAATAATAATAATAATAATAAAAAAGACAAAGTAGTTCAGATGATACCTTTTATAATTATTTATTATTATTTATTAGCAAACATTTATATAGCGCAAGCAATGTACCTAGAGCTTTACAAAGTATTTGAATAGACACGATCCCTGCCTTAGGGCTTACGATCTGAGAGACAGCGGGGCGGAGGGGAGACGAAGGAAGGGTAACAGAGGGAGAGACAAGGAGTGTAACATTCATGAAGGTGCAAGGTCTCAGGTGCATGTTCTTGGCTTGGTTACATCTAGAATGATGGCTGGCTGATCCATGTGGTGAGGATAGGAGTACACAGACCTCAAGTAACAGATTGTAGTGGATGGAGGGTATCAGCAGGAGTTAGGTGAGGGGAGTGAGGATTCGGGGAGGGCAGAGCAGAAGAGGTGAGTCTTGAAGAGGAATCTGAAGGTATGAAGAGAGGGGGTGAGGCGGATGTGGGCAGGGAGGGAGTTCCAGGCATGGGGGGAAGCTAGAGAGAAGGAACAAAGGTAGTTAGGGGAGGTGTGGGAGGACGAGAGAGGGGACAGAGGAGGAGCGGAGTTCATGGACTGGAGTATGGAGGGAAATTAGCGCAGAGAGGTAGGGGGGAGCAAGGTTGTGAAGAGCTTTATAGGTGAAGACTGGGAGCTTGTGCAGTGTTCGTTCAGGAAGGGGGAGCCAGTGAAGAGAGGAGAGGAGGGGCTGCATGTGGTTGAAGCGATGGGTGAGGTGGATGACCATGGCCGCAGAGTTTTGGACAGAGATAAGGGGAGAAAGGTGAGAGTGGGGGAGGCCAGTGAGAAGGAGGTTACAGTAATCGAGGCGAGAGATGACCAGGGCGTGAACAAGAGTTTTGGGAGAGGAGACAGAGTGAAAAGGGCAAATCTTAGCAATGTTAAGGAGGGAGAAGTGACAGGATTTGGCAACAGAGTCGATGTAGGGTTTAAAAGAAGGGCGAGTCAAAGATGAAGCCTAAGCTACGGGCTTGGGGGATGGGAAGGATGGTGACCCCGTCGATAAGGATCGACAGGGAGGAGGGAGAGGAAGGATGGGGTGGGGGGAGATAAGGAGTTCAGTTTTAGTCATGTTGAGTTTGAGTTGACGTTGAGACATCCAGGTAGAGATATCAGAGAGAGAACTGGTGAGGCGAGCTTGACTAGATGGGGAGAGAGAGCGGGAGTAGAGAGATAAGAGTTGAGTGTAATCAGCGTAGAGGTAATATTGGATGCCATGGGAGGCAATGAGTTTCCCTAGGGACAGAGTGTAGATAGAGAAGAGGAGACAGCCAAGGACAGAGCCTTGGGGAACACCAACCGAGAGGGGAAAGGAGGAGGAGGTGGTGGAGTTGACAAGAGACGCACTGAAGAAGCAGTGAGAGAGGTAGGAGGAGAACCAGTTGAGGATGGAACCATGGAAGCCAAGGGAGTGAAGTGAGTCCAGCAAGAGTGAGTGGTCAACCGTATCGAAGGCAGCAGAGAGGTCAAGGAGGACAAGAATGGAGTAGAGGCTATTAGATTTAGCCACAAGAAGATCATTGGTGATCTTAGCAAGAGCAGTTTCAGTAGAGTGAAGCCAGATTGGAGGGGGTCAAAGGAGAAGTTGACGGAGAGGAAGTCGAGGCAGCGGGAGTAGACAACACGTTCAAGAAACTTGGAAGCAAAAGGAGGGAGTGAGACAGGGTAGTAGATAGATGGGTCAGAGGGGTCAAGAGTGGACTTTTTGAGGATAGGAGAGACAGTGGCATGCTTGAAGGTGGAGGGGAAGGAGCCAGTAAAGAGGGAGAGATTGATATGTGCAGGGGGGAAGGGGCGACAGTGGAAACAATGGAGGTCAGGAGGCGGGCAGGAATGGGGTCAAGGGGGCAAGTGGAAGGGTTGGAGGAGGAGGAGAGCAGGGAGGAGATTTCCTCAAGGGAGGTGGGAGGGAAGGAGTACAGGAGACAAGGAGGGGGAGGAGTGAGAGGGGAGGGAGTAGGAAGAGGAGAGGAGCAGGAAGCAATGTCAAGGTGGATCTGGTCGATCTTCGAGGTGAAGAAGGAAGAGAGATCTTGAGCAGAAAGGGAAGAGGGAGGAGGAGGACAGGGGGGCTTGAGAAGGGAGTCAAAGGTGGAGAACAGCTGGTGAGGGTCCCGAGAAGAGGACTCAATGCGGGAGGCGTAGTAATGCTATCTAGCGAGGGAGATAGCAAAAGTAAGGGAGGAGAGAGAGAATTTGAAGTGAAGGAAGTCAGCATGAGAGTGGGATTTGCTCAAGAGGCATTCAGCAGCACAGGTTCAGGAGTGGAAGTGATAGATACTGGGGGTGGGCCAAGTATAGGGGTTGTGGGAGTGGGTGGGGCAGGAGACAAGGGGGGCAAGGGAGTCAAGGGTGGAGGAGAGAGGGGCATTGAAAGTAGAGACGGCAGAGTCGGGGGAGGAGGAAGAGAAGACTGAGGGGAGAAGGGGGGGAGAGAGGAGACAAAGTTCAAGGGGTTAATGGCCTGTAGGTCTCGGAAGGGGTGTGGAGATGGGGAAGAGGAGGGGGGGCAGTGGGAGACATTGAAAGAGGCAAGGAAGTGGTCAGAGATGGAATGAGGATCGAAGGAGAGATCCGAGACAGAGCAGTTCCTAGAGAAGACGAGGTCAGGAGAATGGCCATTAGCGTGGGCAATTTTACAGGACCAACTTCTGGACCAACTTCTGTTGGTGAAGGTATGTAAGCTTTATGGCCACATGGAGCCCTGCCTCAGGCATGCAAGAAGTCAGAACTACAGATTGGGCAAATGCAACTGTTGATCCCTCCCAAGTGGTTGTTGTCATGTATATATCCAATCTGCATTTGCTCAGTGTATAATTCTGACTTTTTACAAGCTTGAGGAAGAGCCCTGTATAGCCTGAAAGCTTGCATACATTTGCCAGAGGAGTTGGTCCAATAGAAGAGCAGCTCTTTGGCCCTTTTTAAACGAGATGCACCCACTCATGCCCACTCAGTGGACATGGGTGGGTGCATCTCGTCTCCCGAGCCGAGCAGGTGGCGGCCGGGCAGGGCCCTGCGCGCAGGGAGCGGGGCGTTCGCTCCCCCGGGAACACTGATGGAGGCGGGTGGGTGGGTGGGCATTCATACTCCCACAAAACACACACCTCCACCTATCGCCCCTGCACAGAGCAACCAGTGAAAGCGCAGGTTGCTCTGTGCGGGGGCAGATGCATGAGTACCCATCTGCACCTGCCCCTCCTGCTCGCAGCGGCACGACCACTGATCGTCCTCCCCCCCACTCCAGCAGCGGCCTGTTTTAAAATGGCCAAAGTTTCCATCTCTTTCATTTTGGACCAACACAGCAACCATACAGTCTCTAGTCTTTCCATTGTCATCTTTATAGATTATCAGCTTGCCTGTCCTCAAACCCTAGTGAGCCCCAGTTTCACTCACTCAAGGAAATCAAACTGCGTCTTCCTCATGGCAGTGTTAAATATGGTAAGGCCAAAATTTTCTCATTGCACAGGAAAACCTTTGCATTTGCTCAGGAGGACCAGGCAATTATCCTCTTTTATTTGCATTGCTTATTCAAAAACATTAACTTATGCAGGCAAAGGCTGCAGTACAGTGGGCTCAGCTTTTTTCTGGTCACTGAATTGGTTTTCGGAGAATCATTGAAAGTCTTTGCAGTTCTGGTGTTCCATTCCCCTCTGGAATGATATTTGTCCATGAAATAGTTTCACATAAACATAATGGACCAGACCCTCAGTAAATAGACATTCACATTGCCATAGCTCATTAAAGTTGATGGAATCTTGCAAAGTTGCACCAGTTAATGGTGTGGTCCAACATTTTGCTTTTTCTGAGTTCTAGAGCATTGTCATAGAATCTTAGAGCTGGGTGGAACCATAAGGGTCATCTAGTCCAGCCCCGTGCACCAAAACAAGATGGTGTTTGTAAATAAAGGAGACACAACTTGTGTGGGGGTATTCTTTTTCTTTGGGTAGGTGGAGGTTGGCTTTGACTGAAAATTGACATTTGTCCCAGCTGACATCCTGCAGCATGAATCAGAGAAGAAGGTTGGACCTTGTATAGCCTGTATTTTCTTTTCCACATTTTGGGAACAACTGGGCTAAGATGATGGGCTGACTTAAGATGTTGGCCAGTAAAAAAGGCAATCTAGAGAGAGAGTGTGGTTGCTGCGTTGGCGACAAATGTAAGAGATGGAGATGAAGTAGTTGAAATGATCTCTTTTATTGGACCAACATCTGTTGGTGAGACTATCCAAGCTTTTGGGTGACACAGGGCTCTTCCCCAGACACATAGCATAGCAAAAAAGTAAAAAGAGAGTGGCCTAATGTCCATGGTTTCATTGGATTGCTTTTTTACCTTGGTAAAGTGCCATCCTTTTTCACAGAATGATTGCTATAGTTACCCTGCCTTGTCTTTTGGAACAGAAAGAGCTGCTAGAAAAACCTGCACGCCATTCCCTTTTCCTGATGGTGAAGCTTCCTAACTCCAGATAGTTAGTACCCAGCTCCAGATGGCCCAAGCCATGACTATCACCAACTCCTTTCTTATCCAGTGTCTTTTCAGTGACGGTGGTTGTTTCGGTCTGCTCTGGGGGCCTCTGCTACAGCAGGTGTAGATGGAGGCAGCCGCCCTAGACTGGCTGCGCGGCGCCCCCTCCGCCACACCATAAAGCTGCGGGCAGATTGGCTGCTGCTCTAGGCTGCCGCCTGCAGCTCTGTGGTGTTGCTAGGGCAACCTCTGGTGTGAAGTGGAGCTGCTGTGGCCCGTCTGTGAGTAGACAGACTGCTGCAGTGCTCTGGGTTTCAGTGGCCCTCTCCGCTTGCGGTGCGCTGGGATGTTCTGGAGCACTAGAAGTGGAGCTGGCCCAGTGGTGCCTGCTCTGCTCTTTTTCTGCCTCACCCCAGGGTGGTCCACCTTGACACGGATCGGCCAGTCGGGTGGGGTGGAGCAGGAGCGGAACAGCTCCGTCTATAGACACCCAACGTAACAAACCAGCTTCCATACTGTGGAGAAGAGCAGCTTTTTCAATGTGGCTTAGTTAAAAGAACAATGATTTCCCCCTTAATCTGCACATCTGCATGCCTTTATACAAATTTCCCCTTACTGCACCTTTGCATTCAGAAAGAGGAAAGATGTTTTTCTCTGTGGGGACACTAAATTCTTAAAATTGTCGCACGGTAAACTAGGGCCCTTTCTTTTCCATTTTTGAAAATCCATTTCATTATCACCGTGATGGCTTTAGATTGCTGTAATCCAGGAGATTGTAAATGTCATAAGAACTCTCGGTGACATCCCGGACCAAATGAACAGCTTCCTAATAGGAAAGAAAATTTCAGTACTGCAGCATCTTGTCTCTGTAGGGTAGTCAGTTAATTACGAGGTGTGAAAAAAGAATATGTTTCTCACTGCTTGGGCAATTTTCTGAGCTCACTGATCCATAAACAAGATGATTCTCTAATAGTCCTTCAGCTCAGTCATCACACAGTAACGCTCAACTTTAAATTAAAAATGACTATACTTCAAGTTTGCCAAGACAGAGCTGATTTTCAGAGAGGGCTGTAACGTTTACTCATTAAAAGTACATTTTAATAGTGCTACAAGAGAGAGATATCGATCTTTTGGAGACCTCAACCCCCCTGTCTTAAGTACTTCAAGTCTTAGCAACTCTCTTCTGAATTGGAACTAGACTTTGGCTCTTTTGAGAGCTTCTCAGTATGCTGCTTCTGTAAGCACCCACAGAAGTCTGCAAAGGTGAAAACATGGGTGTGATTCACAAACCATTTACTCTAGAGTACTAGTCCCATTGAAGCCCTGCCAAACAAACATACAAGCTGCATTCACTCAAGCTTCTTCTCCTGTCTCTGCAGTTTCTTCTGACAAATTGTAATTGTGCTATTTAAATGTTCCCCCAGTTTCTCCTTCACTTTAAAAATTACCCCCTGTTGCCATGGCCACTGCTAAGTATCCCATAAAGCTGTGAGGCTCTGCATTGATTCTGTGGGGAAGACAGACTGACAGGTTGATTAATCCCTTTACACATTACCAAAATTGCACGTGAGGGAATTAGCTCGATCGATAAACCTAGGGTTTTGAGTTTAATTTTATGGAGTTCACCTGATGTTCACCTCTTTCTTGTCCCACCTTTTCCTTGTCTCTTTTAGAATGTAAGCCCCGTGGGGGTAGGGACCTGTCTATAACTACTGATTGTACAGTTCCAGGTACACTGCTGTCGCTATAAAAATAATAAGCATTTGGTTCCGTTCCTACCCAGCCAGCAGAACCCACCGGGTGGTCCTGGTGGATTGTACATCTTCCCCCAGAGACCTCTCATATGGAGTCCCGCAGGGTTCCATCTTGTCCCCCCTCCTGTTCAACGTATATATGCAGCCCCTTGGGGAGGTCGTGAGAGGGTTTGAGGGAGCGTGGTGTCATCAATATACTGATGATAGCCAACTCTACCTCTCATTTTCATCAGACCCAGGCCTGGTGGTCTCGGTGCTTACCCAGTGACTGGCAGTTGTGGGGGACTGGATGAGGGTAAGACATCGGAAGTTGAATCCCGACAAGACGGAGGTGATGATGGTGGGTAGGGTTCTGGGTGACCTGGGTGTGATGTAGTCCCCTGTCATTGACGGGGTCTGAGTGTCTGCCATTGGTTTCCCAGGTCCGTAGCCTGGGCGTGCTCCTCGAGCCACAGCTTCGCCTGGATCTCGAGGTGGCGGCTGTGGCGAGGAGTGCTTTCCGGCAATTGTATCTAGTCCGGTGGCTGCGGCCTTATGTGTCAAGTTCTGACCTTGCCACCCTCATCCATGCCTTTGTTACCTCTAGGCTAGACTATTGCAATGCGCTCTACATGGGGCTACTCAGGATGACGGTCTAGAGACTGCAGCTGGTGCAGAATGCGGCAGCCCGCTTGCGTAGAGGAGTGGGCAGATGTAAGCACATGACACCAATGCTCTGGGCGCTGCACTGGCTGCCTGTAGTCTACTGGGCCAGATTCAACGTGCTAGTATTGACCTATAAAGCCTTATACGGCCTGGGCCCCACATATCTACGAGACCGTCTCACCTCCTGGGTCTTGGATCGACCCCTACAGTCATCCGAGGTGTGTGTGTGTGTGGTTTTGGAGGTACCCTGAATGCGTTGGGTGGCCACCGATGATCAAGCTTTTTCAGTGGTTACTCCTAGGCTGTGGAATGCCCTCCCGATGGGGATCCGAGTGTCCTCTTCCTTAGCCTCCTTCTGCTGGGGTTGTAAGACTCATGGCCAGGAAGTGTTGATTCAGAGCAAAGAGTTCTCGGTAGTTCTAACGACAGTATCTAAGGCTATTTTTTAATGGGATGCGCCCAGCCACCCCTTCCCACCCCCCACACACCTGAGCACCCATCTGAAGATGGTGTGGGTAGACGCATACTCCCGTGACTTATGTGCCACCCACTCATGACCATGCACGGAGCATCAGGGAAAAACCTGGGACATTCCATGTGGGATAATGAGTGGGTGGTGCATGGGTAGGGGCGCACACCTGGTCTGTCAGATTGCCCCCCAGCTCACTTGAAGCACACAGATACCCCCTCCCAAGCCGTGCCTATTTAAAACTGCCTAAGTGGTCTTTGGAAGTGTCCCGTCCAAGTTGTGATCTAGCTTAACTAGAACTTGGATGACAGTATAGTTTGGAGTTGGGTAGCAGGGAGTAGATAACTCCATGACCTTTTATGCAGTTCTCCGAAGCACCAAAACTAGCCACTTTTGGAGACAAGATTCTAAACTATATGGCTCATTGGTCTGACTCAGTACGACACTTATGTTATTTTTGTAGCTTTGTTACAGTTTAAATATTTTTAGCAAGTTTGGGATAGTGTGACCGGGGAGGGGGGAGGGGCGACTCTCACGGGAACTCACACGTGACTGAGGTCTGCCCTGTTCAGGGCAGCGATCGCGGGGGGTAGGAATGCCCATCAGGATGGAGTGGTGACCTTTACCTCTAATTAAAGAGAACAGGCCTCTATCGTCATAGGGTGCCACTGAGACAAGGGAACCAAGGTCTGCCCCAAGATGCGCTCGTTCACACACGCTAGGACTGAAGGGGGAAAGGGACACTGTGTGGGGAAGGGGGTGCAGGAGTACGGCGGGGACCTGGATGGAGAGGGAGACAGGTCACTCGCACAGGGCAGGAAGGACCCAGGCAGGGAAAGGGGGAAAGGGAACATGCACCCACTCTTTCTTACAACCACAGACACTCACCAACGTCCAGGGGAAGTTCTCGAAAGGGAAGGTTCAGGCTCACGGGGCTCAAAGGTTCACTCACGCTAACTTGCTCCACGCTATCGCACACAACTCGCTCTGCTCAGGGAGGTGGTTTCTCTGAATCACCAGCGCCGCCATCTCTGCGGCGCTGGCCTTTAGCCTGCAAGCCCTGCCCCTGTATGTGCTCATAAGCGTCCGAGCACCACGGCAGGGGCGGGGGAACGCCAACGCTGTGTGTCAGCAAGGGGGGCGTGGTGTTGGGCCAAAGCCCCATTACGGAGATTGAGGGCACCAGCAGGGGCAGGGCCAGCTCCTGTGTGCCCCGGGGCGGGGCCTCACTGGGTCGGGGGCTCGGGGGCTGTTGTTGTGGAGCCCCCCGGCGAGGGGGAAGCCGGTAATGCCGCACGGGACTGACAGATAGACTGGGCCAGATGCTCAAGTGGTGTAAAGCACAGCTCTATTGAAGCCATGCTGATCTACACCAATTAAGGGATTACTCCCAATTAGTAGATTGCTTCACAAACATCACAACTGGTCTAACTTAATTGCAGTTCTTCTTTTTTCTTTATTTGTAAGCCTCTCTCATGACTTTGTCATAAATTCCTTTCAAATAACAGGTTCAGGTTGGATAACGAGAAGGGCAATTATTGTTCCAATTATTATTGCTAAGCAGTAAAGTATATGTCTGTATGGAACCAATTAAAAATCCAAATATGAGAAAATTCAGTGAAAATTCCAACACAATTGCAATAGGATAGGGGCTCATTGCTTGCAGATTGTAAACTGATGTAAAATTGTATTTAATTGATGGCAAATTTCACTGCTTTTCCAACCATATGTTACTGTGCAAAACGCATTTTTGAAAATTGCCATGAAAATGTAAACTGAGCTCTTTTCAAAGCAGAGGGTTTCGTTCAACTGCATAACCATCAACAACAAAAAATGTATCAGTGTGGTGTAGTGGATTAGGTGCTGGACTTGGACCTGGACCTAGGAAGCCAGGGTTCAAATCCTGATCTAGCTCACTGGGTGGCCTTGGGCAAGTCACAGCCTCTTAGCCTCAGTTCCTCATCTGTAAAATGGGAATATGTGTGTGTCTGTCTTTCCCTGTGTTCCCCTCACCTTGTCTATCTTAGATTATAACCCACTGGGCAGGGACCTGTCTCAGAAAATCTGTAAAGTGCTGCATACACCTAGTAGTGCTAGGGAAATGATTAGTAGTAATACAAAATTTATCTTTATCACCACTCAAAGTTGCATGTCACTGATTTCTGATATACTGTGTGTGACACGGTGGAGACCTGTTTGCCACACTCTAAGCTAGCTGTGACAATCCAGAACTGTCCATCTTGTAAGAGGTTAACTTTCTTAGTCACTTTTACCTTTGAGTTCCCCACAACACAAACTCTTTACCAGGTCCGCCTAAGCTTGTTGACTCAGAGACTCCCCAAACTGTGTTACTCCAAAGCAGGAACTCACTTAGCACACTGGCTTAGGTAAAAGAAGTTTACTATAAAAGATAAGATTGTGTGCAGAGTGCATTATATCAAATAAATAGAAAGGCTAACACAAGACTAACGTTATTTAATAAGTTCTATCGTACCCTAGGTAATGGCATCTATAAAAAAGTTCAGTTCTCTCTTACAAGCGATGTTAGATTAATAAGCGATTATTTTTGCGGGAGAAATGGAGAAGGGAAGGCGAGGCCGATCTGCTGCCCGTAGGGGAGGCAATGGGGCACGTGCCAGAGGCGGGTGGGGCCGTGCACGGGGAGCGGCAGCAGCAGTAGCCAGAGGCAGAGCGCATAACCCCCTCCCAAAATATGCAGGCCTGCTTTAGGGCACCAGGCTGCTCTGCAACGCCTCCTGGCAGTGCCCTCCACTGACACGCAGAGCACTGGAAGGCCTGCAGGACTTGAGGCTCAGGCTGCATCTGTCTCTGCTATGGGTGGTGCTGGAGCAGGTGCTGGGGCTGCTTCTACCGATGTTCCTCCAGGGCCACCAATGTCCCCCACAGTCGAGGCAGTCCTCAGAAGTCCAGAGCTGGTGGATCCCACCCCGGCTGCTAGAGGCAGAGCCCGATCCCCGGGCAATGCCAGTACTAGGGAGAGGAGCAGCAGCAGCACTAGCAGCTACAGAGGGGGGCACAGGGAGAGTTCCAGCAGCATGGCGGGCACGGGCAGTCTAGCCTCTGGGTCCCAGTACTCCCCTTCACGGGACATCACCGTGGTCGCCGGGGACAGTGAGGAAAAGGCAGTCAGTGACACTAGTGCTGCAGAGTAGATCTACGTATACTAGGGGTGGGACTACCGGATCATCCGGTATCCGATACTGCCGGTATTGGGTGTACCGGCAGTATCGGATTAAACCCAGTAATCCAGCCCGTTTACCGGATTCCCCGGTACCGGATTTTTTACATTGAGGCCATTCAAATGAATGGCCGCAATGTAAAAAAAACCACAAAAACACTCCCAACACTTTCCCTCCCCGAGTCCAGGCTGCGTGGGTGGAAGGGGGGACACCCCCACCTACCCTGCCCAGCCTGGATTTAAAAAAAAAAAAAATTGTGACCCCCTACTGCGGGCTCTGGGCCGCCACTGGCGACCCAGAGCCAGCCCAGCACCAGCGTCCAGCAGCAGCCAGCAGGTAAGTAAGTACCGGTACTACTGATCCCTGGGGTGGGTGGGTGGGTTTAACACCACCCCCACCCCAGGGATCACCCTACTTCCCACCCAGGGATCGCCTACCTACCTTGAGCTCCGAGCGGCAGCAGCGGTGCTCCGGCGGCTTCAGCGCTGACTGTGGCTGCCGGCTTCAGCACGCTACTAGCCCTTCAGCACGCTACTAGGCCTTCCGGAGTTGAATGTCATCAGCATAAAGGTGGTATTGGAAGCCATGGGAGGCAATGAGTTTGCCAAGGGACAGGGTGTAGATAGAGAAGAGGAGTGGGACCAGGACAGAGCCTTGGGGAACCCCAACCGAGAGGGGGAGGGAGGAGGATTTGGAATTGGGAGGAGACACATTAAAGGAGCGGTCAGAGAGGTAGGAGGAGAACCAGTCAAGGACAGAGCCGCAGAAGCCTAGGGAGCGGAGAGAGTTCAGTAAGAGCGAGTGGTTGACCGTGTCAAGAGGTCAAGGATGACAAGAATAGAGTAAAGGCGTTTAGATTTAGCGACAAGTAGATCATTGGTGATCTTGGCAAGGGCAGTTTCAGTGGATGGAAGGGGGTGGAAACCAGATTGGAGAGGGTCTAGGGAGGAGTTGGCAGAGAGGAGATCCAGGGAGCGGGAGTAGACAACACGATCCAGAAGACTAAAGGCGAAGGGTAGAAGGGAGACCGGCCGGTAACTAGAGGGGTCAAAAGGGTCGAGGGTGGACTTTTTGAGGATGGGAGAGACAGTGGCGTGCTTGAAGGCGGAGGGGAAGGAGCCAGTGGAGAGGGAGAGATTAATGACATGTAAAATGGGGGAGGGGCGACAGTGGGAGCAATGGAGGTCAGGAGGCGGGAGGGGATTGGGTCGAGAGGGCAGGTGGAGGGGTTGGAGGAAGAAAGCAAAGAGGAGATTTCCTCAAGGGAGGCAGGAGGGAAAGAGGAGAGGGGGAAGGGGGCGGTGAGGGAGCGGGGAGAGGAGACTGGTGGGAAGCAATGTCTTGGCGGAGCTTGTCAATCTTTGAGGTGAAGAATGACGTGAGATCCTGAGCAGAAAGGGAAGAGGGCAGAGGGAGGCAGGGGGGCTTGAGAAGGGAGTCAAAGGTGGAGAAGAGGCAGCAGGGGTCACGAGAGTAGGATTCAACTTGGGAGGCATAGTAGTGTTGCCTCGCCAGGGAGATAGCGGAAGAGAGGGAGGAGAGGGAAAATGTATAGTGGAGGAAGTCAGGGTGGGAGCGGGATTTGCGCCACAGGCATTCAGCAGCCCGGGTGCAGGAGCAGAGGTAGCGGATAGTAGGGGTGAGCCAAGGATGGGGGTTTTGGGGTCGAATGGGGTGAGAGGAGAGGGGGGCAAGAGAGTAGAGGGTCATGGTGAGAGAGGCATTGAGAGAAGAGATGGCAGTGTCAGGGGAAGAGGAGGAGAAGACCGGAGGAAGAGGAGGGGAGAGGGAGGAAGCAAAATCTAAAGGGTTAATAGTCTGCAAATCACGGAAGGGGCGTGAAGCCGGGGACAAAGATGGGGGTTGATGGGCGAGGTTGAAGGAAGCGAGGTAATGGTTGGATATGGGACAAAGGTCAAAGGAGAGGAGAAAGGTCAAAGGAGAGGAAGTCAGGGTGGGAGCAGGATTTGCGCCACAGGCGTTCAGCAGCCCGGGTGCAGAAGCGGAGGTAGTGGATAGTAGGGGTGAGCCAAGAATGGGGGTTTTGGGGTCGAACGGGGCAAGAGGAGAGGGGGGCAAGAGTCGAGGGTCATGGTGAGAGAGGCATTGAGAGAAGAGATGGCAGTGTCCAAGGAAGAGGAGGAGAAGACAGGAGGAAGGGGAGGGGAGAAGGAGGAAGCAAAATCTAAAGGGTTACTAGCCTGCAAATCACAGAAGGGGCGTGAAGTCAGGGACGAAGATGGGGGTTGATGGGCGAAGTTGAAGGAAGCGAGGTAATGGTCGGATATGGGACAAAGGTCAAAGGAGAGGTCAGCAACAGGGCAGTTTCTGGAGAAGATGAGATTGAGAGAGTGGGTGGGGGAATCAGTCCAGAAACAGAGATCAAAGGAGGAGGCTAGGGAGAGAAAGCGGGAGATAGAGGGCTGGGAAGGTGCATGAGCGTGGATGTTGAAGTCACCAAGAATGAGAGCTGGGGTATGATCAGAAAGGAAGAAGGTAAGCCAGGATTCGAAGTCTGGGAGAAAAGAGGAAAGGGGGCCGGGGGGTGGGAGGGCGGTAGATGACAGCAACACGAAGCCGAAGGGGGGGGAGAAGAGACATACAGAGTGAGCCTCGAAGGAGGGGAAGGAGAGGGAGGGGAGAGTGGCTGGAATCGCCGGGTTGGCAAGGAGAAGGCCCACGCCACCACCCCAGCCTTCTGGGCAGGACCAGTGAGAGAAGGAAAGGCCTCCAGAGGAGAGGGTGGCAGGGGTGACAGAGTCAGAGGGAGAGATCCAGGTTTCAGTAAGTGCAAGGAGTTGGAAGAGGTGAGAGAGGAAGAGGTCGTGAATGAAGGAGGCTTTGTTAATGGACGAGTGACAGTTCCAGAGGGAGCAGGAGAAGGGGAGTTGATCAGGGGGAAGGCAGGGAATGTGGATGAGGTTGGGGGATGTGGAGCGATGGGACTTGCAGGGACTGGTGGGGAGGAGGGGGCTTGCAGGGAATGGTTAACGGGGGGTGAAGGGGAGGAGGGGGAATAGGCAAGGGGGAAAATAAGGGGTGGGGAGGTTGGAGAAAGAGTGTTGGAGGGAGAGGGAGAAGCAGGGGAGACAGCAGCAGTGGGAGAAGGAGAGGAGAGATGGAGGTCGGGAGAGTGGTGTAGAGAAGGGGAGGCATTCAAGTGATTGGTAATTGCAGCAGCAGAGGGGATAACTGGGCCTGTGGATGGTGCAGGAGAGTCTGAGCGAAGGCCAGTGGCGGTGTGAGGGATGACAGGATGAGGCTGCGTTGCACTGCTGTCGTCACCGGCGCTGGGTCCTCGTGGGCCTTGCTCTGGCCTCACAATGGCCACAACACGGCCAGCGCTCTTTTGTCGCCGCCCAAGGGCTGCTGCCCCTGGGGGGGGGG
>QEPC01009092.1:1104960-1153684 GCA_003113815.1 Sphenodon punctatus | reverse complement strand
TTTTTTTTTTTTTTTTTTTTTTTTTAAAGGAGTCTTTCCATTGCACATTGGAGCATGTCACTCGTTCTCTCTCTGCATGTTTGATTATATGTACACTTGGGGAGAAAACTGACCCCAAACTCTTGTTAAAGCACCAGAACCTAGTACGATATTTTCTCATAGACGTTTTAGATAAATAGGTCAACTGCAGGGTACAGTCATTCTCTAATATTTCTCCTTGTTAGCATTTAATTAAACACCAGACTTCAGTAAAAAGGTCCAGGCTTCTAAAAAAAAAAAAAAAAAAAAGTTTCTTTGCATTTTGCCAGCAAGGAAGGATATTGCTTGAAGAACTTTTGCCCTATTTAAACCAGGTGGTATGAGGAATTCAGCAGCTCCAGTAACTTAGATTTTGCTTCATGACCCAGAGTCTTGATAGGAATGGAAAATAATCTGTTCTATTAGCAGTCTGAATTGTATAGCAGTGCCAGTGTCCTGGTTCAATATATTTAAGATCTGCAGTTGTATAGAATATGTCAGAAGAGCACCTACTCTGTTAGACTGATTCTCTCCTGTGTAAACAAACTGTCTATATTCCTTATTCAAACAGAGCTACTTACAGGATTTTAAGGGAAAGCACAATCAGTCTCCTTTTAGACCTTGTTGTAAAATAGTACTAAATACAAAGATTTTCTCTCACTGTGAGCATTTCATATTTTTGGATTAAGGGCATAATCCTCCAACATTAAAGTCAATGGCAAAATTCCCATTAACTTAAATGGTGGAGGATTGTCCTGCCAGTGACAAACTTGCTTCCTTTCTTGTGTTCTTCCTTTCTTTAATCCTTTTCTCCTTTCTTTCTGATTTTTAATTTTTAAAGATAATTTTGGTGAACGCTGTAGTCAAAATCAAGGTGAAAACAAATGATAGGGGCAAGCCGGATCTCATGGGCGCCCTGGGGGCGGGGGCTACCAAAGACGCCTCACTTTGGGCTGGCAGGGAGGGCATTTTAAACGAGCATCCCCACCCTTGCAGGGAATCGGGGTGGGAAGGCTGCCATCACAAGTCCCTCCATGCCATGGGTCAGCCGAGGAGCCGTCCACGCAAGAGATGACTCCTGGGCCCCTGCTGCTGCCACTGCCCAGCAAGACTGGCAGCTGGACCCCCGGGTCCCCGGGAGGAGCTGCCACCAAACAGTTGATCGGGGAGGCCCGGAGGAACCAAACATGGAGGGAGGGCCTGGGGGAGCACATTCCTCCAAGCCCCCCATCAACTGGCTTGTGTGTTCACTTGGGCTGGGGGAGCACACTTCTCTGTTCCCACCCCCCAATCAGCGGTTTTGCACACTTCTCGGGGCTCCCCTTCATATCAGCTGTTCGGTAGCCCTGCCCCATTAGCTATTTGGTGACCAGAGCGAGCACGCTCCTCTCCCAGTCCTCGGACCTCGCCTCGTGGCCCGGATGGACGGGACCTAAAAGATGGAAAGGTGCACATTAGCCTGGATTAGCCTGGCTGGGCGAGCCTTAGGCTGTTTGCCCACATTACCTGGAGCGGCGAGTCTCCCAGCGGCAAATCTCCCGGCTGGGAATCTTATGTTTAACCCTGCATGTGGGTGTGGGGTTAAAAGCATCATCAGCTGGGTCCTGTGGCTTTTTTCTTACGAATTATTATTAGCAAACATTTATATAGTGCCAGCAATGTACCTGGCACTTTACAAAGTAATTGAATAGACACGGCCTCTGCCCTAGGGCTTATGATCAGAGATGGCCCGGGGGTGGAGGGGAGATGAAGGAAGGGGAACAGAGGGAGAGACAAGGAGTGTAACATTCACAAGGATGCGAGGTCCCAGGTGCAAGCACTTGGCTTGGTTACATCGGTTTGAAATGACAGGGTTCGAAATCCAGCCCTGTCATTCGTAAGAAAAAAAGCCGCAGGACCCGTCTGATGACACGTGCAGAGTTAAACATAAGATTCCCAGCCAGGAGATTTGCCACTGGGAGAATCGTTGCTCCAGGTAATGTGAACAAGCAGCCTTAGCCTGTGCCATGTCACCAACCTTCTCCAGATAACGTGTCTAGTAGCAGCTGCGTGCCCGCCCCAGGGTAGAAGTGGGCAAACATCTGGCAGCTACTGAACTGATGAGCAGGTGACTTGCGTGCTACTGTCTTGTTTGTTTTCACCCTCAGTGTGAATAGGTGTCTTATCAGTAAACCGTTCAGTTTAACACTATGAAGTATTTTACACAAAGTCACATTATAAAAGGCAATACAATTAACATTTTAACTTGTTCTGTTCCCAGTCCATATTAGGGAGTAAGTGCATTTAAAGGCACTGCTGAGAAAAGTTTAGAAATGGGTCCCAAACTGCATAGAAGGTCTGACTTCTGTGTTTGAATGCATATTGTTGTTCCGTGTCCAAACTGTCCATGGCTATCCATAGGCTTTGAAACCACACATTAAAAGTTGGGAGGCGTTAAGTGTTTCCAGTTCCCGATTATTGTGTTATTCCTCATGAGAAGGTCACTCCCCTTTCTTTTGTTGTCCTGGAGTGTGTTTTTTATCCACTGCCATGTCGGACATTTCAGAGCCTGCTTTTTCCGCGAGTGAAGTACATGGTGGCTTTGCTTATTCATGGAGTGCTTTGTGCCTGCTGCATCAAAGATTTGACATTGGTGTAAAAGTGTTGTGGCTTTGGGCTGAGCTTTTCAGATAATTGCATAAATCTCTGTTAGCCAAGTACTATTAAGGTAATCTTATTTCCCTCCCCACAAGAAACTTCCCAGAAGGAAAACGGCTGGACAAAGCAGCAGGGCAAAGACTTAACTAGTAGGAAGCTGAAAAGAGAGCAGTGCATGTGTTTGGTAAGGCTTGCAAGAATGCCATATAATCAGGGTTGGCAACTTCCATCCTTTTTATTGTGAGTCTTGTGATCTTAGGGTTGTTTTTCCCTTTAAAGCTCCAACTACTGAAATGATAAGGATTCTAGCTATTGTTTACAAAAGTTCTAGCCCTCCTATTTGGAGACAAAGGCTTGGCAATGTGTCTACAATGTGTGCTGGCAAACTAATGGTCAAAGCACTCCACCAGTGAAAGTTTCATTGGAGTGGATGCAGAGTGTTCTGGGGCTTGGAGCCTAAAGGCACATAAAAAGAATCCAAATGTTATCATTAAAAAATAAAATTTAAAAATCACTAATTGAAGCCAATCTCATGAATTTTTGGGGTATAGCAAGCTCATGATTTTGAACAACTCCTCATGCAGTTTGCAAGTTTTCTGCAGCCAAATGGAATAGACTTCTAGCATTTTTTAACCCCTTGAGGCTTCCGTCTCTATTACCAGTAGAACTCGGAGAAGCTTTTCAATGACAATCAAAAGGATTTAGGTGCCCACTTGTTATCTGCCCCTCCGGAAAGTCCACGAGTGAAGGGGAAAGCATGGAGATTGCATAGAATATTCTTCATTTATATGGTTTCTTTGCTGTAGAATCCTTTTTCTCTACATACCTTATAAAAGAGAGAGCATATTGCTAAATAAATATCTTTCTTTTGTCTTCCCTCATGTTTTCTAACTTGATGAAACAATTTCTCCATCATCAAAATGTGTCAAAGAAAATCTATACTTTTATGTGCCTTTTCATAACTCCAAAGATGGGTAATATGGCACAACCTTTTGAGCCAGTTTTAGCATTGCACACATCCATGCTGGAGGGGGCCTCTGGACTCCAAAGACAGGTGACTCCATATGCAGTAACTCAAGGTGCCATCTGTTATGAATTGAACAGCAGATACCAATATAACAGTCTGCCAGTTCATGTGTCAAGATACAAAGGAACTGGAAAAGTACAAGGGAAGAGTTTCAGGCTGCTCTCCTTAGCTTTCTGCTTTCTCAAGTCCATGGAAGTATTATACAGTTTTCCTTTATGTTAGGAAAGAGGGGCAGACATGGGTTAACTGGGTTCAGGCAAGCTATGGATTTAGTCTCGTTTATCTCCTCTCTTGCTTTCTCTCTCTCTGTGTTATAGGCAGTTGTGTGACTCGGTTTAGATCAGAGGGCTTGTCACTTAAAACATTTGTCAACCGTTTAAAGAAAACATGTACAGATAAGCACTTAGCTCTCTGGAATGGCTCTCTTACACTGCTTGTAAATTTCAAAGTATGCCGCCATCATGACCCGCCCCGGGGCAGAAAAACCCCGGCAACACATGCACCCCCAGTCCCCGGCTGCGGGATTTACACATGAAGGTACCACTCATGCCCAGCAGCGGATCTGCGTGGACATGAGTGATACCATCTTGTGTAAAAAGGTCCATTGAGAGCTCATGTTGCAAATAGCATTAGCGAACTTCATAAGCGACTGCTTTCACTTTCCCACGTTTCAGTGAGAAATTATGCTACAGCCAAAAATAATTACTCTAGGAATAATCAAAGAAGTACAGGCAAAACACCTTGCTAATGAGGTACAGCAATTAGTAACAGCTTTGTATAGTGGTGTGTCTACTTTTAATTCACTTTGATATGGTGCTAATTTAGGAGTGTTGAGAGGAAATAGAAGGCCCAGAATTGGAAGGTTCTTTCCTAGGTTCCCACTCCAAGGAATTTATAGCCTGCCTCTGAAAAATTTATATTCCATGATAGGAACATTAGTTGTTAGAGCTTGTCTAGGGTGGTGGGGAGAGCAGTAGCTGCAAGTAGGGGTTAGTGTGTTTACTCACTGTGCAACCCTGTGCAGGTTACTGATCTTTGTTGTACTTCTTTCCTTATAGGGATAATAGTTGCACGCCCTGCACTGTTTTTAATTAATGTGCTTCTGCTGTGAGTTAGCAGTGTTTAATTTGCAAAGAAAGAGGTGCTAGGGTGCATCCCTGCCTTAGAAGTCCTGTCCCAGTTACTCCCCAGAAACATGAGTATTCAGAGGAGGCAGTTAAATTGCATGCCCTGCCAAGCCCCATGACTTCATCAGCCTCTGTTCCCACTCCTACTTTGCCAGACGTTGCTCAGGGCTGGGTTACGTTTGGCGAGGGCCAGGGATGGGGGCTGATACTGCTGTAGCCAATCAGCTGTTTGGCACCCCCCAAACCTGTTGGAAGAGACTGGGGGTGAGGCTGGCACTTCTGAAGCCAGCGGTGGCTCGGGTCTTGCAGAGAAGCAGCAGTGACGGGGTCTGGAAAAGATGCTGTGGCTGAACTGGAAAGCCCTGTGCGTTGGGATTCTTCTTGGATAGGAGCCAATATGGAAGTGCAAACCATCATTGTTTCTTGTACTGCTCCTTGGGTGAATGCATAAAACCCGTGGAGTCAATTGAAGTCCTAAAGGATTTCTGCCATTTAAATCCTTGTTGGAGCAAGAGGTTCCCACCCCCTCCATACAAAAATCTCTGAAATGGAGCTCTATGCATAACCGATTCCCTACAATTGGGGGACGGGGTGTTTTGGGGGAGCTGAGTTGTTTTGACATTCGTCCAAATCTCTTAGACTCCTGACAATAATCCCAATTTTCTCACTGCTTTCCTACGTAGCACCTGTCCCCACACTACTCTTATTGTCCACATTGTGGCTCTCGCTCTTGCTGATGACAAGGAAACACTCCCTTCCACAGTCTACCAGCTGCGTTCTTGAAATGGCTAGAGTCTGTTCCTGCTAAGTAAAAATCCAAGGAACTCCTTGCCTGAAAATAAACATGATGCTTCTGGAGCATTGTTTGCCGAGGGGAAGAGGGGGTAAACTGCTCCAGAGTAGCTTGTGTGAGAGTACTGGGGTAGGCTGGCCTCACTGGGTGGCTTTAGACGGACCTGAGGTTGGCCACCCCTGCATCTCCACACGTCCAGCCCCGCCTGCGCGAGGTTTATATGAAGTTGGTAGCTGCCATGGCCCACAATCCACCTGCGTGGCACCGCCTTTCCCCACACCATAGAGTTGCAGGTGGATTGCCTGACGCTCTTTGCCGTTGTCTGGGGCAACCCCTGGCTGGGAGCGGAGCTGCGGTGGCCCATCCGCTGAGTAGCTGGCCGGTGCCCCAGGCTTGGGCAGCCTGCTTCATTGGCGGAGCTCTGGGGTGTTCCGGAGTTCTGCTAGTGGGGACCTGCTCCCCTTCTGCTTCACCTGTGCGTCTGGAGGCCTGCCTTGACACAGACAGGCCATCTGGGTGTGAGGTGGAGCAGAGCCGTGGGTGCCGTCTGTGTAAAAACACCCATTGTATTTCTAAAAATTATTATGATTTTTAAAAAAGCATTTCATCCAAAGACTCAGTCATTGCATTGGTCAGAGCTCATGCTGAACTGAAGAAATCCTTATTTGTTTCAGGATAAAAATCTAAATTTAAATTTACCCCAAGAGTTAAATTGCCAAACCAGTGTTCTGGGATTTTAAGAAGCAGTGGGTGAGAGGGGAGGGTGTTGCTACCAAAATCTCTATCCAGCTGATATCTTATATAATCTCACAAATTCTAAATGTCTGAGCAATTAGTTCTTGGAGCAGTGCTGTTTGCTGTAGTGTTAGGAAGCTTGTGCTAGTGCTAGTGAAGTATGTTTACTGCTTGAATCCCTATGACTAGAATAGACTCTTAGGAAGATTGCTGCTGCCTGCAGGATACACCTATACGAGGAGAGAAAATCAACTCCTGATCTCAAGAACTTTTGGCTTTGTCACCACGTCCTTGACAGATGTCACTTGGCCTCGCTGCATTAGTAGCAATTGAGGATCTGCCATAGAATCAGACAGGTTGCTGCAAAAGTCGTCAGGAAGACCTACCTGCGTTTGCCTGTTTCTCTTCTAGCTCAGTGAAGACTAGCTTAAATTATTTGACAGGGCTGGTTTTTGAACTCTGCAGGAGCATAATGGGCTCTGGTGCTCCAGGTGGTGATTGCTTTGATACAAGGTCCGAGGCTTGATTACATAATATGGGATGTTGGTCAATCTCTGTCTCACAGTTTTATTTTAGGAGAAATCAGATAGTACATTTGCCTTTTCAGTGGTGATTATGCAGAGAGGAGTCTCCTAGGGAAATAGTAGACAGCATGGGATAATCTGCTAACCATACTCCTCTCTTGTCATCTTTGTGCTGACCTGTATTAGAGTGCCTCAGTAGTTGCATCTGTCTGGATGTAGCATAGTCTCATGTTGGAAGGCCCCAAAGTAGATGACTGAATTATTACACCATTTATGCTTAAATTGGCTTAGACGAACAAGCAGAACAAATGACCGACCCCTGCTTGTTTTCCCACTGTGTTCTTTTGTCCAAGTGATGTAAAAGTGATTGGTAATTCAATCTCCAGATTAATTTGATCATGGGCCAGGCCTTCTCCTTAGTGTCCTTCCTTAAAAAATGTTGTCCTGTAACTACATTATTTGCAGTGGCTTTTGTCCTGATACAGGCAAGCTGTTCCTAGGCAGCGATGGTGAGAGCAATCTGTTATGTTTAATAGTTTGGATCTAGTGCAACTAATGGAAAAACTAGAACTTTCTTTTTCTGCTCTTGTTGAATATCCCTCACAATCAAAGCCAGTATCAGGTTCCTTCTACTAAAAGGAAGGATTCTTGTTGGATGACAATGTTCTGTACTTTGTTCTCTTCTGCCCAGTAAATACTAGACGCAGAAGGTGGTATACCCTGTTCCAACAACACTATTTTGCTTAGTTTAATTGGCCTCCGAGGCTTGTTACTGGGCTGCAGTTGTTAAGGTCAGGAACTTACTCTCCTTGCACTTTATTTTCAGTAGTTTTTCATTAAGCTTTATAAGTGCCTTAGTGGTTTTGAATTCTCCATTTTAATAAAGTGGAAAGGATCTGCCAAATTTGCAGCCATCCATCGTACCTACAACAAACTTATTTGAAGGTCGCAGGATGGTGTAGTAGGCAGGTAACTGCATTGACATAAATGCTATAGAGGCCCTTTTTACATGAGATGCAGTCACGCATGCCCACACAGTTTATTACAGTTTATTATAAATTATTACAGTGGGCATGCGTGGGTGCCTCCTGTGTGAATGCCACAGTGGGTGGGCGTGTGTGCTCCCACGAAACACGTATGCCCATCCACCTCCACTGATTGCCCATGCACAGAGCAATTGGCCAAAATGGCGGTTGCTCTATGCGGGGGGATTGGTGCGTGTTCGTGTGCACCGTCCCCTCACCGCTCATGCCTCAATGCACACACTGACCGCCTCCGCAGCCTGTTTAAAAAAGGCCAAAGTCTGGACATTGTGGACGTGCTGTTTGGAAGTGTGGATGTGCTGTTTTCAATCACGGATGACGGGGCTAAAAATCCAGCCCTGTCATTTGTGATTGAAAATAACGTGAGATGCGGCTGATGATACGTTTAACCCTGTGCCTATGTTCAGAGCTCCAACTACTGGTACCGGATTCTATTGATTGTAACATCAAAGGCCTCCATTCTTTATAGGTTCTAGTTCCTGCGTTCCTGTACTTTTGTTTCCCCATTTGTGTAATGTGGGCAAGCACCTGCTTGGTGCCGACAGCGTTCTCAGAGCCGTTAAGTCACAATGGAAGACATGGTTCTGTGCCAAGGAAGTCAATGAGTGTTTTTCCATAGACAACGTCAGTAGAAAGAGAATTAGGCCTATTGGGGTGCGGCTTTAATAAAGTGTGTGTGTGTGTGTGTGTGTGTGTGCATGATAGGCAGCATATCACAAGTATTTGTTAAAGGTTGGCCTGTTGAGAGAAATATGGCCCCCAGTACATCCTGGTAGGTAGCTGAAGACCTCCCCTCCCACACTTCCTTTCTTCATTTGAGTTGAATTCATAAGTCCTGAAATCGATTTCTAGAGATTTTATTGATACTTTATTTACAAGTATTTGGAAGTAATGTATGTTTCTTGCAATTATTAATTTACTCATATTTTTTAAAAATATTTTATTCATATTTATTAATTAATTTATTTATTTTAAAAACGTATACCCCGCCCCTCCTGCCACAGGCAGCTCGGGGCAGCTTACAACAATAAAACAATTAAAACTATTAAAAAAGATTTAAAAGGTGGAAATAGAAAAAACAATCCCCCTACCCCACCCACCCATCACCCTCTCCCCCGTCAAACACCTGGCAGAATAGCCAGGTCTTACAACTCTTCCGAAAAGAGGGGCGGTCCTGGACAACCGGGCCCCCACCAGAAGGTAGTTCCATAGGCGCAGTGTGGCCACCGAGAACGCCCTCTTCTGCGTGGCCAAGCAGGGCATCCCCGGACGACCGCAGGGGCCAATCCAGGACACAGGAAGTGACGCGGTCTTGCAGATAGGCAGGGCCCAGACCATTTAGGGCTTTATAGGTTAAAACCAACACCTTGAATTGGGCCCGGAAAACCACCGGCAGCCAGTGCAGAGAGCAGAGCACTGGTGTAATGTGCTCCCGGCGGCCCAGTCCCACTAAGAGACGGGCCACCGCATTCTGCACCAGCTGCAATTTCCAAGCCGTCACCACGGGTAGCCCCATGTAGAGCGCGTTACAGTAGTCTAATCGAGAGGTGATGAAGGCAGGATGACTGTGGCCAGGTCAGAGTCCGAAACAAACAGCCGAAGCCGTTGCACCAGATGCAACTGGCGGAAAGCACTCCTCGCCACAGCCTCCACCTGGAGATCCAGGCGGAGCTGCGCATCGAGGAGCACCCCTAGACTCCGTACCTGGGAGGTCATATATAGACATTTACTACATATATATTCAGCATGCTGTGACATAGCACAGTGATTATCATGCAGATGTTTACAGATTTCAAAGTTTCCAGTAGTTTTCCAACGATCTTTCAAATCCACTCACCTTGAGCAAGTGTAGAACAGGTATATATGAGGGGGCGTGGAATGGGTGGGAATGCATAGAACAAGGTGGGAGGGGGATAAAGAGAGATTTATTTATCTATTTATTTATTTATTTCAATGTACTTATAACCTGCTCCCTCCTGCTCGCAATGGCAGCTTGGGGCGGCTCACAATATTGTTAAGTACATTTAAAACAATTATAAAACTTAAACTTATTAAAACTATAAATTCATTAAAAAGAGCAGAAAGTAACCACCACCACTCCAACCCAACCCCCTACCTGTCTCCCTCTTCAAAGGCCTGGTGGAACAGCCAGGTTTTGCATTGTCTTTGGAAAGAAGGGAGGTCTGGGGCTAGGCGGGCCTCCGTCGGGAGGGAGATGTGCCAGACATTAAAAAACCTGTTACTGTGAACCCAGTACCTCTGATATGCGTATTCCCTTCTTCTGATAAGCTGTTTCCCACTATATCCCTAACACATATGTTTACCATCTCTGTGTGTGTAACACTAACCATTGTTTTCTAGTCTGTCTCCTACACCAGTAAATAATCTTACAGCTGATTTTAAATGACTGACACATCTCTCTCTCTTTATCCCCCTCCCACCTTGTTCTAGCCACTCCCACGTCCCACCCATTCTATGCCCCCTCATATATACCTGCTCTACACTTGCTCAGTCTATATATTTCTACTGGCTATGCTACATGCCTGAGGAAGGGTCCTGTATGGACCCTTCCTCAGGCATGTTAGCAGTTAGTCCAATAAAAGATATAATTCGAACCACTTTGTGTCTTTTCCTGCACAGAGGAGTCGGGGCATGGGAACATAGGAACTACCATACTGGCCATTCTATTTAGTCTTCCATCTCTAATAGTGGCCAGCACCAGTTGCCGGAACCTCACAGCAGGCAGATGTGGCAAGGAAGTATCATCCTACTCTAAAATAGCTAAACTTTAAATCCTGAAATGAAAGCTGGCCCCAACGCCTACCAATAAATTTTCCTGTGTTCTCAATGGCCCCTTTTAAAGAGGTGTGGGAGATCAGTGTGCGGCAGGTAGAGTGCCGCTGCAGGGGCAATGGCTGGGGGGAGGGTGCAGATGGGCGCACACGGTCCTGCGACCCACCCCTCTGCACCCACCTCCACCCATCTAGACACGCCCCTGCTGCCACAGTGTTTACATGGGCGGCACCTGTGCGTGCGCACGCAGCAGACCTCGTCCGTCTCGTGTAAAAAGGGCCAATGTCTGTGTTCTGTTGTTCCTGTTCAGAATGTGTTATAAGGCTCCACCTTCAGGGGCACCTGCAGAATTAAATCTAGGGAGGTGCTAGAGGGGAAGGGTTGCTTCACTCTGCCCCTTTGTGACCACACCTTTTCCCAAGCATTGTGACATCACAACACCTGGGAAAGGGGAGTGGTCACTCAGAAAGGGGTGGGGACTCTTTGGCCCACCCTTTCCCGACACGGCTACGCCCCTTCCGTAGCATTGTGACATCACAGCGCTCGGAACGGGAGCATGACCATATGGCAAGAGGCAGCTCCTTTACCTCTGCCCGTTTCCAGTCTGGCCCTGGAAGAGGGAATTGGAAAGGGGTAAGGCCAGGCAGGAGCCAGGGTGGTGTAAATGCGCCTTTATACACCCTCTTCCAAGCACCCAAGCCTGCCTTTGATTTCTATGGCACCTCAGTGTGTGCTCGTACGCTTTCCTAGATGGAAATGCTCACCTCAGTCAAGAGTTGCAGCCTTCCTGCTGCAAGAGTGATGTACAACCTTAAATAATACCCCTTAAAAGTGACTCCATGTCTGTATATTTAATCAGTGCTTAATTATGGATGCATTAAAACATTGCTTCAAGTTAATGTGCTTGGGAGGAGATTTCTCTTCTTACATTGTCTTTAGCGTTCACACCCTGACCTTCAGCATCTATTTTAATTTTAATTTTTTTAGGACTGTTCTTAAACGGCCGAAGCTTTTAAAACAGTAACTCCTCCCTGTAATCATTTTGCTCCCAACTTGCAAAACTGACACTTTCCAGTTTCCTGCTAGTCTCTTATTGCAGAGTGGAAAAATGGAGTTCTCCAGGGACCATATGCTTCCCAACTCACTGAGATCAATTGGATCAATTTGGCTAAACGTTATTTCTACATCTCCATCCTAATTCTGGAGACACTTGCGACTGGCAGGCATGCAGCCAGGCTACTGTTTATAAAGGGCTCGCAATAAATGGAAATGTCTAAGTCTGAGCTGGTTATTGAAATAAGCTCATTAGAGTTGGAAAAGCAGGGGATTATTACACTGTGATAGGAATCGTTCATGTTGGCAATTTCTTTTTACCTGAGGCTAGCAGCATACAGGGCAATGTACAATGTATGCTTCATTGGCATTTTTAAACTTGTGTAAATGGCTTGTGGTTTCTTAATGCATGCTTTACAAAGTTGCCTGAGGTCACAGGCTTTAATTTTGTCATTCCACACCTATTCATAAAATACTTTCTAGGTCTGTGGACTTTTCAGTTAAAAGATCAGACAGCATGTGGTTTTGCGGTTTCTTTAAAACCAGTTTTAAAATGAAGAACCTTCAAAAATTGAAGTCGGTCCACCCACATAAGCCAGATTTGAATGCCTGACCTAATCAGGGCTGGCCCCAGGGTTTGTGAGGCCATGTGCAAAGTCTTGGTGGGGTGGGGGGGATGGCTAATTTGCATAATTTGGCCCAACCTGATTATGCAAATGTGTATATTATTTACATAATATTTACTCTCTCTGGACAGAAAGGATTCTCCACCCCTCTGAGCAGCCATAGACAAGCATGGCCTCTCAATGCTTTTCCCCTTCTTTAACAACCTTCTGATCACGCACATGGGGAGGAGTTGTTTGTAAACAAACAGCTTTATCTCCCAGCCCCATTGGTTTGTCCCAGTGTCTCACTGCTATTGCAGCGCTACTAGGAGGCAGAGTCAGGTGAGGGATGGGGACCGGAGCCAGGGAGGGGAGGCAGAAGAACATATTTAAATTTATTATATTGTTTTAAAAATGTTTTTATTGAATGTTTTATATTGTATGTCGCCCCGAGATGGCATAGGGGGCGACTCAGAAATGTTTATAATAAATAAATAAATAAAATATATAATAAATAATATTGGGGGAGAAGCTGGCTGCATCCTCCCACCCAGCCAGGCAAGGGCCCCAGCTGGCTGCGGGGCACGCACATGTGGCACATGCCTGGGGCTGGCCCTGGACCCAATCTCTATCACTTGAGTGACAGTAGAAACAGCTGGCTCTTCTCTTTAATTCAACCACTAAAATAGGACACTAAACAGCTGTTTGTTAGGATGCTGCTGCTGCATTACCAGTATGGCTGAGTAAGTAAGAGTTGTAGCAACTGTGCTAAGAGACCTGGATATTTTACTCACTATGTCACAGCTGGGCAAAGTTTCAAAGCCCAAGAGATACATTGATACCAACATTTTCTTATCACTGAGAGCCACAAGATGCTTTACACTGATTGTTAGCTTCCCTCCGCGGTGTGTCTTCCCCCAAACCCCTCACTTATGTCAAAGCTCTGGCTGCTAGGTGATCTGGCAGCTTCTGACAGCAGCAATAGTGGCTCAGAGCACGGTTGCCATCTATGCACATTTTTAGAGGACCCTTATGAGAAATACAGGTAACAGGGCTGCATTGGCTCTAATGCAGCCCTGAAACTTGTATTTCTCATAAGGGTCCTCTAAAAACTTGCATATCTGGCCACCCTACCTAGGTGGCTCTGGTGGCAACAGTGGTGAAAATGACAGCTCAGCTTCTCTTGATCTCGAGGGAGCTGCATGGACACGCCCCCAGGAAGCGATTTCTGGTGAGAGCCACTGAACAGGTGCCCCAAATTCACATGTGGCTTCTGAGCTGCCATTTGCCCATCTTCACACTTGTTAGCGTGTTTAGAAAGTGAGGTAGCAGCTCTTTGATCCTTCCTTTGTGAGCTGCAAGAAAAAAAAGGGTGGGGTGTACAGGAAGCACAATCAGGAGAAGTGAGATTGAGGCTGCTTTCCCACGAGCAGCCTTTGCCGGCAAGCTCGTGCATCAGACAGGGTAGGATTTCACTACCCTGTCCGATGCGTGAGCTTGCCGATGAGAGAGCCGCACTTTCTCCTTTCCCACAAGATGGGAGCTGCGCTATATTTAAATAGTGCATGTTCCCGTGGCGCCAAAGCAGCTCGTGGAAAAGCAGCATCAGATTCACAACTGCTTTGCCTCACCTTCAGCTATGGAAGATAAGTGGCTTCTTCCAACCACATGAGCAAAAAAAGTGTCAAAATTAAATCAGGATAGTCCTCTCCTTTACAAACCTAGGGGGAGAGGGGCAGAATCCCCCTCCCCCCTCTTGTTTCCTGTTTTTATACACATGGTTATATCGGTTTTCAAGCAAGATCAAAAGAAGCAAAGGGAAAAATACCTGAGAAAAGTTGACTTCACCTCTGTCTGTACAGTGGCCACGTAGATAGTTTCTTACTCTATCCATTACTTTATCATTTCTTGGAATGTACAGTTATCCTAGTCCCTGCCCTGAGAGCAATTCATCAGCTATGGAGTATCTTAGAAACCGAAGTTATTGATATTGATCCGCTGCTAGGGTCATCCACTCGGCCCGTCGCTTCGACCACGTGCAGCCTCTCCTCTCACTTCACTGGCTACCCCTCCCCCAATGCATCCTTCACAAACTCCTGGTACTTACCTACGAAACCCTCCACAACCTGCCCCCCCCGGCCCGTATCTCCTTACACACTCCTGCACGCACTCTCCGTTCCTCCTCTGTCACCTCCCTCGCTCTCCCTCATCTCCCCTGTTCCCCTAACCGCCTTCATCCCTTCTCCCTAGCTGCCCCCCATGCCTGGAACTCACTCCCTGCCCACATCTGCCTCGCCCGCTCCTTCTGTTCCTTCAAATCCCTCCTTAAAACCCACCTCTTCCTTGCCGCCTTCCCCGACGCCTGCTAGTACTCCCTTCTCAACATTCACTGTCCGCCTAACTGCAACCAAGCCAAGCACGTGCACCTGAGACTCCGCATCCACTTGAATGTTTTTATCCCTTGTCTTTCCATATATCCCCTATCCCTGTCTACTCCCTCCTAGTCTACTAGATTGTAAGCCGTAGGCAGGGAAATATCTTTCTCATTGCTATGTAAGCACCAGGTACACTGCTGGTGCTATACAAATGCTTGTAATAATAATAATAATAATAATATTGAACAAACCACCCTCAGTAGGTAACTGCACCTTTTGCTCTAAAAATTGCAGGGCTTGGGGAAGGCAACTAAACTTAACAGAAGCTGCCATTGCTTAGGAGTCACTCTTGATTTCAAGGCCGCAAGGGTTAAACATTTAATTTGGAAGAATCTCATCTGCGAAATTAAGGGTAGGCATCTGGGCTTGTCTAAAGTGATTATAATAGAGGTCACTGCTCTTTCGTGAGACTTGCTATCCATGGTACCGGATTCTATTGCTTGTAACATCAAAGGCCTCCATTCTTTATAGGTTCTAGTTCCTGCATTTTACACACCAGAATCTTAGGTTGAACCTACTAGCATTGCTGTTGCTGCTTCTCCCAAGGGATGGAGCTTTTCCAGGGGATTGATATTTCCTGCTGATTATAGAAACGGAGAGCTATAGGGTTGGAAGGGGTCTCAAGGGTCATCTAGTCCAGCCCCCTGTTCCAAGGCCTGCCAATGCAGGAGTCCTTTCTTCTATTGATTATGGGCTCATTCTCTCAAGTGGGTTGTGGCACAAAACCACAATCTGCATGTTGTGTGTGAAATTCTTACTGCTTCCTGTGCCCCCTAGTGGTCCCATGTACTCTGCCACATAATGCAAGGGTGGGCCCACTGAAATGCAGGGTAATCAGCAGCTGTGTGAATATACATATTCACACAGCTGCCGATATATATTCTGTAGTTATATATATATATATATATATATATATATATATATATATATATATATATATATATATATATATATATATGTGTGTATGTTACTACAGAACAAGGCAAACGGAGGCCGTTTTTAGACGAGCGTGCGACCCGCTCGTACATGGTTTCAAAAATACCGCGAGGCAGGATTACACGAGGTGCCACTGGGGATCATGCTCATGGGAGAGGGATGCGCATTCTTTTCCAGCCGCGAATTACCTACCTCGATCGCCAACCCGGTCAATTTGTGGCCGGAAAAGAATGCGCGTCCCCCTCCCATGCGCGTGATCCCCGGCAGCGTCTCGTCCCGCCTCGTGGTATTTTTGAAACCATGCGCGAGCAAGTCGTGCACTCGTCTAAAAACGGCCGCAGAGTAAGGCCCTTTTCACACAAGACACCCCCTTGCCCATGTCACCACGTGGGCAACCGGGTGGACGGGGGGTGTCCGTGAGACCGCCGGTGGGGATGGGTGGGGTGGGTGTGTGCTCCCGCACTTCACCCACCTCCACCGATCCCCCACGCATGGAGGTATTGGAGAAAACAGAGATGCCTCCATGCGTGGAGATCGGTGGAGATGGGTGTGCGTCTGTGCGACGGGCCGCACACGCACCACACACCCGCAGCGGCCTCTACCCATCCCCCCCCCCCGCACCGCTGGCTCAATTGGAAAGGGTGTAAGAAACAAATGGTGAAGTTGCAAAGGGGAAGGTTGTTATGTGAATGAGGCTATTTCCATTGGCCACACTTCTTGTACTATTATTTATTATTATTATTAAGCATTTATATAGTGCACCTGGCACTTACAAGTGTATCTGGCACATTATTATGATTATTATTTTATTATTATTTATTAAGCATTTATATAGCATTAGCAATGTACCTGGTACTGTACAATTGTAAGAAAGAGACACGGTCCCTGCCCCAGCGGGCTTACAATCTAAGACAGACAAGCGGGGTGGGGGGGAGACAGAGGAAGCGACAAGGATACATACATGAATTTGTGAGGTCTCAGGTGCATGTGCTTGGCTTAGTTACAAAGGTGTAGTAACGCATTACGCAAGATACGATGATTCAGGATAAGTCAGCAAGGGACACGAGGAGCCAGGGAAAATTTGACGGAAGAGGTGGGTTTTGAGGAGGGATTTGGAGGGAGGAAGCTGAGCAAGTGTGTTCAGGGAGGGAGTTCCAGGCATGGGGGGGCTACCAGGGAAAAGGACGGATGTGTTTTGAGGAGCAGGGGTCAGCAGTAGGGAGCAGGCGGGGGTGGTGGTAGAGGAGGACTAGAGCTTGACTTGGACCTGGGAGACCAGGGTTCAAATCTCACCCTAGCCAAGGAACTCACTAGGTGGCCTTGGGCAAGTCACAACCTCTCAGCCTCAGTTCCTCATCTGTAAAATGGGAATATGTGTGTGTCTGTCTTTCCCTGTGTGTTCCCCTCATCGTTGTCTATCTTAGATTGTAGGGATCTGTCTCTGAAAATCTGTGATTGTAAAGTGCTGCGTATGTTTAGTAGTGCTATAGAAACTATAAGTAATAGTTGTACACACTGAGCCAAACCCTAAATGCACACAAATTGTGGTTAATGAGCTATTATCAATCCATGTATTATATTTAATAACATCAAAAATTGAAAGTACAAATGAGGAAAACATCTAAAGTTTTTTTAGAAAAGTCGGCTTGTGTCTTGGATATACAGTTTGGCAGGGGCTTGCACAATGTCTTTGGATAGCAGTGTTTAGTCTAGGAGAGTGCAGAAGACAGGACACAGGTTTGGTAGAACCATCTGCAATTTGTTTTTAAGATGTGATTGAACTGACTTGCTGTGAAGCCGAAGGACAAATAGCACTGGTTGGAGGTAGAAGATGTGACTTATAGGAGCTGCAGCCCCTTATCACCTGCCTACGTCTGGCAGACAACACTTCTTCTGGTATTTGGCCTCTGAAGAGGAGAGGCTGCCAGTTATGCAGAGCAGCTTGGTTACATGGAAAACAAATGTCTGCAAGGTATCTTGAGCCCAAGGACTACAATTTGAGGCCACTAATTCCATCTGTTAAAGAGGCCTCATAGTTTGCCCTACAGGGTAGTGTAAAAGCCCTGGCCTGGACACTGCTGCTGCTTTGGATACAGATGACTGAAAAATTGTAGCAATGTTGCGAGTGGCTGTGCAGGATCCTCTGATTTTATCATGCTTTCACCTCAGCACATCAAATTGAAAGCGATCATTTCCCTCTATTATTAACTGTGAACTCTTTATCCTCCTGTCGGAGGGTCCCTCAGATGGTTACCTGTGGTGATCCTGAGCGGAGGGGCCGTTGTAGGTCAGTATGATCTGCTAAAATTGATCTGCGGCCGGGTGTCTACTTGGTTGGATACCCCAGAGATGCTTGCCCTTCGGGAAATGATGTGTAAAGCTGAGAATATGTCTATGGCCCGTGATGCATTCAATAAGTTATCATCTAGTTTAGAGCCTCACTTGACTAGGTGTCCTAGCCTATATAGTAAAGGTTCCCCCTCATTGGGATGGTGGAACAGCGAGTGTGAACAGAGAAAGATTGCTCTTAGAAAAACTGCTAAAGGATTGAAATATGTTTGCTCTCATGCAAAAATCAAATCTTATGGGCTGTTGCTTAAGGATTATAAGCTGTTTATAAATAAAAAAAAATGGAGTTTGCAAGGGATTATTGGAGGAAGGTAATGGATGCATTGGAGGTAAATGACTGCAGTTTGTTTTGGAAACTGATAAATGGCTCCTTTAAAAGTGGGACCATGTTGAAGGAACCCCCAATCCAGCGAACAGCCTGGGAAAGACATTTTTTCAAATTTTTTAATGCTAGCAGGCCCTTGGAGGTGGGAGTGCAGACGGAGTTAAACCTATCTCTCCCCCAACTGAATTGGAGGTAATGGAAGCCATCATGTTGCTAAAAAAATGGGAAAGCTCCTGGGGGGGGATTTCTTACCTGGAGAGCGATTTAAACAAAATCTTGGCTGGTGGCAAGGTGCTTTGGCAAATTTATTTACCTTGATCAACGATTCTGCTAACATCCCAGACTATTGAAGGCCGGCATTGTGGTCCCTATTTACAAAAAGGGGGCTAGGGATGATCCACAAAATTATAGACCTATTAGTCTTTTACGTATTATATCAAAGTTATACACTAGATTGCTACTTACTCGCCTTAATCATTGGGTTAGAGCTGGAGGGCTCTTGGCTATTGAGCAAGCAGGCTTCCAGGCAGGGAGAAGTACTATTGATCATTGTTTTATCCTCAACCATGTAATTAATCAATGCAAGAGGAAGAAACTTGATTTATTTGTGGCTTTTGTAGACTTCTCCTCAGCCTTTGATTTAATAGACAGAAATATCTTGTGGACAAAGCTGGCCCAGTTGTGAATTGATCCCTGCTTACTTGCTCTCATTAAATCCCTTTATTCAAACACCGGGTTACAAATTAGATTAAATAGGAGGGGCATATTGTTCCGTGAAATTCCAACAACTAGAGGTGTCAGGCAAGGGTGCCTTTTGGCACCGATGCTCTTCAACCTTTACGTCAATCAGCTGATTCTGGACCATAGGGATATTGGGCACTATATGGCGCCAAGGATTGGAGACCGACGATTATCCACCCTGATGTATGACAATGATACTATATTGATGTCTACCTCTAAATTGGGTCTGAAGAGGTTAGCATCAGATTTTGGACAAAAATGTCAGCTACAGGGGTTGAAAATAAATTATAAGAAAACCAAAATTTTGGTTTTCACTAAAAGCTTTAAGCCTGTTTCGTGGCTCTTAAATGGTAATCAAATAGAGCAAGTTTGTATTTTCAAATATCTGGGGATTGTTTTCTTCTATAATAATTCATGGACGCTGCATATTCAGTCTGCCAAACAAGAAGCTTTAGCTATCTTGGCCGCCATTTATACATTTTATGTTACTAGAGGGGGTAATCTTCTTGCCCCAGCACTTGAGATCTTTAGAAAGAAAGTTGTGGCTAAACTAAGCTATGGAGCTCAGGTCTGGGGCTATACCCCAGCTGCTATTTCTCTCCTGGAGCCTGTCCAGAATAAATTCCTGCTCAAGCCCCTGGCAGTCCCCCCTGGTACATCCTCGGCACTGGTAAAACTAGAAACGGGGTCAATTTCATTTGGAGATATAATGAAAAAAATAGATTTATGTTATGTGCTGAAGCTGATTTTGAATCCTGTGTACTCGATCACAAGGGCCTGCCTTGAAATAGAGAGGCAGGAGGATGATTATCCCTGGATTAGAGGTATTCATAATAACTTAAGGCTTTTCGCTCCCTTTTCTGTTACAGTTTCCGCTAAAAGTAGGGGTCCAAATGGTAAAAGAGAGACTGTGGGATATAGATTTACAAACCCTAAGGGCCCAAGCTAGGATAGTGAGGGTGGTTCCTTGCTACCAATATATTCCCCCCCTCCCCCAGAACTGGCTGTAAATATTTAACGGATTTAATGGACTTTGGTTTAAGATGGGTTTTTACCGCCCTCCGATTTCAATAGTTTGTCTCTGCATTCTCTTTAGGAAGGTATGCGGGCATTCCATATGTTGAGCGAAAATGCCCTTGTGGAGATGATATGGTCGAAGATCTTATCCATTATCTCCTTTTTTGCCCATTTTATTCTTTTGAACGAATTAAATTATGGGCTACAATTAAACCAGTTTGAGTTTATCCCCGTTGGGATAGTTGGTTTTTTGCCTTGCAGATAAGAAACCACAAATTACTGAAGCTGTGGCTTATTTTGCCTTGCACGCGTCCAGGTTATGGAAGAAGCATTTATCCTTATTGGAACAACATGTTGATGTTGATGATTCTATGATTTTAATTTAAAGTTTTGGAATTCTGGGATGAATACAATGTTATGTTCCTTGTTGGATCTTATTAGTGTTGTGTGTGTTAATTTTGTATACGTGATTTATCTGTCATGGCTGATGGCCGGTACAGAAATAAAAATAAACAAACAAACACCTCAGCAGATCTGGGTTCAAATTAGAAAGGCAACAGAGGGTGTTTCCGTGGTGTGCACACATTTCTAGACAGAACAGATATGCACCAGATCTGAGGCTGCTGCTCCAGGTTTGGCTGCTGAGTGTTTCCAGATGTAATTCTAACCACTGGTTTTCAAGGCTAACCACACATTTGACCAGTACGTCTGTTTGTGCAAACATGGTTTGTGCCACGGACTTAACATAAACTGTGGTCTTGGAAAGCAAGCTTACGTTCAGCACATGGTTGTTGCTTCCACACAGCTGCTGTTACATCAAGAGATGCATGCTGCCCCATTTCTGGCCTTCAGTGAGCTAAGACCCCATAGAAATGTGTGTGTTTTAGGAAGGGCCCCAGATAGGCTAGTCTACTTCTGACTTGTCTCCATGGTGCCTTGTCATATTAGTTTCCATAGGTACACTAAAAACGATACTTCCTGCCCGTTATGTACATGAAGTGGTGGTGGAGGTAACAAAGGTATAGAAGGTTTATTGTGGCACATGGAGTGTCAGGGGTCACACCCCGGGACAGAAATGGGGAGGGCTGTGTGGGAAGGGAAAAATAGTACAGAGGGTTTTGTGATTCAACTAGGGTGATGGGGCGTGTGTGTGTCAAACTCTGGGACTGAAGGCAAAAAGGATATGGTGTGGTGGTTCGTGCAGCTAGGCATGAGAGGGGCATGAATTAAATGACAGGGGATAGGACATTGTGCAAAGGTGTAAAGCAATTGGAAGCTTTACGTCCCAGACAATTAAGCACGCACATGCCCATGATACATGGAGGGGTTAGCGTAGAACCAATACTTCGGTTTGTGTACAAACCTGTACATCCAGGATTAGCTTTGAGGAAAGAGCTGGTGAGAGGAGTTTCAGGTAGCCACACAAGAATGCGCAAACATGCAATGAGGCAAACGTCTACTCCTGCATCTGCACATGCTGGATGACATCCTAGAATTCAGCACAAAATGGATTTGCACATGTTTATCACTTGGAAACACCCACTTGGAACAGCAGTCTTGGGCTTTGGTCCACACATAGCCTCTGGAATGCTTGAAAACATGGCTATAGCTCTGCCCCATGATGAGCATGGACGAGATCAGCCTCCTCGCCTGCACTTAAGTGCTGCAAGTGGAGAGGCTCTTCTGGTCAGTAGAGCAGTAGAGCAGTATCCCTGCCACCAGGCTGAGCGTACTCTGTTGGCAGCAGTTGCAATGGAAATAAATAACCCAGGGCTGTTGCAAACCGAGCTGTAGATTCTGCAATATGTTTGGCAGCATGTGTGGACTTCCGCTATGGGAGTTCACATGTGTTGGCTCTTACATCCTTGCTATGGGTGTGGAGAATGTGTGGAAAGATAGAGACAATTTGCTGACTTCTTCCCACCCTTCTTGTGTGCAGTCCTAAATCAGCCTGAGACCATGAATAATCAACATCTTTAATCATGCATCTGTGAAATAATTCTGAAATTCAGAGTCACATAAAGGAACATTTAAGCCAACACCCCTCCCCCAAAAAACCACCAACCCCCCCCCACCCCCCACCACAATGCTGATTTTGGAGAAAGACTGGAGCATTTGTGACTTTGCTTTTCTGGCAATAGATGGGTACTCTAGTCTGCATTGTGGTTGAAGTGTAATTTATTTTTAGGGTTTATTTTCCTTTTAATTCAGCCAAGGTTTTGATGTATGCTTTTATTGACCTGACTTTGGTCTTTACCATCTATTACCTAGTTACACAATTATGTAGAGAATGGTTCTTTAAATGAAATCCACTTACAGCAGCTTGCTCATCTTTTGTTTTTTGTTGAAGATTCTGAAAGGGTAATTTGGGGAAATATTTATTGGTCATAAGAAAACCACAATAGAACAGGATGGTCAAACTGGTCCATTTTTAAAATCCAAGGATGCAGGAATTTGCATGCAAGAGTGAAAGAGACAGAGAGTAGTTGGAAATGCATAGTCTGTTCCTTCATTTCTGAAAGAGGTAATACTGCAAATAGACTGACTGTCAGTGTTGCTGATTAAAAAGCATTTGCTCGCCAATTTTTGGATTGCTTTCTTTAAAATGAACTTGCTATCTCTTGCCATCTCTCCGTGTAACTTTGGAATGGTGTTTTATTGTACTGTAAAAATAGGAATGCCTTACTGAAAAGATACAATCTGTCATCCAAGAACGAATCATTTTTATCACTTCCAGGATTGATAACGGAGATGTATCTGTCATTTAAAGAGACTAAACCAGTCTAAAAACTCTATTAAAAATAGCACACTGCATCCAAGCAACAAAAGTGAGGAAGCTTGTTATCATTTCTATTTGTGTTTAGGCAATGCTGTGGGAGGGACTGCTGCAGCCTGCTTTATTTAATTTGACAGAAGCAAGAGAGTATGTGAGATCAAAATGTCAGATTGGGATATTATTTTTTTTAAAGGAAGTACCTTTTTCCTGAAAGGTTTGGCATTGACATTCATGTAAGTGCTTTTAACATGGTTTGTAGGCGGGTACTGAGTTGATAAAGGAAATGGTTGTGGGAAATAGGCAGGGCCTCTGTTTTAAACAATACAAATGGATATAGGGTAGTTTTTGCTTTTGTTAGTTGTATTTGACAGCAGAGCCAAACAATGTCATTTTTCCATGTTAACTTGATGAGCTAAATTTTTCTGCAGTTCCTAAGTGACTTAAGGGCGTAAGTCCCATTTTCACAAGCGGCTTATGGGCTTAGGAGCCCAAGGCTCACTAAACGATAATGGAATTCAGATGCCCCATGTGACTAAATCCCTTAAAAAACCAGGACTTAGGCTTCTAAGTCATTTAGATTTTTTCAAAAAAAATGTTTACCCCAAATCCTTTACATGTGAGATCAGAATTCTAGGTAGTTTTTGTTTCATTCAATTAAAAACACATGCACAATTCTCTCAAGTCTTGCTGATATAGAATTTATTTATTTATTTTTTGTTACAAACGAATTATTCATATTATTTTATTTATTATTTATTTGTTATATTTATTAGCCGCCCCCTTATGCCCACAGCCTCCCGGGCTGGCTTACAACGCTAAAAACGACAACAATAGTAAATCATTAATTTAAAAACATTTTTAAAGGAAAGATTTGTATTATTTGTATTATAGTAGGATCAAAATTCACCGTACAGACCTATGCATAAAAACTCTTCCCTTGCTCTGAAAGAGACTATATTCCTTGAAGACAAAGACAGAAAATAGATGAGGGAAGAAAATGCAACCTACAGGCCAAAGAAAAATGGTCCCTCTGCCATGCCGTTCTCCATCCTCTAGTTTGGTTCGTTGGCTACGTTCTTGTTTTCAGTTCCTGTCTGTTGCCTTGCAAATATATTGGCTATATAAAAAACCTCTCGCTCTCAGTTTTTTAAATCAGTGTTTAACAATTGCCTTTTAAACCTCAAGAACATAAGAAATGCCATACTGGGTCAGAACGATCGTCGTTCGAGCCCAGCATCCTGTCTCCCTGACAGTGGCCAATCACAGTCATTGGGGAGAAGTACCCAACAAATCCCAATGGGGAGATCCATTCCCTGCTGCTCACTCCCACCTCCTGACTGTCAGAGGTTATGTCCCCCAAACCTACTTGGCTAATAGCTGTTAATAGACCTACTTGAGCGGCCTGGTTTGTGGTCTGCTTGAGCAGCTAGAGCTGAGAAGACGGGTGCCCCAGGCATGGATGGGTACTGGGGAGGAAGCCACAGACAGACTGGCAGGCCAATGGTTGGCTAGGCTGACTGGAGAGCAGGCTGGGTCAGGGGCCCAGTGAGCAGTCTTGACAGATTGCTCAGACAGAGATGTGTGGCAGGAAAAGGAAATAAATAGGGGAAGGGAACCAATGGCCATCAGCTCCCCAGTCACCTGATCTCCTCAAGCTACTGCCACAGAACGGCTAGAGGTTGGGTCCAGCCTGGAGCTGCAGTGGCAGGTAGTAAGGTGCTAGCTCTGGATTCCCAGGAACTGGTGCCTTATACCTATCCTCCAGGAACATATCCAGTCTTTTTTTAAAAAACAAAACCCAGCTACACTACTGGCCTTGACTACATCCTCTGGCAACAAATTCCACAAGTTAATTGTTAGTTTTCCGCAAGCATCACTGTGGAGAGACGGGAAGTGCAGGGACCCGTGCTTTCTGGCAGCTTCTGCCCCTTGTCTAGCTGATGCTGCGGTCGGCTGGGAGCGCTCTCCTCGAAGTCCCCCAAGTTCATCGGGTGGCGACGACAGGGAGGACATTCTCAGTGGCCGCTGCCCCGAGGCTGTAGAACTCTCTCCTGGTGGAGATCTGCTTGTCCCCGGACCTTCCCTGCTTTTGGAGAAAGTGCAAGATCTGGCTGTTTTGTCAGGCATTCGGTGAGGGAGAAGGGTAGTGAACAGGGGTGGGTGGGAGGAGTTTTTTATCCTTGAGACTGTTGGATATTTTAAATTGGATGATGGATTTTATTGTTGAATTATTTGTGGTTTTTATTTTTTAATTTTGTAAGCTGCTTCGAGCTGCCGCTGGCAGGATAGGGCGGGGTATTAAAAATTGAAAATAAATATATTGATGGAACATACTACTATTCACTCAGTCTGTGCTGAGAGCGCAGAAGAAAGTGCTGCCCGCACAATGTTGTGTGTTTATTCATAGGAAATCATCAGACTGCTATAATATGTAGCTGGCTGTTTTTCTTTTCCCAGCTTATTTTAGACATGCTATTTATATCCTGGGTAGTGTATCCTCCAGTGTTTAGAAGTTTAATGTAGTACTTTCTGTTGATAGGAATGCATATTTCCTCTTGTACTGTGTACAAGGGACCTACGCTAAACACTCAGCCTGAAGATTTCACAGCCATCACTTTTAATAGCCTTAGGCTGCTTTTAGACGTGCACGCACGGTGCACATGCAGCGTGAAATCATGCCCTGTGTGAAAATCCCATGGGTGGGATTTAGATGCGATGTCTTGCGCACTATAGCCAGTCATTCTTTCTTTGAAAACTGTGAACGAAATACCTGGATATCGTGCAGGGTTTAGACATGACGTCTCGCGCGTTATAGTCAGTCGCTCATTCTTTTAAAACCGCAAACGAATACCTCAATATCGAGGTATTGAGTTTGCAGTTTTAAAAGAATGTGTAACTGGCTGTAACATGCGAGATATTGTGTCTAAACCCTGCCCGTGGGATTTTTACACGCTGCGTGTGCGCCATCCACGTCTAAAAGCAGCATATTAGTCTTCAATTTAGGCCTTTACTCCCTGTTTTACAGTTCACTCAGATCCTATAGGAAGCTGGGCAGAGCAATCTCATTTCCAGTTCCTGTGGCCTGGCTTGCGGCTAGCTCTCTGCCCTGGACCCGTCTATTTGTACATTATTCTCTCTCATTCTTTCCAGGGCACTGTAGAAATGGCCTTTTTTTTTTTTTTTATAATGCCCAGTCCTTTCTTCTTTCAGCTTCTCTTCAGGGGCATAGCTAGGTTACAGCTGTGCTGGGCCCCACACGCTTGGGGGCGGGTGGGGGTGTGGCATGCATGTAGAATGCATATGCACAATGGAGCAGATTGCCCCAGCAGGGAGCCCGTTCCATCTTCTGCACCAGGGCCCATTTCCACCTAGCTGTGCTCCTGCTTCTCTTCCCTGTTATAATATTCCTACTCTCTACTGTGAGGACTTGATATAGATTTTCTCCTTGCTGGAGCATGAGACCATGGAAGTGTGAGGACGTGGGACATGAACTGGTAGCCCTGGTGTCTCTGTGACACTGGCAAACTCTACAATGCTACTGTAGTTCACTGGTGTGGGCCTGTCTGTTGTTGAAGCCAGACACGCCCCACCCCTCCACTGACCCTGGATTTGGCCCTCACCCCTTTATAAACCCATCCAGCGCCCATAGGAGGCTGGGCAGAGCAATGTGTGCCCTTTCCAGTTCCCGTGATCTCCCTTGCTGCTAGCTCTCTGCCCTGGACCAGCTTTGGGTGCCTTGCTCATCACTTGGGACTGTCACCTGATCCAGTGGCTACTTATGGAGCCAAGGCTCCTGACAGAAAGCATTGCTCAAGCTGCACCAGTCATTTTTATGTGCTTTCGCTTAGCTTCGCTGTAGAGCAGGGATGATGATGATTCCTCACTGAGAACACCCTACCAGGGAAATTTTCATCTCAGTTGAAACGCAAAGAGAAGGAAGGTCCTTAAGATTCTTGATGAAATATCATGTCTGGCTGCTCATGTCCAGTAGGTGAGTCAGAAACCGCTCTTTTCCTGAAGATTTGGCAAACTGTAAAGAGAAGAACTCCCATCTGTTCAGTCTATAGCACTTTTGCTCACAAGACTCCTCTTCCTTCTGGACTGAACTGACCACCAGCTGGGGCACCACAGATTCTCCTGTAGTGTAAGCTGTCTGCTTTGATAAAAAGGAGGTATAGGGATGTGTTCAGGTTTTAAACCGCCAATTGGAATCTTCCCCAGTGGAAAAATCTAGACACGATTAGCCCAAGGGAGCCCTTCATAGCACCTCTCTGTCCAGTCAGAGGAATTTGCACTAGTTATGGAAGGTGGCTCTTTACGGGTAAGTGCCTGTTTACAAAGCGCTTATAATATTTGTGGTGCACCAACACAAATTGGACAAATTTAGAAGACTTACAACCAGCTACTTTCATCTGGTGGTCCTAGATGGTGCTGAAGATCCACAAGCATGCAAGATTCGCATATACAAGCGCACATCAAATATCTGAAACATTCATTGTCTCATACCAGGGGACCACTGGTCTAAGAACAGATTGCTAGCAGCTTTGCCTCTAGACAGTGCTTTGTGGGGGAAGGGAAATGTCTGAAACAATCAAACTGTTACTTTGCTGTTCTTGCACCGGCTTTCCTGAGAGCTGGTAGAAGTTGGGCACATGTGGATGGGGGCTTAGTTTTCTACTTTAACCCTGCTCCACCTTGTCTGCTCATCGGGTGTGAGGAATGTCTGGTATGAAGGGAACCTCTTCTTCATGTTCTACTGTTACATAGTTCTGGTCTGGTGACACGGTGTATATTAATTCCTCTATTTCTCTTCCCTCTGCCACTTCTTCCCTTTAGCCCTGAGGGCTCTTGCAAGAAAAAAGATTTTCTGCCAAATGTCATAGAAGCCGATATGTGAAAAAATGCCTGTCTTGTTTGTTCAGAGTGTTTTGAGACCACATGACAGGGACCCCTTTTGGCTGCCTCATGTTTACAGTTAGCTGTTGAGAGTCCATCTTCGGATTCAGCCTGTGTTCTCCCAGAGGCTGGAGGAGAGCTAGCAGGTGCAGTGCTTAGGAGCAGCCTACTGGTGAAAGGATGCTTGGACCCTAGTAGTGGCTGAGTCACAGGAGTGGAGTACCCACTCGTCCCTCTGGAATCAGTAGGAGCTGCTGATGGGACCCAGCCTTAAACTGGGCAGCCTTTGGATTCTGAGTCAGCGCTTGGCTCCACAGCGCTGTGTCTCAGTCCAGTCTTGGTCCTGTTCACCCTCCTTATTCCAGCCTTGGCTATTCCTCTCAGCTTCTTGATTGGCTGCTTGTCCTATATAAGGCAGGCCTGCAGCCACAGGAAGCTGGATGGATCATCTGACCTGTTCCCTTTTCTGTCTGTATTCTGATCTGTTCCACTGCCTGACGGTGGCTCTTACCCCTGGTCTCAGCCTGTCTTGCCCGGCTCTGAACCCTTCAACTAGAACACCTTGTTGTTAATGAGACCACAAACGAACCTTGCTAAAGCTGACATTAATAGAAATGTTTTTGTGATGTTAGAGAAGCAAGTTACAAGAGTTTTTAAACGTAAAATGTTCTTGCAGCGCTTGGATGCCAAACAGAATAGCATGGAGAGAACCTACAATAAAACTTGACTAACAAGGAGAAAATGAAACTGACCAGTTTTGCTTTCCAAGTGGAGTTGAATGCCAATGTTGGGATTTGGCTTCCGAAAGTAATGAGTATTCATATGCTGAGGAATTGGGTTCTTTGTGTAAGGAAAGCCAGTATAGCCTCGTGGACGAGGCTATACTGGATATCCAGATTCAAATACTGCCCTAGCCCTGAACTCACTGGGTAGTCTTGGACAAGTCACACTCAACCTCAGTTCCCCATTTGTAAATAAACAAATAAATAAAAATAATAATTACCTACCTTTCAGGGTTGTTGTGAGGCTGACCGAGATAAGGATTATAAAGCACTTTGAACACTGAAAATGTTGTACAAAAGCACTATGTCATCGGCTGTCCTAGCAGGATCAGAATCCGGTTACAAGCCAAAAGAGCAACCAGAGTCAGGGTCAAGCCACATTGCACTACCAAGACTAGAACATATAGTCCAGGAGCAAGCCAGGCGATTGGTGTTGGGAACTTGGTCTGAGGGAGCTGGGCAAGGATGAGGATGTAGGGCTGATACCTGCCCACCTCAGCCTCACCTCTAGCCATGGCATCAGGCTAGAGGTAAGGCAGAGGAGGGCAGGTATCAGGAAAACCAGAGCACCAAAACAGAGGGACCTTGGAATTGTTCCATGCAACTTCCCCTTCCTGTTAGACAGTCCGGCCAATCGGGGGGAGCTGGAGGCATGGCATGGACAACTGAGGGGAAACCGTTGCAGGATTCTCAACCTGGTGTTAAGGGCCCTGGTGTTCGGGGCCCTGGTGTCTCCAAGCCAGCTGTCACTAGTGCTTGGAAGCACTTTGAAACAGTTCTCCTTTGGATTGAATTACAGAGGAGATTTAATTTATGCATATTTAAGCAAATCATTAATAAAAATTATGAAGTGCTCCCAAGTAGTCACGTCACTCCAGTGCTCGTGGCTGGAAAAAGGTTGAAAACCCCATTCTAATCCATATCCAGGCTCTCGGATCAGAGAACTGCAGTGGCACGAAATCACAGGGGTATTGGTTTCTGACTCTTTGTAGCTGTCTTGAGTTGGACACTCAAGTAGCTAGTTGTTTCTGAAAGTTTTACACTGATGTTTTACGCATCTGTCTTGATAATACTATTCTGAGATCTTCAAACATGTCCCCTTGTATATTTGATTGTGTGTTTTCTGTTTATCCGCCTGTGTGTGTTTGACATTCTCCAGAGATATGAGGAGGAGGGATACCGTACATGTTCAGCAGGGAATGTTAAAACTAGTTGTAAAAAAGAAAGCAAGAGGATCCCCTGCCTTCACAAAGCTCAGAGCTGTGATTGATATTTTATTTTCCAGCATTGACCGCTCTTTTAAATGAGGTAAAATGCTTGATGTGTCTGGAATAGACTTGTTTGTTTTTCAGTTTTTCTTTGGAGCCAAGTTTAGCTCTTGTTTTCACACTGGAATGTCACTTATTGCTTAATCCATAACAGTCCCCTTCATGGAGGGAAAATACAACAGGCTTGGGTACAAAGCTACTTCCTGGATACAGCATTCATTTGGCTGGGGAAATTATGGTGATGAAAACAGGAAAGTGAACGTATTTTTACTGAAAAACAGGGACCATTCCCACCAGGAAATTCTGCTTTTTGAAAAAAGAGGTTTGGGTAACAAGATCAGATTCAGAGTTGTATGTTTCATTGACCTTCTGTTTCAACATCATCTTAGCATTTCCCTCCTGCTTCTAAAGCCCTGTAGAAAAATACCATTCTTGCATTTTAGCCACCATTTCCCACTGAGTTTAAACTACCTTGTTTCAGTGCTGGTTATCGTCTTCATCTTTGGCTGCTACTGCATGTTGTTATAGTCCCCACATTTTATGTGCATGTCTGTAACCAGAAACGTGGGAATGGCTACCTCATCAACCTGACTCTGGGGCTCCAGAAAAAATGTGGAGCTGTATACCTGGGTTTGGGTCCAGAGGTCCCACCAGAATGTTTTCGGGAGGAAGGTTGTCAGAAAAGGTTGGGGCAAAGAGGTTCTCCTGGCCCCTTTCCAATATGGCTCCACACATTACAGGGCATTGTGACAGCACACTGATGCAAATGCCCCCCTTTGCCCCCAGCACCCATGTTCATGTTCACACATAGCCAATTTGATGTGTGGATTCCCAGCTAGGAGTATGGGAGGGAAGGGCTGGTCTGCTTCCTGCCAAGCAAGCTTCTCCCCCTCTTTCCATTTGCCCAAAGTCGTTTAACAGGGCTAGTCTGTTCCAGGCTGATCAGCTGCATTGGGGAAACCGCCACCAGCTCTCTGCATCACTGCTAGCAAGGGATGTCCCCTCCTTCCATAGACAGTGCAAGGCTGGCTGTTTCGCCAGGCGTTTGGTGAGAGGGACAGGTAGTGGGTGGGGTGTTTTTTTTCTTTTGGGGGGAGGAGGAGTATTTGTTTTTTACCGGGCTTCAGTTTTATATGATGTTTATTTATTGATTATTTTGATTGATGTTTATTTATTATGAATGTATTTTATATATTTGTTTAATTTATGTTGTTTGCTGCCCTGAGCTGCCAGTAGGCAGGAGGGAGCAGTAATATTAAATAATAATAAATAAATATTTGGGGAAAGTCTCAACCGGGGTGCTGCTCTACTAAAGGATTCATCTTTGGCAAAGCTGTAGCTGCACCCATAGTTTTTCCAGCACATGTGAATTCCTGCTACGGTGTTCACACGTATCGCAATCCATCCACTTGCTTCCGGGGGTGGTAACATGTGGAAACACTTTCACGTGCAAGCTGTCTCGCAGAATCTGGTTCATGCCGTTTGCTGTTGGCAGCGGACTGAAGACCGTTGCCTGTGTGCAAGAGGGAGAGAGTTCACATTTTAAATAAAATGGCCACTCCCCAGATTATTTTCAGCCTCTGGCTGCCTCAAATGATAAAGGAAAAGGGGAAGGAGGGGGGAAGGCTCTCTGATCTGGTGAGAAGTTTGTTTTGATTAACACAGAGAGTCCCATCTGGCAGCAGCTCCATTTCCATTGCTGTAAACTGCACGGTATTGAGTTTTACTGGGGCCACCTACCCCGCTGTCTTCAATTATAAAAACTCCAAATGCTCTAATGATGTCATCAGTTTTAGGATGAGATGTGTTGTATCTTTTTCTCCAGGAAACCCAAGCTGCCAAATATCTGTCTTGGCCTCTGTTTGAACTCAGTGTGTGAAATCCTTGCATTATGAAGCATTTCTGGATTTATTGTTTGTTGTGATTATAACTGCCTTGGGGGGTATCCCTGTAAGGCTTTTAGAAGATAGCAAGTTACCAATTACACACTAGATTTGAGCTGGTGGGAATATTGGCATAAAGAGGAGGCAAAAACTCTGTACAAGTGTGCTTTTCTCACACTTTGGCAGAGCTAGCTATCTGGATTTCCTGTTCTCATTCCATGTGCGTGTCATTAGGATCAGCAGGAGCTGCATTTTACCATGTTTACTGTGTTGTTGTTATGGTGAAGAGGTCATATTTTATGAAGTAGCTTTTTGTGTTACACAGCGTTACCAGTACAGCTTCCCTCTTATCTGCTTCCTCTCCTGGTCTCAATAGCTGCATGCATGTCAGTTCAGACCTGACATTCTGGTGTTTACTACGGATGGGCATTATGGATTCGGATTAATCCGTAAAAGGCTGCACCATTACGGATCTCTCTCTATAAAAAATTATAATACAAAAGTTAAAAAATCATTGTACATACAGAAAACGACTGTTGCACGTGTGCAGACCAGCTGCCCTTTTCCAAAATGGTGGCAACGCTGCCACCGCCATTTTGGAAAAGGACTGCACATGTGCAGAACAGTGTGGCAGCCATGTTGCACATGCAGAATGATTATTTTTTTTAGAAAACAATGTATTATTTTTAAAATAGATTTAAATACTCATATGCAATCCAATTCCATAATTAAATCTGGAAATATTTTTAAAGGTGCCAATTAAAGACTTCGATGCTAGTGCCTTGGGCTGCTGGGGATTAAAGTCCAGAGAGTCACTGCAGGATCAGGTCCAGAAGAATGCAAGCAGACTGGAACCAGCATGCGGACAAAAAGAAAACAGGACAGACAGGCAAACAAAAAGAGGTGGTGGGCAGGCAAGACTGGCAAGCAGGTGTAGGGGCAGAAGGGCCAGTTTCAGATCAGACAGAAGGAAGTGATTCAGAGCAAGCTGGAACAGTGTCCAGAAGCGGAAACAAAATAACAGAGCAGATCTGGTGCAAATCCAGAGTCCAAAACAGAGGCAGCCCACAAGCAAACAGAGCACAAACAGGGTTCAAGACAAGGACAGCAGGTGCATCAGCTAGCACTAGCAGCAACTGAGCCGGGTCCCGGGAGCTCCAGAAAGGAAGGATAGAACAGATTATCCACCCAGCTTCCTGTAGCTTCCGGCTGGATTTACATATAAGTCAACAGACAACCAGGAAGCATGGCACTGTGAGAGGGATGGTGCCTAACCAGCACTGGAAAAGCCTTCAGCACAAACCCGGGACCCTGGCCAGAGTATGTCAGTGACACTGAGGAGTCAACTTCTGCCCCCAGAACCCCAAGGGCACGAGTTTAATTCCGGTTTCCTTACAGCTAGAAGCAAACCACCAATTTTATCTTATAGGTAAACAACCAACAACTCTACGGGAATCAGTACCTGGAAGACTATGGTCCAAACCCCATCTTGGCTGTGAACTCAGTGGGTGGCCTTGGGCAAGTCAGTCTCTCTCAGCCTCAGGTCCCCATCTGTAAAATGTTTACAGGGTTGTTAGGTCAGACTATGAATGCTGAAAATGCCATATAGATAATGACTAGAAGTAAGAGCTAGGAGAGCAAGTCTGGCTGGTTCTGATTCTACTACAGCTGATAACTTGCAGTTAAGGTACAAGTTTTCATTTATTTGATTTTAAAATGCTGATTCTGTCTTACTAAAGGGTAGTAGCTGCTGATTACTTTGTTCAGAAATTTCTTGTTGGCTTATCTTGCTTTTTCCTTTGTTGAGGATGAGAAGATGGTTTTACCAGTGGAAAATAATATTAAAGACAAACAAATCCAACCACAGATTTTTTATTTTCAAAAATGCACAGACACAGGAAGTTGAAATTGTGCAAGAAATGCCAGTAAGTTGGAAGGACCCCCCCACCCCCACCCCCCAGAGGCTGCTTTTAGACGAGCACCACCCCGCTCACGCCATGAAATCATGCGCCTTGTAAAAGTGCCACGGGCAGCTTTTCGACGCATCTAGACGCGCCATATTTCCAGTCGTGCATTCTTTAATGGCATAAATTAAATACCTCACCTCAATAGCGAGGTATTTAATTTGGGTCATTAAAGAATGTGTGACCGGAAATATGGCGCATCTAGGTGTGTCTAAAAGTGTCCAGCGGCACTTTTACAAGGTGCATGATTTCAGGGCGCGAGCGGNGCACCCTCCTTCCCAAAGAAAAAGTTGGCCTCTGATTTAAATCACTGGATGTTTAGGAACTTTGTAGTATCAGATCCTTGAAAACTAGTCTTGCATTCAACTTGAACAGTATGTTTTAAATACCAACATGATGTGTATGTGTGTTTTCAGAAGCACAATTCGAATCCCTCCTCAGGCAGACATTAGCTCCGTCGGTTGCCTTTGTTTGAAGTGAGGCCTTTGCCTCGTCCTTGAAAAATTACTAGAATTGTTAACTTCCTGCTAAAGAAATGTTAAACAAAAAGCCACAAATTAAGATTCTTTTCTTTGTTGGATGGTGGTGTAGCTCCGTTTCTTTCTTGTGACTTGAAAAGCCAAAGGTGGCTCTTCAAGATCATGTGAACTGAGAGGCTTGGAGAGGAAATAAAAAGAAACCTATATACAGTTCTGAATTTTCAAGGAGAAGAAAGTGTGATTTCCTGCCTAGTGATAGGATTGAGGAACTCATTTGTGCCTTAAAATCCAACAAGGCCCCCGAGACCAGATTATATAACAGCAGAGATGTTGCAGGTGGCCCCTGCGTGGTGGTCTCCAAGATTAGCCAGGAGGAAAGGATTCCGCAGATATGGCGGAAAAACTGGATTGTTCCAATTTACAAAAAAGGTAGCAGAAAAGATCCTTCTTGTTATAGGCCAATTAGTTTGCTCCCTGTGATAGGTAAATTATATACCAAATTCTTCCAATCTTACCTTGAGAAATCGACTGAGGAACAGGCTATCATTCTCGAGGAGCAATTTGGTTTTAGATCCAAGAGGTCAATTATGGATTGCTGCTATATGCTATCACACATTATATTTAAATACCATAAAATTAGGAGAGGGAAGATATTCTTGGCTTTCATTGACCTATCAAAAGCCTTTGACTCAGTCCCTCGTAAAAATCTTTGGGAAAAATTAAAAAGGTTGGGTTTAGATAAGAAAGTATTGTCTTTACTCGTTCAGTTACATCTGAATAACGAAGCATTTGTTAAAAATGGAAGCAGTGGTGGATTGAGCAATCCAATTAACATCTATAGAGGCGTAAGATAGAGATGTGTCTTGGCCCCTATTTTATTTAGTCTATACTTGTCAGATCTCGTTGTTCATTTTAGGGCTGAAAATATTCATGCCCCTAAGATTGGGAATTACCCTCTCTGCATCTTGCAGTATGCAGATGATATTGTGTTATTATCTCAAACCGAAATTGGTCTGAAAAGGGCAATTACCAAATTGAATACATATTGTAAGGCAAATGGACTTGAAATTAACGATCAAAAATCACTAATCATGATCGTTGGGTGCAAATCTGCTCCAAGTAGATGGAAATTGAAAGGTAAATGCTTCTCGGTAGTGAAATCTTTCTCCTATCTTGGAATTACCTTTACCAATAAGGGCACTTGGGCTGCTCATATACAGAACAGGGCAGCCAAGGCTCTAACTGCTGCACACAGCATCGCTAGGGCTGCAAAAATCTCTAAAGGAGTTCGTCCTTCTGTTTTCCTGCAGACGTTCTCCACCAAGGTCCCTGCATCGGCGACCTTTGGGTTGGAGATTGTACACAATCTATCTTGAGAGGGTGCAAAATTACTTTCTGCGTTCCCTTTTAGGAGTAGGCCAAAGTATTCCAGGTGCAATCCTTAGAGTGGAGACTGGGCTGACGTCCATTGAAACCGCTTCTAGGATGGCCTTTGTCAGATTTTGGCTAAAACTCCTGACCTTACGGGAGACTGCTCTTCCCGTTTTGTGTCTAAGAGAAGAACTCACCCACACAGGGGTGCAAGTGAACAGCTCTTGGGGAAGGGAGTTCCACAGAACCGGGGTAGCAACCAAGAACAGCCTCCTGCACACCCCTGTCCTATCGACAAGGGTAACAGATGGAATCTGCAAGAGGGTGTTCCTGGCTGACTGTAGGGGCCACAGTGGGACATGGTAGAACAGGCGGTCTTTCAGATCTATAGGACTCAGATTGTTTAGGGCTTTAAAGGTCAAAACCACACAGGGGTGCGTACATATCCTTGGTTGGGTTATTTGGTCTTTCTTTTGTCCCACTCAGGATTCTCCTTTGATTATTTTGTGGGGAAATCCTTACTGGCTATTAAAAAGGAAATAATCACTAGAATGAGAGATATGGGGAGACAGGATGACCTGGCTGAGATTTCCGAATGGAAGGTGGCACCATGGTTGGCTCTGATTAAACTGTTGTATGTTTTGAGCCTTATCTGGACAGGATCATTAATTCAAATTTGTGTAGATATTCTACGCTCTGGCGGTTTCATCTTATCCAGACGGTGATAGTCGAGGGTCGGTATGCGTATCTCGCTTACGATCTTAGACGTTGTACCTGCAGCCTGGGTGAAATAGAAACAGCCGAGCATCTGTTTCTGAGATGCCCCTACTATCACACATTGCGCCTTACTTGGATTTGCCTTTTGTTAAAAGAAGGAATGGTTTTTGCTACTAATAACTGTTACAAATACTTATTTACACTATCGGATACAGAGGACATGGTTGCATTGGCAACATTTTTATCACTAGTATCCAAGAGAAGGTTGGAAATTAAATCTAAGATTAGAGCTCTTAATGCTATATCTAGCACAGTCTAGAATAGCTGACTTCCTCGTGACTGATAATAAATACAGATAGGTTGTATTGCTGATGGAGATTTCTAGAATGCTGGAATGGTATTTAATTCAGGAGGCTCTGGGGTTGGCACAGAATTATGCTATCGTGTTAATACTACTATTATCCTATCTTCCTGAGATTATAAGGGATTGGACGACTAGGTATGAATTTTTAATCTAATTTGGGTTTTGGTATGTTCGATTGGTTTACAATTTTTCTGTTCTTGTTTAAGTGATTTATTGTAATTTCACTGCTGATGTTGGGCCATAGTGAAAGCTGGAGCCGTAATAAATTTGAACATACAGAAACAAACTAATTGAATTAGCATGTCTTAGACCAGTGATGGGTTTTTTCAGTGTCACAAAGTAGCTGGTCTTCTTACTGTCACTTTAGTAAATGTTTGCTGTTTTATGTTTCAGCTACCTGACTGCAAATAATAACCGGAAGTTCTTGTATACGGCAAGGCCATTTTTAAAGAGGGCAGCCTTGGTAGTAAGTTATGTAAGTATGAATAGTTTTTACAACTGCTGTTATGTAAATGCACTTTGGCTGTGGCTGTGCTGCCCATAATGTCACCAGTGGGATTACAGTGTTTGAACCCAGCACCTGAAATTCTGCTGCATGTGGCTTTCTAGGATGATAGCTGCTTACAGTTAAGCCTGAAACATAGGCCACTTGTCCACATTACGGGGGCCGGCGATCTCCTGGGGGGATCTACCAACTGGGAAACTTACGCCGAACTCTGCATGTGGGCACGGGGTTGAAAGTGTCATCAACTGTGTCCAGAGGCTTTTTTTCCTCCAAATTTCTGGGCTCGAAATCCAGTCCTGACATTTGAAGGAAAATAAGCTGCTGGATACGACTGGTGATGCTTTCAGCCCAGTGCCCACATGCGGAGTTCGGCATACATTTCTGGGCCGGGAGATTCCCTGCCTGGAGAATCGCTGACCCCAGTAATGTGGGCAAGTGGCCATAGTCCCAAGAAAATTTCAACTGAGCAGGCAAATAAAGAGGTTACATCATTTTCTCAGTTCCCTTTCTGGTGTATAGTAAGTGCTTTAAAAAAAGAAATAAATCTTTTATTGGACCAGTTAATATTGGTGAGAATATGCAAACTCTTAGGCTACACAGGACCCTTCTTCAGGCTGGTAACTGTAATGTTGCATGCCTGAAGAAGGGCCCTTTGTGTCCCAAAGGCTTGCATGCTCTCAGCAGCAGTAGTTGATCCAATAAAAGATATCATCTGAACTACTTGGTTTCTGCCCCTGAATTTGAGGACCTGTGAATACTTCTATCATGAGTGCTTGAACACTTATTCATCATGACACTCACACTGCAAGTGAGTTATATCAATACCAATTTTGAAATTAATGAAGTTAAGTACTGTCTAGCTTTGATTAAAAAGCCTCCATTGAATTGCGGCTACCCTTAATTAGTAGCTGCTCAAATGTGAAGCACTGTTAACTACCACTGCCTCACATTAAACATCCCCAGCAGCCCCTAAATAAATACCCTGTAAAGATAATGCTTCCTTCCTGTAATCCTGTTCCTCTTTTTGCAGTGTCTTCCCATGCTCTCTCTGCATCAGGGCAAGGCACAGTGAGGTTAAAATGAGCTTTGGTGCAGAAGATGGAAGGCACCTCCCACCCCACCCCACCCCCTTGGATGCAGCTATGCCAGGGAGTGTGGGTCCCCTGTGCAAATGGGCCCTGGTGCAGCTACAGTACCTGTCCCTCTGGATAAAACTAAATGTGCAGCCAGCGCGCTGGCTACAGGGTCCAGGAGGAGGCCCTGGCAGGGTCCGATTGGGGCACAGAATAAACGTGTGCCAGGCCCCTGGCCCCTGCCATGATGGGCAGCCATGGCGGCTCATCATGGCAGGGATGAGGGCTGCAAACAGACACGCGGGCCCACTTTAGCCCACCTGGGTGGTCCCACAGCCCTGGGATTTTCCAGGGGATCACATCCAGGCCAGCTTCCTACCCAGGCCGGGACAGCACGGGTCCACATCTGGTGGGAGGGAAATAGATATGATGGTAAGTCTCTGGACCAGGCGGGCCATAGCGGGACCCCCTCATGTCTGTTATCACCCTCTGTTCTAAGCTATTCCCTTGCTCTTCATGTCCCTGGTCACTGGGCAGAAGATTCCAGTTCTTCCTGCCTCCTTTCAGCAGCCTGCCTGTTCCTTTCTTTCACCACCTTCTATCGCACACTCTCTCCATTCCCCGGCCCTTCCAAGCAGGGAAAGTGACTCACTTTACAAGTACAGCCCCTAGAAATAACACCACTTAGCCCATCCACGCTGAGAGCAAACTTTGTGACTGCTGCCCTTTAGCTGTAATTTGCATCCTCAGATGAAACTGGCCTTTTAAAAAAATGTCATGGCTTTTATTCAAAGAAATAAGGTGTCTATATAAGGAAAAGATATCCGGCAGGAATATGCTTTGTTAAAAATTTAACTGTACACGATGATTAGTGGGTGTGTGCTAATGTTAACTCCCTAGGAAGAGTCCATGATTGTGAAATATAATTCATATTCTTGCCACTCTGCAGACTTGAGTGCTAGAGGGTGGCATATTCATGATGACCACAAATTCATTATCTCACAAGCATGGCAGCCATGCAGGACTTATTGCACATTTACCATGTAAGAGGATGATCTGATTGGGAAAATGAACATATTTTCTAGATAAATTACTGTAAGACTTTCCAGGTTCATATTCAGGGGATTAACACATTGCCATGCCACCAAGGCTAATAACAGTTGCTTCCTTAACTTCTTTAGGCATTGATTGGATGCCTTGATATATATATTTACTAAATCTGATCTGAAGGGTCCACTGAAAAAGACCTTCATTTAAAATGATCTGGATTGTCGTGCGTAGTATAATGTTCTTTTCAAATCAGAGACAACCACAGTAGCCTTTCTTCTTTCTCTTCCAAAGGTGGTTTTGGTTTTGTATTTTCGTCTCTGGATTATGGGAGGTTCCATGCCGTTATTTTCAGAACAGGACAACCCAGCTTCATTCTCTCCTTATCTGCTTACAAGGTACAGTGCCAACAGCTGCACAAATTTACTGAGTGCAAATAGTTTTGAGGTAACCTTTTTCTCTCTGTGAAACAGTGTAATTGGTTTGGGGCTGCAAGATCAAGGCAAAGCGTGGGTGCATGGAGCCTAAGTTATAAGTGAGCACAATGGGTACTTTTAGATGGACGTGGGACTGGCCACCCCCAGAGCTGCTCCCAGGGGTACACTCCCACATCCAGCCCCACCTGGGTTGTATTTAAATGGACCCGGCGAGTTTCGCAGCCTGTGGTCTGCCCGTGCAGCGCCCCGACTCTACACCATAGAGTTGCAGGAGGATTGCGCTCTAGGCTGCTACCCGCAACTCTATGGTGTTGCCTGGGGCAACAGTCAGCTAGAAATGGAGCTGCAGCATGGGGCTGCCAAGAAGACAAAATGAAGCTCTGCCTTGGGCTGCTCCAGTTCCACATCTGACCTGTCGCCTTTAGATGGACAGGCCACCTGGGGCTGGTGCAGCCAGCACTGGGGCAACCCGTCCATCTAAAAGCACCCAAGATGTGAGTCTGTACAATGTCTTTACTCCTTACATCGCACACAAGCGGAAGTGAAGGCCTTAACTTACAATTTCCATGTTTTTAGTGATGTTTGCCTCAACTTCCCCCCTTAAACCAAAGGTTTTTTGGTCTAAGAATTTCTCTGGTTTTTATTTATTTATTTATTTATTTATTTATTTTTCTATTTAATACCCCGCCCCTCCTGCCATCAGGGCAGCTTAAAATATAAAAATACAAATAAAATTCAATAAAAAACATTTTTTAAAACTGCAAAAAGAAGGGCAACATTTAGCACCACCACCCCACCCCCATTTTTGAAATTGGAATGCACTAAATTCCCCCTTCTGCCTCAGTACCAACCTGGGCTATAGGTGCCCTCAACCTTCCTCCTCTCAGCCCCCCCCTCCCCCCCCAGTTCCACACATATACCGCCTCTACCTTCCACCGAACAACCTGGCTCTGCACAGATGACCCCCTGCCCACCTGTTCTTTCCCAGCAGCCCCCCCTTCCGACTTCCTGGCCCCGCACAGATGCCCTCACCCTTCCCACTTCCAAGCCCACCTGGCCCAGCACAAGTACCTGGGGCCTGCTGGCCCCACACAGATGCCCCGAACCCTCCATTTCCTGCTCCCACCTGCCCAGTTCATCAGCACCGATGCCTCCCACTCCTGTAGCCCATTTCCCAACCCTCGTGGTCCTACACACAGATGTCCCCATCCCTCCTGCTCCCAACTCCCCTACCCAGCCTTGCACATATGCCCCTCCCACCCCTGCGCATTCCAACACAGATCATCTTCAGTTCCCACCCACTTGCCTGGCCCTGCACAGATACACTGCTTATTCCCAGCACCCACCCCACCCGCCTGGCACAGATGCTCCCCACCTCTGCTTCCTGTTCCTAGCTCCCACTTCCTATCCCTCCAGCCCACAAGATGGCACCACCCCTCCTGCTTCCAGCTATGCTTGCATTCACTGGCGCTGAGGCTTTCCTCTCACTCCCCGCAGGCCTCCCCCAGGATCTCCAATTCTTGCCTGCATTGCCCTTCCCTTGTGCCTCCCCTCCACCTGGGGTTCCCTTTCTGAAAATGTTTTATCCTCCTAGATCAAATGGAAAATTTCCAGGACTATTTAGTACTTTCATTGCTTTCTTTTGGTACTTTTGTGACTTTTCAGTAGTTTGCTAACTTTTAGGTACCATTCGCACCACTTTTATACTAGTCTTTGCATGTACAGAGCAACTAAACCCAACTAACCTCCCAGTGTAACGGTTCTCTGACTTTTTCTCATTTTGCGCAGGGGTGCTTCCCCACATCCACGCTTCAGAATCACTACTCAGAATTTAAAAAACTAAACACAGGCAACTAGTAGGGACCTAATCCAAGGTCTAGGACACCTACCACTCATACTGCTCAGTGCACTTGAGACCCATTGGCAAGAATGTCACAAAAGGGAATGGGAAGCCCAGGAATTACCAAGCTTTAGTCCCAGCTCTGACACTGCCTTCTGTGAAATGTGGGAAATCATTCAACTTCCCTATCCCTAAAGTGGGAATCTGTAAAGTGGCATTTTTCATCTCTCAGAAGTGTTGAGTACTTGGTAGCATTTTAGTGTATGACCTTTCTTTTTGGCCATTTGTTTGGAAGGTGGGAATAGAAGTTGGGTGCGGTGAGATTTTTTAGAGCACTTTTATGTTTTGATGTATTTTCATGTACTTTATCAATTCGTATTTTGTAAGCTCCCCTGAGCCTTAGGGGAAAGGTGGGGTGTAAATTTAAATTAAAACATAATTTTAAAGTTCATTGTTTTTTTCCCCTTATGAGACTGTAGCTCTGAGCATGCGCTGTTTCTGGATATAGCAGTTTATTTCAGCAGAAGGTTTGGGTTGTGATTGTTAGTTTCATTGATGAAATAACATAAACAGCAAGGTGCAGTTGCTTTTAATTTGCCTCCAGTGGGCCATGGCGAGATGATACATTCTGTACAAGCTCAGTTGGGCCCAGCCTGTACTTTGTTAGAAGATCATGTGGATGCTGCAGGGAAGCATGTTGATGATTTTGATAAGTGACATTATTCTCGCTGTCTCTGACAGAATCAGTGGCCCAGGACAATGGTAGGGGGCTGATTTGTATCCATAGGCATTGTTGTAATTGATAATCAAAGAGAAACAATGGTGTACTAATGCAAGGACTCCCCTCAGTGGGTTTGTTCTTTTGCTCTGAAGTGAAAACTTGAAAATAGCCTAAAGCTTTTCATTTCATTGTCCCCATTGGACCTAAACAGAAAGGGCAGTCTCTTTTGAAGAAATTTTCATGGATTGCTGTTGAGCTATTTTTGAGTGCCTGAAGCTCCAGCACTAGCAGATTGAGATCAGCAAGCTGCTGTTCAACATGTGGAGCCAACCTGAGCCGGATTGCATTTGAGAAATCACTGCAGCAATGTGTCAACCACTTCCTATTACCAGCAAAGCAAAAATTACTTCCAGAGAACATTGGGGTTTATTAGAAAAATTCTGAATTGTTTCCTATGGTACATGCGTAGCATTTATGCCAAGGTGACTAATTTTGACACTGTTACATATAACGAAATTTTGCTGGTTGTCCGATTTTAATATAATTAGCCTTAGAATAAAGTTCTGTTATATCTAAGAGATTGTACTCAACTGAAAGGTTTTACTGCATTTGTATTTTATATTTTCCCCTGAATGACAAAAAATAAAAACCTCAACCACAGCTAGCATAAAGCATATGAAGAATTCACTGTTAATATCAATAGTCCCATCAGGTTTCTTCTAATCAGGAGAATCCCAGATTTGATTTACACAAAATCATGAACAACAACAACAATGAATGAAGTACTGAAAACAAAATACCAAAGTTTGTTTAATGAATATCCAAATGATCTTTGATAACACAAAATAGCTAATTTGTTCCATCCATATTTGTTTTCATATTTGTTCATATTATCCATATTTGTTCCATTCATACGGGAAGCAACTACAGTACTAGAATCTCTCCCAGATTTTCATACAGGAGTACAACATGAGCGATTGAATCCGCCTTTGCGGGATTCAGATGAAAGGAGGAGAGGAAGCAATATAATCATATGGGTTTGAAAAGGGGCACAGCTTTATGTAAACAATTTATTGATGTGCAATGATGAATTTTATCAGGGCAATCTACTGTAAGATTGTTATAGCCTAAGCATCCACACAGTCCTTTTCTTCTGTTGTTCTCGAGGGGGGAAATGTGTGAGCTTATTGAATAAATAGGAATGTATTGTATTATTAATTATTATTATTATTATTAACAAACATTTATATAGCGCCAGCAATGTACCTGGCACTTTACAAAGTAATAAAATAGACACGGTCCCTGCACCTAGGGCTTACAATCTGAGAGACAGGAGTTGGGGGAGAGACATAGGAAGGGGGAACAGAGGGAGAGACAAGGGGTCTAACATTCATGAAGATGCGAGGACTCAAGTGCACGTACTTGGCTTGGTTACGATGCCACTAATGGTTACTTGGTTACTAATGCCACTGTAAGAATGAGGAAAGTTTTCCCAAATACATCCTTGTGGAAGGTGTAGACCAATCAATCTCAGTAGTGAGAAGTTTAAAAATACATTTTAAAATAAATTTCTCTTCGAGTGTAACTTTATATAAACTACTGCAGACATCTGCTGTGTGCCGTTCTTAAACCGAGAGGACTCGGTTAGCCCCAATTATGCCTTTTTATGTTGACCATTTAGACAGCCTAATGCTTTCCTAACCTGACTGCTTTGATAGATAAAAATGCTTTATGTGACTGAACCTGTTTGCTTTGTGGATTGGCTTCCTTTATACATTAAGTGCTTGAATCGGATAGATGAGAATTAATTTAGCACAGTGGGAATTTGGGATCCTGAAGAAAAACGTATCTATTAGGATTTGTGACTGAGTGGCTTTTTTTTCTTCTTCTTCTTCTTCTTCTTCTTCTTTCAAATTGACACGTTTGATCAGCACCATTGCTCCCTTAAAGGGAGCCCAGCTACTGAGATGCAAGAAGCAGATCTGCACTGAGGTAGAGGATCACTGCACCAAGCAGGTCTGGCAAGGCAAGGGAAGTCAGTTGCAACAACTCCTAGGGGATTTGTACAATACCCTGAGCCAGCAGAAGCAATATTGAAATTGACCTATGCAATATACCAGCCAGCTAATTAGACATCTAAAGTGTTCTGCATCTTGCAAATTGTCCAAGTTTATAAGGTCTCGCTGCTTTGCTGATGTAAGGGACATAGTATGCTTCATTTTACCTGCACTTAAGTGTAACACAAACGCCTGGCTCAAACGCCTGGCTTTTAAGCTCGGCACGCATTTTGGGTGAAGGAGGAGACGATAATGACAGCAAGTCACCTTAGGGGTGAAGTTGCAAAGCAACCCTCCCTCCCCCAGTGGATTTATTCCTGCCTTCCCCAAATCAAGTATTTCTTCTCTTCACAGCTTGATAAAACAAAGCCAGATAGCAAGCTGCACTTGTATGGCTTTGCCTTTCTGCACCTCATGCATGCATGCGCCTTGCACTCGGGGGGTTGGGGGGACGAAAGGGAATATGCCTAGTCATGACCCTTTTTGTACTTTAGGGGGTTCCTCCTTCCTTAATGTTTGTTTTTGCATTTGGAACTTGTCTCATGTGGAGAAAGTGAATTTGAACTTTGACTAGCATTTGTCTTGCTTGAAAAAAGGCAATTCTGCACACACAGAAAGTACTGGATAGACAGAGAAACTATTCCTTAACGTCTAGTGTGAGTGCATGATTGTAGGAGGACATACATACGCTGTGTTTGCAAAGTCATGACCATGCGCCTACCTTCTTCTGTAAGCAGATTCCAGACCGACTATTCTGTGCGTGCTCATTAATCAGTCACTGCAGAAAGGTCACCTCTTTCACCCAATTCTGTTCTGTAAGGCAAGCTTCATCTAGGCTCCCAGCCTCTTTCTTCAGAGATGAGCCTCCTCCTGGCCTCTAGAAGACCCTGCCTTGTAGCTCCCAAGCTAGCTAGCTTCTTGCTTGCTTGCTTGCTTGCTTCCCTGGTGGTCTACCTAGCAGAGCCAGAAGCGTAACTGTATAGAGGTTTCTTCTCCATCCTGCTCAGCTGGAGCTATTGAGGTTCAGGGCCACATGTGGTTAGGGTTCTGACCCACAGGGGCTTGCCCCTGCAGGGACTTATCACTCCACCGTGCCACAATGGTGGGACAGCTAACTGACTGGGAAGACTTGGCTGGATTCATGAGCTTCCTGAACTAAGTGTCACAGAGGAAATGCAACAAAATATAATTGAGATAAATACCCTCTGATAACATCAACTGGTTCTAATTGCAGCAGCATATGTTTTACAACATTATCGTGAAGTGCCTCATCAAAGGCACTTGATTTAGGGCTTTGCAAATTATGCAATGAGCCTAGAGCTAAAATCACTTAAACCATAGCTCCGTAAGTGAAAAACTCTTCTTCCTAATAAAGGACATAAATGAATTCTGGCCACTATTAAGAAGTGTTGAAATCTTGTACCTGGCAAAGCACACGTGTTCTTTAAACAAGGGAGTTAATGAGCTACAGAAATTCTACTGCCGCAGAATCTGTTCCCTTCTCATGGGTGTTCCCTGACCCCGAGTGCATTCTCTTTTCTTTAGACTTCCAGTTTAATGTAAGACTCCATAGAAACAAAGCCTTGTTTGCTGCTTGTTATCCAGACCATTCTCCAAAGCATCTCTTCCTGCAAAAACCTCCGAGATGAGCCAAGCTTGCATTCCTAGGCAGCCAGGCCCACAAACTCCTTGGTATCTAAATACAAGTAAATGGAAAAGTAAATAAGATGGAGAGCAATTATTCTGTTTTGTCAGTGAGGGGCTCAGGTTTGCTATGACACCTAGGTTTCACCATCCTAATATGTAGTCAACAAGGGTGGCCCGTGGCCCCACTCCTGCTCTGTGAGGGCGCATAGAGGAGATTGTCCCTGCATTTCTCCAAGCTCAAGCACTGATGCTGCACCTGGGGTTGCTACCTGTGGTGTTTTTTTACCTGACACTCCCATAGGTCAAAATGGAAGAGTCCAATAAAAAACGACTGAAGGTGTTAACCCTGCCTGCACCTTGTATGTAGGATGTGGGAGCAGGGGAGGTGCCTGGAATGGGGGTAAAAACAAACATGCCTGAGCCCATTCCTCGGGGGAACCAAATTGCTGGAGAAGGAGTTGGGTAGAACAAAAAGTACAAAGGAAACCCAAGCTTTAGCCTTACTCTGAGGGTGCCATGGTTGTACGTTTGCACCTTTCTCCTGCAGGGACAGAGTTTGGCTCTTGGCAGAAGAGGCTCTCTCAAGAATTCAGTATTGGCTGCTCTTGCCATTTTATCAGGAGTCGAGCAATATTTAGTGTGTTTTTCTTAAAGCCAGAGCCCCTGCAGTGTGCTTTCATTTGAAAAAAATAAGCGTTGGTTTCTAACACAATTTCTGAGAACAGCTTGAAAACATGAACTTTGAAGGCTCAAAAAACAGAACATGAATGAAAGGAATCCCTTTAAAGAAAAATTATGGCAGAAACCCACAAATCACTTATTCTAGAGCAGCCCATTGAAGCCCTGCAAGGCTTCAAATGTGACTAGTGCAGAGTAGGTGGTTTATGGATCACAACTATAATTTTTAAGCCAGTCTCTTGGTTTTACAGGCTGACTAATGATTGTTGGGTCTGCCATACCATACTTGTGGTTAGCAGCTCCATTTCCACCAGCCTCAGTTGCTTCTGTGGGTAAAGACAGTCTCTCAAAAACACATAGCTCCTTTTATTATTTACAGTTTTAAATCCTAGCTTTGAACTGGACTATATGAAACCACTTCATATTGCAGAATCATGTTGCTTTTTTCTGCTACCGATACAATAAGAAAGTGGTGTGTGTTTGGCTGTTTTGAGTTTGGGCTTTTAAGAAGCTGACCCCAATAAAGTGCATCATGACAGATCTAGAGGATTTGAAAGCATGGGTCACCATGATGACAAATGTGTCCTAAGAAAAAGAGTACACTTCTAAATATTTCAGCGCTAGGGAGGCCACATTTGATAGCTGTGAGATTTGGAGTTCCATTTTCAGTTTGCTAATTTTAAAAATTATTTATTATTAGCAAGCATTTATATAGCGCCAGCAATGTACCTGGCACTTTACAAAGTAATGGAATAGACACAGTCCCTGCCTTGGGGCTTATAATCTGAGAAACTGGGGGGTGGGGGGGCAGACTAAGGATAATTTTAGACGTGACGGGCCACTCGGCCCGCCACGCTCAACCACGGTCCACGATCCGTTTCGGATCCCGGACAGGAATCAGCCCGGCTGTCTATCAGACATGCCGGCTGATTCCTACAGGGGATCAGGGAGGGGACAGGGCTGTGCGGTGCAACGTGCGGCCGCACAGCCCCGCCCTGCCATGCTCCCCCGGCCACCCGCCCTCTGGGAGACGGGTGGGCACAGCAGCCAATGTAGCCGCTGCGCCCGAGCCTGCATCGTGGTCCAGGCCACGATCTGGCCAGTGGAAGGTAACAGATGTTACTTTCCGCCGATTCCAGACCGTGGTCACAGTGACCACGGTTTGAACCCGATCCCACCACGATTCTGGACCTCCGGGCAGCCGGAGGTCCAGAATCATGGTCAAAATGATTCCTGCCAGAGGTTCACCATGGTGAACCTCTGGCGGAAATCATTTAGACATTACAGGACCTTTGGTCACCATAGGGGTTTCACTGTGGTTGACCGTGGCCTCATAACGGCTGAAATTACCTTAAGGAAGGGGAACAGAGGTAGAGACAAGGAGTGATTTCAGACGTGACGGGGCGCCTATTGACCCCGTCACAGAATCACCTTTTGATTCCCCGCCGGAATCAGAACGGCCCGTCAACAGACGGCTGATTCCGGCGGGGAATCTGGGGAGGGGGAGGGGCTGCGCGGTGCAACATGCGGCCGCACAGCCCTGCCCCCCACGCTCCCCAGGCCGCCTGTCCTCTAGGAGATGGGTGGGCGCACTGGCCAATCCGGCTGCTGCGCCCGATTCCGTCCCGGGGTCTGGACCACGACCCGGAATCAGCGGCGGTAACAGACATTACTGACCGCCGATTCTGGGCTGTGGTTCAATTAACCACACTTTTGGAGATGGTGCTTGGACCATCCTCAAAAGCGTGGTTAACTTGCTCACCGCCGGTGGTTCACCGTGGTTCACATCTGGCGGCGAGCAAACACACGTTATGTGACCATCCGCCACCACAGGGGATTGTCTGTGGTTGACCGTGATCACGTAACGTCTGAAATCACCCAAAGAGTGCAACATTCACGAAGATGCAAGGTCTCAGGTGCACGTGCTTGGCTTGGTTGCATTGAGAATTATGGCTGGCTGATCCATGTGGTGAGGATATGAGTACACAGACCTCAGGTAACAGATTGTACTGGATGTACAGGGTATCAGAAGGAGTTAGGTGAGGGGAGCGAGTACTCGGG
>QEPC01009092.1:1094224-1104650 GCA_003113815.1 Sphenodon punctatus | reverse complement strand
TAGGTGAAGACTAGGAGCTTGTGCAGGATTTGTTCAGGAAGGGGAAGCCAGTGAAGAGAGGAGAGGAGGTGCTGCACGTGGTCAAAGCGATGGGCGAGGTGGATGACCCTGGCACAGTTTTGGACAGATAAGGGGAGAAAGGGGAGAGTGGGGGAGGACAGTGAGAAGGAGGTTACAGTAATTAAGGCGAGAGATGACCAGGGCATGAACAAGGGTTTTGGCAGAGGAGACAGAGAGAAAAGGGCGAATCTTAACAATGCTATGGAGGGAGAAGCGACAGGATTTGGCAACAAAATCGATGTAGGGTTTAAAAGAAAGGGGTGAGTCAAAGATGAAGCCTAAGCTACGGGCTTGGGGGACAGGAAGGATGGTGACCCCATTGATAAGGATCGACAGGTAGGAGGGAGAGGAAGGCTGGGGGGGGGGGAGATAACGAGTTCAGATTTAACCATGTTGAGTTTGCGTTGACGTTGAGACATCCAGGTAGAGATATGAAAGAGACAACTGATGAGGCGAGCTTGAACAGATGGGGAGACCGAGGGCGTAGAGAGATAGAATTGAGTGTCATCAGCATAGAGGTGATATTGGAACCATGGGAGACAATGAGTTTGCTTAGTGACAGGGTGTAGATAGAGAAGAGGAGAGGGCCAAGGTCAGAGCTTTGGGAATCACCAACCGAGAGGGGAAAGGAGGAGGAGGTGGATTTGGCAAGAGACACATTGGAGGAGCAGTCAGAAAGGTAGGAGGAGAATCAGTCGATGACAGAGCCACAGAAGCCAAGGGAGTGAAGTGAGTCCCGCAAGAGTGAGTGGTCAACAGTATCAAAGGCAGCAGAGAGGTCAAGGAGAACAAGAATGGAGTAGAAGCGATTAGATCGTTGGTGATCTTAGCGAGAGCAGTTGCAGTAGAATGAAGGGGCAGAAGCCAGATTGGAGGGGGTCAAGGGAGGAGTTGGTGCAGAGGAAATCGAGGCAGTGGGAGTAGACAACTTGTTAAAGAAGCTTGGAAGCAAAAGGAAGGAGTGAGACAGGATGGTAGCTAGAAGTGTCAGAGGGGTCAAGAGTGGACTTTTTGAGGATAGAAGAAACAGTGGCGTGCTTGAAGGCGGAGGGGAAGGAGCCAGTAGAGAGGGAGAGATTGATGATGTGCAGGAGGGAAGGCGCGGCAGTGAAAGCAATGGAGTTCCAGAGGCAGGAGGGGATGGGAATCAAGGGGACAAGTAGAAGGGTTGGAGGAGGAGAGCAGGGAGGAGATTTCTTCAAGGGAGGCGGGAGGGAAGGAGGACAGGAAAGAAAGGGGGAGGAGGGAGAGGGAAGGGAGTAGGAAGAGGAGAGGAGTGGGAACTGATGTCGAGGTGGATCTGGTCTACCTTGGAGGTGAAGAAGGAAGTGAGATCCTGAGGTGGGAGTCAGAGATGGAGAACAGGCAGCGAGGGTCCCAAGAACAGGTCTCAATACAGGAGGTGTAGTAACGTTTTGAAGTGAAGGAAGTCAGCATGAGAGTGGGATATGCGCCAGAGGTGTTCAGCAGCACAGATGCAGGAACGGAGGTGGCAGGCACTGGGGTAAGCTAAGGATGGGGGTTGTGGGAGTGGGTGGGAAGAGGTGGGACAAGGGAGACAAGGGAAGAGTAGAGAGTGGCATTGAAAGCAGAGTCGGGAGAGGAGGAGGAGAAGACTGAGGGGAAAAGGGAGGAGAGAAAGGAGGCAAAGTCCAGGGAGTTAATGGTCTGCAGGTCACGGAAGGGGCATGGAGATGGGGAAGAGGAGAGGGGCAGTAGGAGATGTTGAAAGAAGCAATGAAGTGGTCAGAGATGGAATGAGGATCGAAGGAGAGATCAGAGACAGAGCAGTTCCTAGAGAAGACGAGGTCAAGAGAATGGCCGATAACGTGGGTGGGGGAGTTGGTCCAAAGGTGGAGGTTGAAGGAGGAGGCTAGTGAGAGGAAACGAGAGATGGAGGGCTGGAAAGGGACATCAACGTGAATGTTGAAGTCACCGAGGATGAGAGTGGAGGTATCGTCAGAGAGGAAGAAAGTGAGCCAGGACTTGAATTCAGAGAGAAAGGGAGAGAGAGAGCCAGGGGGCCAGGAGATGACAGCGATACGGAGATGGAAGGAGGAGTAGAGGTGTACAGAGTGAGCCTCAAAGGAAGGGAAGGAGAGAGAGGGGGAGGAGAAAGTGGTTGGAATTGACAGGAATTAGTGAGGATGAGGCCCACGCCACCACCCTGATCTTCGGGGCAGGGCTGGTGAGAGGACAGACCCCCAAGGAGAGGGTAGCAGGGGTGACCGAGTTGGAGGGGGAGATCCAATTTTCAGTAATGGCAAGGAGCTGGAGGGAGTGAGAGAGGAAGAGATCATGGATGCAGGGGGCTTTATTGGCAGAGGACTGACAGTTCCAAAGGGAGCAGGAGAATGGGAGATGATCAGGGGGAAGGCAGGGAATGGGGATAAGATTGGGAGAAGGGCAGGCAAGAGATAGGGAGGGTTAGAGAGAAGCGGGGGGGAGGTAGCCAAGGGGAAGGAGGAAGTGTGAGGAGATTGGAGAGAAGTGATGGGCTGGAGGGGAGGAAGGAGCAGGGGGGAAAGAAGTAGAGGAAGGAAGAGGTGGGGGAGGGGAGAAGGGGAGAAGGAGGGAATGGGAAGGCGAGAGATTAGGGTAGGCATGATGGTGGGGAGGGTAGGAGGGAGGCAACCCAGGGGGTAGGTAGTGGAGGAGAGACAGAGAAGGACGAGGTGAAGAGTGACTGGTCTACTGGCCACCGAGGGGCCATTTTATAAAAATATTTTGTTTAACTTATTTTTAATAATAGCCTCTAGATACAAGCACTGTTACTGGGCATAGGGGGAAACTCTTATGTTGGGCATGTGCCTGGGACATGTTAGAGTTACCACTTCTCATGCTTTGAGCCTGTCACTCCAATTTTGGCTTATGGGAAGCCCCCTTCCTTCAGGGGACAAAACAAAGGGTTGGATCTCAAAACAACAAAGGAAAAACAGAAATGCAGAAATCCCATCTCTCTAGTCCAGGGGTGGGGAAGCTTTTCTGTCATGGGGGCCACATTGAAAATTAGTACAAGCTCCGGGGCCCACATAGTGGTTGGGGGCTGGGGTGCTTAACAGGTGTATTGAAGAAAAGGAGGGCCCAGATCATGGATCTGTCCCCTACCCATGTGTACATTTTATTTATTTATAAATAGCTTTTCGCCACCCCCTCATGCCTACGGCATCTCAGGATGGCTTTCAACAATACAACAAAATTCCATAAAAACAAGATTTAAAAAACAACTTCATCAATGAATTAAAAAGAACAATCCCATATCCACCCCCCACACCCCCAACTACCCAATCCTCCCCTCCTCCCCTCCGAAGGCCTGGGCAAACAGCCAGGTCTTGCAGGCTCGACAAAACGCCAGCAGAGCAGACGTGCCCTCCTCTCTGCTCCATTATCCTGAGCTCAGTTTTTCAGTGCTTGGGGACAGAGACTGGATCCAGGGGCCAGATGCAGGCACTGGAAAGGGGCCACATAAAAACTTGCTGAGGGCCGCATTTGGCCCCTGGGCCTGAGGTTCCCCACTCCTGCTCTAGTCTCTTTGGTTCTCTATTTTTCCTGAGGTCAAAGAAATATCCAAAACAAATCAATCAGGGCAGAATGGTCTAACAAAGGGGTAGGGAACCTCTGGCCCAGGGGCCAAAGGAAGCCCATGGATAGCTTTTATTTGGTTCCTTCCCAGTTCTTATATCTGGGCCTTGGATCCAGTTCCTATCTCCAAGCACTAAAAGACTGAGTTCAGGAAAAGGGAGCAGAGATAAGGGCATGCACACAAGGATAGGGGATGGATCCATGGCCTGAACTCTCCTTTTCTTTCTCCTACCATGAGCACACTCCTTAAGCACCACACCTCCAACTTGTGTGGCCCTCAGAGCTTGCATTTGGACTCATTTTCAAAGTGACCCCTGGAAGAGAAAAGGTTCCCCACACCTGATCTAATGCTGCAGCCTTCCCCTCCTACATCAGTCTGGAATCTCCTGCATCTGGCTAGCTAGCCACGCCCCATTCTGCACCTCATTTACCTTTTTTCTGTTGTTGTGGAGTTGTCTCCGTCTTGCTTCCTTGCTGGAGCAAGCTCTTGCTGCTCTTCCTGGCAGCTGTTCGTACTTCGGGTTAAGAGGCAAACTCTTCTAGTTGTCTCCTGCACATCACAAGTGATGTCCCAGTTTTATCTGTTGTGAACCTCAGGCCTGTTAGAAATATTATAATTAGTGCTTCCTCCAGCTGCTTTTAAATGTGCATGGCGCACCATAAAATCATGCGCCATGTTGAAAATTCCGGGGGCGGGGTTTAGACGTGCATGATTAACTGCTTGCGCATGCTTAAGTGCCGTGGACTAAATACCGACTAAAGTATGCGTGAGCGGCTAATCGTGCATGCGACATCATGTCTAAACCCATCTGTGGGAATTTCGCTGTGGTGCATGATTTTACAGCACAGTGCCACACACAGGTGTAAAAGTGATCTCTATCCCTCATTAGGGGGAAAAATCCAGCACAAATGAGCAGTAATATAGAGAAGATGATTAATTTTAAATGCAATTCATTGTCAATGAATTAAGAGGAATTACTTTACTTGCTGATTACAAAGAGGTCCCTAAAATGTAATTAGCTGTTGGAGTGATTCCATGAGGTTTCATCTCTCTTTAAAATTTGCTAATTATCCTTACCCTGTGTCAGCTTTTGAAAGATTATTTGAAAAAGTTATGTCGGAATTGTGGTTTCTTTTTCTGTATTCAAACCTGCTGGACAAGAGATGCATGCTTGGTTTTACTGGGAAATTGTGCATTTGTCTGAAGATGACTATCTTCACCTCTTCCTCCCCTCCTCCTCCTTCCTCCCTGCAGTGTGGCTGTTTCCCTTTACTTAAAGTGTGGAAGCAAGGATGTGCAAAGTCTAAATAAATTCAAAAAACTAATGTATATTCAAAAATTATTTATTTACGTATTTATTTAAAAATCCATAATATATTGCATAGCTGTTTCTGAAAGTGCAGATTCATATATATAAAACCAGAGAATGCTGGACTAGTTCTTTCCATGTGTGATAAATCTTTCATTTTTCTGTCTGTGCATAGCAAAGAAAAGCTCTGCCTGTCCTGAAACAAAGGCTCCTCTCCCCTCTTTAACTCAGTCTAAAGTTCCACAAGTATCGTGAAGCTTATAAAAACAGCTATCCGCTATACAATAATTAGGAAATCAATGTAGAAATCAGTCTTATTGGGAAACAATAAAACCCCGAGGAGCAGAGGTCCTAATAAAGCACGCAAAGACTTGGAAATCATATCCAAAGTTTTGACATGCCCATGCACCACAGGCATAGTAATAACTGACAGCGGCTGATACCGCTCCCTGCCCCTCACACTGGGAGGGGAAATGGGAAGGGGGATGGGGGCATGTTGTCTTCTGCACCAGGGCCCTTGCCAGCCTAGCTAGGCCCTTGCTGTGCACCTCTGTGAAAGAGCCTAGCAAACATGGGTTATTTATTTGTCCAGTCGTAGCTAAGAACCAGGGTGGGGCTAGACTGCTGGTCTGGAAAGAAGGAAAAAAGAAACTTCACAGGTAAGGAAACCAATTTCTCACTTCATGTTCCTGGCCAGCAGTCCTGCTCTGAGATGCAGCAGCCTCTGGTTGGTTCTAGTACGGCAGGGATTCAAAGTCCAGGGCCACTTTTAGACAAGACAGTTTTTTATTTTTTATTTATTTTTATTTTATAAAATATTTTTATCCCGCCCCTCCTGCCCACAGGGCAGCTCGCGGCGGTGAACAGCAATATAAAAAACAATAAAACAATACAAACAATTTAAAAGGTTAAAAACTCCCATATGCAGGGAGAAAGCAACCACCCACCCACCCTACCTGCCCCCCTCGCCAAAGGCCTGGCGGGACAGCCAAGTCTTACATAAACGTTGAAATGACAGGAGAGTGGGGGCCAACTGAACCTCCTCCGGGAGTGAGTTCCACAGCACAGGGGCGGCCACCGAAAAAGATCTAACATCGGTGGCCACCCGCCTCGCCCGGGGAACCTCCAAAAAGGCTCCCACGGACGATCTCAAGGGTTGCACGGGCACATGGGGAGTGAGGTGGTCCCGCAGATAGGCAGGGCCCAGGCCTTGAAGGGCTTTAAAGGTCAAAACCAGCACCTTGAACCTGGCCCGGTGCTCTATAGGCAGCCAGTGCAGAGCCCGGAGCACAGGTGTCATGCGCTCCCTGCGACCTGCCCCCGTGAGGAGACGGGCTGCAGAATTCTGCACCAGCTGCAGCCTCCGGACCAACTTCTTGGGCAGCCCCACGTAGAGTGTGTTGCAGTAATCCAGCCTCAAGGTGATGAAGACATGGATGACAGTGGTGAGGTCATGTGCAGTGCAGTGCAGTGACAATGACAGTGCAATCATTTTGCACATGATTGGTGAAAAACGTGCATGTTTTAATGCTCGTTTAAACACCTAAACCGTTTTAAATGCACATTTGCCGTTATCGTGTAAAAGCCAAAACCATTTTAAATGTGGTTTTGTCTGATTCCAAACTGGTTTTGAGCCCCTTTGATGATTGGGGGATGCCAAAACCGGTTTAAAAAACTATGCATTATTTAAATCCGCATTTACAAAACCACATTAAAAGTGTCTCGTCTGAAAGCGCCCCAGGATGGAGAGAAGCCTGTAGGGGATGTGGCTGAAGAGGTTCGAAAATAACCAGCTTTTTGTGTTCCTTCTCCTCTTGACTGTTCAGAGCCAGACAATTCCCTCTCTTCAGGCAGTGAAGCAAGAGTCTTTGGTGTTGGGAATGGGCCCCAGCCCAGGGCTCAGCCCCCTCACCCAGAAATAGGAAAGATGCTGTGAGAAGTCTTAAGGTTAGGCCAATAGAAGAAAGAAAAGTTTATTTAAAGAGTTGAGGTTGAGAGGTGCACTTCTATCAGTCAAGACTCTGGAACCCAGACTGCCACGAGACAAAGGGATTAAAAGGAGGAGGGGTTCCAGTCTGTTCTTTTATATTCTACAAGGAAAACATAACTACTTACATCACAACAAGGCTAATGAATGTGGAAATGAAGATATGTTTACAGAATGCGTCATTTTGAATGACAGGCACAGTACATGAAAACATTAAATACAGAACAAAAACATATGTGGCTTTATAGAACATACTGATTGATAAACAAGCTTAATACAAAACAATACTCCTGTTTTTCCCAGTCTGTCTGTCTCCTCACAAGGCTGTAGCAAGGCTGTCACAGTGAGGCAAAGAGCTGAATAGCTAACTATATAGAACAGGGAATCTCAACCTGGTTCTTGGGAGCACCAGAGTGCTCTGGCAGTGTGTGAAAGTGCTCCCCAAGCCAGCTGTCTGTAGTGATTGGGAGCACTTTCAAACAGTCCTTCATCCATTAAAGTCAATGTGAGATTAATTGATGCTCAGTTTCCATTGAAATGAATTAAATTGAATTGCAGGGGGAAGACTTAATCTATGCATATTTATGCAAAATATTCATGCAAATTATGCAGTGCTCCCAAGTAGCCACTTATGTCACTCCAGCGCTCATGACTACAAAAAGGTTGAGAACCCCTGATATAGACATTCAGCATTATCTCTTGCCTTTTATCTTGAATTAATGACATTCTGTCGTTAACAACAGTTCTGCTGTGCTGTTAGGAGATTGCTAGCCTGCTATCTTTAAGTGTGATGAAATGACAGTTCTCTGTTGAGGTGGGAGCTGCTCTTAGAGCTGCTCTTAGGTCTGTTACCTACACTTGGAGGAGGGAAATGTTCTGTGGTCTCTTTTGTAGTGTTTATGCTGCTCTGCCTCGGAGCCACGGTTACAGTGGCTCCAAGACGTAGGATGTTTTACTTTTGTCTCCCTGCTGCAAGGAATCACGAGTTATGACTTATGACATAGTTATGATGAACAGTGTTGATACGTGCTTTGTAAGAAGCAGCATTTTTGTATTTTCACAATGTATGCATGAGAAAACCATAAAATTACTACGCTTCCCGCATGGAGTCCTGTTCTCGGGACCCTTGCTGCTTGTTCTCCACCTTTGACTCCTTCCTCAAGCCCCCCTGTCCTCCTCCTCCCTCTTCGCTTTCTGCTCGGGATCTTGCTTCCTTGTTCACCTCCAAGATAGACTAGATCTGCCTCGACATCGCTTCCCACTCCTCTCCTCTCCCTACTCCCTCCCCTCTCCCCCCTCTCCCCCTGTGCTCCTTCCCTCCCACCTCCCTTGAAGAAATCTGCTCCCTGCTCTCCTCCTCCAACCCTTCCACTTGCCCCCTTGACCCAATCCCCTCCCGCCTCCTGACCTCCATTGTTCCCACTGTTGCTCTTTCCCTCCTGCACATCATCGACCTCTCCCTCTCTACTGGCTCCTTCCCATCCACCTTCAAGCATGGCACGGTCTCTCCTATCCTCAAAAAATCCACTCTTGACCCCTCTGACCCTTCTAGCTACCGTCCTGTCTCACTCCTTCCTTTTACTTCCAAGCTTCTACTCGTGCTGCCTCAACTGCCTCTCCACCAACTCCTCCCTTGACTCCCTCCAATCTGGCTTTCGCCCCTTCTCACTCTACTGAAACTGCTCTCGCTAAGATCACCAACGATCTTCTTGTGGCTAAATCTAACTGCCTGTATTCCATTCTTGTCCTCCTTACTAGGGGTGGGACATCAGGGCAAATACCAGGTACCGGTTTTACCAGTTCCCGGATTTAAAAAACCCAGTTTAGCGGATTAATATCGGTTTACCGGTACCGGATCTTTTCCATTGATTTCAATGGGGAACTGTGTCCCCATTGAAATCAATGGAAAAAAACAAAAACCTCCCCCCTCCCCCTCCCAGACTGTGCGGGTGGAAGGCGGGACACCCCCCACACACCCTGCCCAGCCTGGATTTAATTTTTTTTCCCCCTAAGTCCCCTAGTGCGCCGGGCTCCGGGCCGCCACCGACGACCCAGAGCCAGCACCAGCCAGCAGCAGCAGGTAAGCAGTTCCCCGGAAGGCCTAGTAGCATGCTGAAGCCGGCAGCCACAGCCAGCGCTGAAGCCGCCGGACTGCCGCCGCTGCCTGGAGCTCAAGGTAGGCGATCCCTGAGTGGGGAGGTAGGGTGATCCCTGAGGATCAGTACAGTACTGGTACTTACCTGCTGCTGGCTGGTGCTGGCTCTGGGTCGCCGGTGGCGGCCCGGAGCCCGGCGCACTAGGGAACTTAGGGGGAAAAAAGTTAAAATCCAGGCTGGGCAGGGTGGGTGGGGGGTGTCCCCCCTTCCATCCGCGCAGCCTGGACTCGGGGACGGAAAGTGTTTCGGTTTTTTTGTCTTTTACATTGCGGCCATTCATTTGAATGGCCGCAATGTAAAAAAATCCGGCACAGGCCGGGATCTGGTACTGGACGCAAAATACCGGAATAATCCGATACTGCCGGTTCACCAAAATACTGGCAGTATCGGATACCGGATGATCTGGTAGTCCCACCCCTACTATACCCTGTCCCTAGGCAAACTCATTACCTCCCATGTCTTCCAATATCACCTCTACGCTGATGACTCTCTACTCCCTCTCTTTCTCCATCTATTCAAGCTCGCCTCACCAGCTGTCTCTCTGACATCTCTATCTGGATGTCTCAACGTCAACTCAAACTCAACATGGCTAAAACTGAACTTCTTATTTTCCCCTTCATCCTTTGTCTCCCTCTTCCCTGTTGATCCTCATCAATGGGGTCACCATCCTTCCTACCCCACAAACCCGTAGCTTAGGCTTCATCTTTGACTCACCCCTTTCTTTAAAACCCTACATCGACTCTGTGGCCAAATCCTGTCGCTTCTCCCTCCATAACATTGCTAAGATTCGCCGTTTTCTCTCTGTCTCCACTGCCAAAAACCCTTGTTCATGCCCTGGTCATCTCTCGCCTCGATTACTGTAACCTCCTTCTCACTGGCCTCCCCCGCTCTCCCCTTTCTCCCCTTATCTCTGTCCCAAACTCTGCTGCTAGGGTCATCCACCTTGCCCATCGCTTCAACCACGTGCAGCCCCTCCTCTCCTCTCTTCACTGGCTCTCCCTTCCTGAACGAATCCTGCACAAGCTCCTAGTCTTCTTCCTATAAAGCTCTTCACAATCTTACTCCCCCCTACCTCTCTGCGCTAATTTTCCTCCGTACTCCAGTCCGTGAACTCTGCTCCTCCTCTGTTCCCTCTCTTGTCCTTCCACGCCTCCCCTGCTCCCCTAACAGCCTTTGTCCCTTCTCCCTAGCTGTCCCCCATGCCTGGAACTCCCTCCCTGCCCACATCTGCCTCACCCCCTCCCTTCATACCTTCAGATCCCACCTCAAGACCCACCTCTTCCGCTCTGCCCTCCCTGACTCCTCGCTCCCCTCTCCTAACTGCTGCTGAT
>QEPC01009092.1:1062546-1077076 GCA_003113815.1 Sphenodon punctatus | reverse complement strand
TAGGGGTGGGATGCAGGGTGGGGGAACAGCCTAGGGGTGGGATGCAGGGTGGAGGGGGGATGCGGGGAGGGGGTGGAGAACAGTCTAGGGTGCAGGGTGGGGGGAACAGTCTAGGGGTGGGTGCGGGGGGTGGGGGAAAACAGGCTCAGCGCCTGGGGGGGGGGGAATCAGTCAGTGATTGATCCACCCCCCCTGCATACAGTCAGTGCTTACCTGCAGGCTGCTCTTCTCGCCTTCTGACTGCTCCTTCGGGAGGCAGCAGGAGCGGGAACTAGCGCACTGCGCGTGGGCGCACTTAGACCCTCGGGGGACTGACTGAGGCAGGGAGGAAGCACGCATGCGCGCTTCCTCCCTTCCTCAGTCCCCCAAGTCAAGCTATCTTGCCAGGGCTGTCAGCGCGACCACCCTGGCGAGATCTTCCATTGCGCCCATTGAGCCTTTTTGTCCCTTCGGGGACCCACTCCCTCTCCCAGCAGAGTGGGTGGGTCCCCGAAGGGAGAACAAGTTCAGTGACAGCTACAGCAGCCTCTGCAGCAGCTCAGAGGCTGCTGTAGCTGTCATAAGCTGCGGCGCGGGGTGTTTTTTTTTGTTTTTTTTTATAGTTTTGCCGCGGCAGTGGCCCCCGCAGTGCTTTGGGGTGCACTGCTCCAAATACCCTGCAGGGGGAGCCGCCACAGAGATGAGGGCATGCACGCAGGGACACTGGATAGAGCCATGGCACCATTCCCTTCTCTTCCTCAGCAGCACGTCCCCAGAAGCACCCCAGCTACTGTGCAGTTCTTGGAGCTTCTACTAATTTTCAAAGTAGACCCTGGGAGGGGAAAGGTTCCCCACCCCTGGCATATGTGACCCCTGTGTGTATGTGCATGTATGTGTGTTCTCTTCATAACATGGGTTCCTGCAGGCTGATTTTAGCCACATTTGGCAGGGGGGCAGAGGTCACAAAGATATGTTGGGTCTCCAAATTTTGTAGCAATAGGTGCACCCTGGGGTGAGAGAGAGCCCCATTTGTAGCTGACAAATCCTATTGACTTACATTGAATATCCCCCTCCCCACAAATAAACACCCTTAGGAAACCAGGTTTCATTAGTTGAGGTGCCTGCTGCACAGAACAATTTTCCCCATTGTTATTTCCACTGATACAAAGCCAAAATCTCTTGAGTCAGACTTTTCAATAGCACTCAGTGTTAATGTAACTCTGATCCTATTGAAATAGTCCCATTTACTTCAGTGCTAGAAAAAAACCTAGACTGAGCACTTTGGGAGCTCCCACACTCAGGCAACAGCCTCCTCCCGGACCCTGCAGACTCCTTACTCTGGTTTGTCGTATCCAGTAGCAGTGCATTCACACAGCTGCTGATTCTCCTGCATTTCAGTGGCCCCTCCTCCTCCTTACTTTGCTGTGGTATTTTTATTATTATTAATAATACTTTATTCATATAGCACAAGCAATGTACCTGGCACTCCACGATCAATAGTTAGTGACAGGTCCCTACCCGCAGGGGCTTACGATCTAAAATTGTCTCACAATGCAAAGGGCAGAGAAGATTGCTCTTGTGATACCACTTCATGCAATGTTTCAGGGATAGCATGGAGGAGAGATAGGAGACCCTGCTCTAACACTCTCTGGACACGCCTCTGCAGTTGCTTGAAAGTAGGAAGTGATGAATAGGAAGTGACATATCATGGGCTGACATTTACTCCAGGTTAATCACCTCACAGAACACCTTTGCTACTGAATAAAATAGTCAGACCCTTACAAGCAAACCAGCAACTGAGTGGCAGAGATGAAAGAGCACAGGAAGCGGTAAGGGTTTCACACAACACTCAGGATGTGGTTTTATTTATTTATTTAATTTATTTATATAAAATTTATATCCCGCCCCTCCTGCCCACAGGGCAGCCCGGGGCGGCGAACAACAATAATCAATAAGACAATACATTTTTAAAAAACAATTTAAAAATACAATATGTGGGAAAAAGAAATCCCCCCTTCCCCTCGCCAAAAGCCTGACGGAACAGCCAGGTCATACATACACGTCGAAATAGCAGGAGAGTGGGAGCCAACTGAACCTCCTCGGGGAGCAAATTCCACAGCACGGGGCGGCCACCGAAAAAGATCTAACATCAGTGGCCACACGCCTTGCCCGGAGAACCTCCAAAAAGGCTCCCACGGACGATCTCAAGGGTCGCACGGGCACATGGGGAGTGAGGCGGTCCCGCAGATAAGCACAGTGGTTTTGAGCCACTGACTAATATAAGGCCACATTAATACCTGATAGCGGTACGGGGGGGGGGGGACGGGACTTCTGTGAGCCAAAAATGCAGCAGGCTTCAAAATCCAGCTCTGTCATCTGCGAGTAAAATCGCTGCAGAACCCTGCTCGCACTGGCGGTATTTCCAGCATTCCCCCCTCCCCCCGTCTTTGGCTCGCAAAAGTTCCCACCCGTCATGCCGCCCTCAGGTGTGAATGTGGCCTAAGGGCTCGTTCACCTTTAAGGAAAGGAGTGTTGTGTGAAGAGAGTTTGCGAGGTAAGGAAACCTCTGCCGAGTGATCTTGTTAGCACAAAGTTTCCTTACCTCGCAAACCCCCTTCCCAAAGAATGCTGTGCTGTGTATCAGGAGAGCAATGTGTGAGTGAGCTGTAAAAGTGTTGGGAATGAGCCCAGATCCATTTCTTGAAGTTTCATCTGTTCCTTCCTACCACCCACCACCCACCACCCGCTATTCATCATCCTGGTTAGGGCTTTGTACAACTCCATTGTTCTGGACTGTGTGCAGTTGGTTTTTGATCCATTTTGCTGGGAGAATCTGGTCCAAACAAACCACAGAGCAAAACCCATCTAGAGCTCTCTGGTTTCAGGCCCAGCCCGCAAATCCCCATAAATTTCATATGGTTTTGAGGTTGGCCTAGTTTCCATAGCCTTATACAAATCTGATATGAATTCTGGTGTGGTATTTATTTATTTAAAAGCTTAATACCCCACACCTCCTGCCGAAGCAACTCGGTGCGTCTTCTTACGATATAAAAAATAATAATAAACAACAATATAAAAACAATCTTGAACATTAAAAACAAATATTGACAGGAAGAAGATAAAAAGCATATGCAACAACCCACCCACCCTAACCCTCTACCCCCCTCCCCCACCAAAGGCCTGGCGGAACAGCCAGGTTTTGCATGTTTGTCGAAAAGAGCGGAGGTCCGGGGCCAACCAGGCCTCTGCTGGGCGGGAGTTTCACAGCCTAGGTGTGGCCACTGAGAACACCCTTTCCATCATCGCCCCCCGGGGAACCCGGGGGACTTCAAGAAAGGCACCCCTGGAGGGACTGGTCCAGGAACCGGGGAATGAGGCTGGCAATGAATCCCAGATTCAAGAGCTACCTGTAAATTTACTTTCACCAAAAAATGCTTTGCACATCTCTCTAGTCATAAGTACAATGGGATGAATTTTCCAAATTTTGATTTTTTTTAAATGGAGAAAACAGGACACATTTTTTGTGTAAATATGCAAACAATTTTTTTTTACATTTCTCAACCAGCTTCCATAATTACTGGATTGTAATGTTTCTGCTAGCTGCTGTGGAGATAACTGTGACATCCTAAGCTGTGTGACTGGAGGTGTGTGAAACTGGTAACAGGAGCAGATGCAAGAAATAAATGACCCTGTTTTCACTCATATGTTTGTATCTGTTTACGAATGGGAGAGTAGGAGGTGAAAAATGTGACAGTTATACAAAAAATATGACTTATGGGAGCAGTTGTGTCTAAGTAGGCACTTTAAAAAATACCAAATGAGGCATCAGTGACTCTTAAGATGACAGCTGAAGCTTGTAAAGAGCATCCTCCCATCAGTCAAATGACAGGCTGTCACTGACTAATTTAATCCCATATATTACACTGAGGCACATCAAGTTATTTCCTATTGCAACAAATGATCTGCTTTTGTCTAGTGATAATTGAAATGTGACTTTATGACATCTAAGCCCTTTTTTACACAGATACTCTAATACCCATAAAATGGATGTTACATTTTATTATACATGTTGCAGGGCACCACTGCAGCCAATCACCATGGGCCCTGTGCACACATGATGCCTCCACCCAGTTCCTCTGGGTGGAGATGGGTGTTGGCCGGTGGGTGGGGAGCATTTCCCTGTTATGGACGGGTAGGAGTTTAAGGGGGGGATTTCCACAGACCTAGCCCACACACGCACAACACACTCTGAGGGTCACCCTTACTGGGGCTCCACCATGCAGGAAAACTACCCCTCAGGATATAAGGTGGCCGAGAAGTCCCTAATGGGATACGGGTCTTATCATCATTGGGGATCCGGAGCCAACACGCCCTGTGTGAAGCCCCTTCACACAGCCCCACTCGCACCTGCACCCACGGAGACGCACCACCCTCACCCACACTCACGGTGCTGGGGAACAAGGGGATGTGTGGTCTTGTGAGGAGAGGAAGGGAAAGGGCCCAGGCACGGGGGAACGGGGAGTAGGAGGGCAGACACAGGAAACACAGGGCAGGGGGAAAGACAAGGGGTAATCTTCAAGTGCGCACAACCTATCTCCCTCTATGTCACTAACCAGTACTTCACACCCACACCCACACCCCACCACGTTCTCACGCCTTACAACCACACTACCACAATCAATAACCACAAAGGTCACCACTTAGCTTTCTCTCCGTTCCACCAAGACGTTCGGGGCCAGTCTCACAGCACTGCTGATCACTGGCAGTGTGAGAGTGCCGTACCTGGCCTTAAGTAGTGGGGGCCCCGCCCCCACGCGCACGTAGTCGCGCCGAGCAGCGCAATGTGTCTGATTGCCCTGCCTCAGTTTGTTCTGCAGGGTGTTGCTCTGCTTGGCCCCGCCCCTGCACGTGGGGGCATGGGCTTGCGTCCCTGTGCTGTTCAGCGCTTCCTGGGGGGCGTGGCCTTCTGCTGTTGCCCCCGTATGCGTGAGCCTGCGCCTTGCCGCTGCTCTCCGCTCTCAGGGGGCGTGGCTTCCCTCCGCTGTTTCTTTTGCCTGGGATTCCCGCAGCCGCGGCGCCTAAGCCACCTGCGGCAGAGGCGATTCCTGATATTCCCTGGGCGGAGATGGCTGGGGGCGTCTATGTAAACGCCACTTTCGGTGGGTGTTGGTAAGTGTTTGCTCCCGGTCAACACCCATCTCCACCCACACCCACCCACAGAGCAACCGGTGTCCATTGCTAGTGCTAGTGCTTTCATGTGTGTGTTAAGGGGAGAGGAGGTATTGGGGGAAGCCGTGATATCCCTTCCCCAGAATTGGAGGAATCTCTGATCAGCGTTGTAACAGGGCAGGCTAAGGGACAGAGCCTGGGCCTTTGAGGAGCAATCAAGTTAGCGCCAGTTCAAGGTGGTGCCGGCTGGAGAGGCACAGGCTGTGGCGGTGGAAACGTGCCTGGGATGCCTCAGCAGCTACTGGCTGGCCTATTGAAGTAAAGGGTTGCAGGCTTGCAGCAGGTGAGGCTGGCAGTGGCAGGAGCTCTCCCAGGGATCAGCATCCGGGGCTCTATCTGGAGAAGGTTTAGCAGGAAGGGAAACAGGAGGGAGGAGTCTGTTCCCAAAGACGTGAGAGGCAAGAGCCAGGAGGACTCTGCCTCTAGACTGGCTCCAGAAGGGCTGGTGGCTGGCCACGGAGCCTGGAGCAGCAGAGTGAGCAATAGGTAGCCCAGGAGGGAGGGCTAGAAAGAATAGAGACAGGGGCCAAGAGGGCTAGGCCTATAGAGAGGAACTTCCAGGGGACTGTGGGGAGAGATCCCCGAGTCCCAGAAAGCAGAGCCAGCCTGCAGCAAGGCTGCCAAAGAGGGATCTGGAAAAGGGGTTTCACCAGCCAGAGGAGGTGTCTGGAGTGGAGCCTGAAGGACCAGGAGGACCTGATAGACTGAGTGAGGAACCAGACAATGTAGATCGTGGAAAATTGTGAATAAAATGACTCTGTATCATGATTCCCTATGCGGGCTTGAGAGGTAGAGACAGGGAAGTCACTCGGAGACAAGCTCGCACTGCTACAAACATAATGTGTCTTGTGGCTGTCGGCAATATGAACATTTTGGTACGTGGCTCTTGAGTGTGGGAACTTTGTTCGCCCCTGCCATATGAGGAAAGAATGAGGTAGGTTTAGCCTAGAGAAAAGAAGCCATGATAGCAGTTTTCAAATATCTTAAATGATGCCACAAAAAGGCAGTGAGCATTGTTCTCTGTCACAGAGGGAATGGGCTTAAATATCAACAATGTGGATTAGATATTGGGAAGAACTTCCTTACTGTAATTCCTGTTGGGCAATGGAATATGCTGCCCAAGCAGGTTGTGGAATCTCTCTCTTTGGATACAGTCTAAACCGAGACTATATCCAGTTCTTATAGACAGATTCTTGGCTGCAAAGCTGTAAACAGAGGGTATTCTGCCTTGGAGTAGGGAGTTGGACTAGATGACTCTTGAGATCCTTTCCAACTCTGCAGCTCTATGGTTCTATGATCATAAATTGTTTGTCAGCAACTGCAGTAAACCATGCTCTCCTCCGTTGCACTCCTCGATTCTCCTGAGCGTTGAGTGAGAGGCTGCCCTAAAATTCCAAACCAAGATTTTCAGTATCCGCTAGGGCAGAGATTCTCAACCTGGTGCTCAGGGAATGTGTGAAAGTGCTCCTCAAGACAGCTGTCAGTAGTGCTCAATTATGTAGTGCTTCCAAGTGGTCACGTATGTCACTCCAGTGCTTGTGACTGAAAAAAGGTCGAGAACCTCTGAGCTATGGGTTTGGTATAATCAAATACTTATTAAGGGGGATAAAGAGTGACTAGTCTAGGGACCTTTTAGGCCCTAGTTTTCTGACAGTTGTTGTCCAGCTTTTTCTAATAATTAAACACCTTAAAAGGAGCCTAGTTTCTGTTAATTTGTTTGGTAATGAGGTTAGGCTCATTGACCTGTACTTTCTAGGCTCTAGAGTCTTTCAAAAATTTGGCATTACATTTACTATCTTCCAGTTCTCAGATTTTAGTGATAGGTTACTAGGGGCGGGCGGTCCACTGGAGGGAAATTGCGGTTCTGTTCTGTTTTTGGTTCAGATCCCGCAATTTCAGGATTTAAATATGGATTTGCATTATGGATCCATATTTAAATTTATTAAACTTTAAAATAAAAAAATGTACAAATTAAACCGCGAATACGCATAAGGCTGCCGGACCATTCTGTGCATGCATTCTTTTTCAAAATGTTGGTGGCAATGTCACCACAATTTTCGAAAAGGTTAGCCAGGGTGTTTTGGACATTTTTCCTCCTACAAAAATGTTGAATTTCATTACATTATCATCCAGATAACTGACGAGGTCAACTGTAGGCCACCTAGGACCAGATCATGAGTTCCACATGGGACTAAATGAAGAGTTGTATCTCCTCTTTTGTGTTTCATGACAAGTAGTTTTAAGAAGCAGTGAATTATGGTGTCTAGAAACTTCAGGCATCTGTTCCCAGTGTGGTGATATCCTGAGTGGCCATTAAAGTAATGAATATACATATACAATCAAACTTTATTTTTAAAATATGGATTTAAAAACAACCTAGGCCTTTGTATACAGATATGGGCTGTATGCGAATATCTCTTGAAGACCCTTCTTGTTTTTCAGCTTAGCCTAGCCTTGCAGAAGTACATGAGTTGTTACATTGACTCTGGAGGGCCTGTCTCTACCATATACCAAGCAAAGGAGACACTAAACAGTCTGGGTAAAACCTCTAACATCATCTCCTTCAGGCTTTCTGGGTGTTTTTAAATGAGACACGTCCATGCATGGCTCCCCACCATCCACACATCCAACTGCTTGTGTGACGGTGGTACTTGGGGAGGTGCACACCCGTGACCCCACATGGAGAACTACTGTAAAATCTGGAGTGCCCCATGTGGGCCAGAGTGGCCACCTTTGTGGACAGGACAGCCGTGCTAGGAGCCGCTCGCTTGAAGCGCTCCCCACATAGCTTGCGTGTGTGGGCACCCCGCAGCCACTCCTCAAGCCTTGCTAGTTTAAAATCATCGTCTGTCTCAAAGGCTGTTTTTGCACAGACACCGCAGCCGTGGGTGTGGGGGATGAGTGTCTGTCCATGGAAACACCCCGGGCGGTGGGTGGAGGTGGGTGTGGGTGTGCGCTTCCGGCACACGCTCCATCTCCACCCATCACCCACCCTGGAGCCATCTGACAAAACGGAGGAGGCTCTGTGGGTGGAGATGGGTGTGCGCCTGTAGGGAAGGGAGCACACCCACCTCCACCTGCGCTGGTGCACACCCAATCCCCCACCCAGCGGTGCCATGTGAAAATGGCCAAAGATTCCCAACAAAAAAACACAAGTGGGGAATGAGGGGCATCAGAAGGCTAGGAAAGAAGGGAAAAGACAGAGTATTTTCCAACTCTGCAGCCAGGTTGACAAACTGAAGTAAAGAGCCCCTGCCAAGCCAGGGTGTAGAAACAGCTTCTGGCATACTGTCAGGAAGGCAACTTTTTCATTGGCATGTCATAATTATTCAGTGAGCATGAAAAGAAAAACCCTTTAAATTTTTTAACTGCCGCTCTCCATCGCCATTGCTTAATTAGTAGTGTGATTAAATGGCAACTTGTCTTCTACTTGTAGCAGTAAAAATTTACAGGGCACATGATAGAACTGATTCCAGAATCCTCATTCCAGGCTAAGCTCCTGGGACCTTTTCCTGCATAATAAATAGGAGGATTGGATCTAATGAGTTGCATGTGTGGTGTGGGAATTAGGCAGGTGTACAACAATTCAGAGCGAAGCCAACCAAGTGCAAACACCCCATGTGTTTCTCATATCGGAGAGGTTTGGGGTTCATTGAAGGGTTAATATAATTTGCCTGATGACTGGCGTCACTCTCCCTGTCCTACCATTGAGCCTGCCTTGCGTTTATAGTAACGATCTTCTGAACCAAATCACCTTTAGGCAGTGTCTCCTGCTGATAAATCCTACACAGTGATGAGAATATCAGCTGAACAGTTTTGTTTTTGCCTGGATGGGAAGGAAACATTCTATGTAACATTCTAAGCGAAGCACATACACCTGAGACCTCATGAGTTCATGTATGTATCCTCGTCTCTTCCTCTGTTTCCCTCACCCTTTGTCTTCTCCCCACACCCACTTGTCTCTCTTAGATTGTAAGCTTGCTGGGACAGGGTCCGTGTCTCTTTCTTACAATTGTAAAGTGCTAGGTACATTGCTGGCACTATATAAATACTTTAATAATAATAAATTAATAATGTACATTAAGAGCTTAGGTTGTCTGGAGCCTGAGGTAATTTCAAGAGTATTTCGGGATTAGGACTGAACAAAAAACTCTCTTTGTTTTCATGAGATCTCGTGAGATTTCGTACTGGGGCTGAGATCTCAGTGAGAGCTTGTAAGATATCTTGTAAAAAACAAAAAATCCCACCCACTACTGTGTGTAGCAGGGAGCAGTCCTGTGGGGCTGCTTCCCCTTTAAGAAGGGGGCTGGCTACCTGACTGCAGGAGGAACTGGGCTTGGCCAGGGAGGCTGGAGTTTCTAAAGATATGTGAGGGGCTATGTATGTTGGACTGCCTGAATACAGGAGGAATTGTGCCTGCACCTTTACACTTGTATAAAGTGAGGACAAAATGTATCCTTCTATTCAGTTACCCACTGAATTGTGCCTGACCTGAGGGAGAGCCCACGTGAATGGACTGGATGTATATATGGACTTAAAATAAAGGATTTGTTATTTATTATTATTATTAGCAAGCATTTATACATCACAAGCAATGTACCTGGTGCTTTGTTTATGGAATAGACACGGTTCCTGCCCTAGGGCTTACAATCTGAGAGACCAAGGGGGAGGGGGAGATGAAGGAAGGGGAACAGAGGGAGAGACAAGGGGTGTAACGCTCACAAAGATCTGAGGTCACAGGTACACGTGCTTGGCTTGGTTACATCGAGAATGATGGCTGGTTGGTCCATGTGGTGAGGATATGAGTACACAGACCTCAGGTAACAGATTGTACTGGATGGAGGGTATCAGCAGGAGCTAGGAAAGGGGAGCGAGGAGTCGGGGAGGGCAGAGCGGAAGAGGTGGATCTTGAGGAGGGATTTGAAGGTACAGAGGGAGGGGGTGAGGCAGATGTGGGCAGGGAGGGAGTTCCTGGCATGGGGGGCAGCTGGGGAGAAGGTGGTTAGGAGAGCAGGGGAGGGCGAGAGAGGGGACAGAGGAGGAGCGGAGTTCACAGACTGGAGTATGGAGGGAAATTAGCACAAAGAGGTGGAGGGAACAAGGTTGTGAAGAGCTTTATAGGTGAAGACTAGGGGCTTGTGCAGGATTCGTTCAAGAAGGGGGAGCCAGTGAAAAGAGGAGAGGAGGGCTGCACGTGGTCGAAACAACCGGCAAGGTGAATGACCCTGGCAGCAGAGTTTTGGGACAGAGATAACGCAAGAAAGGTGAGAGTGGGGGAGGCCAGTGAGAAGGAGGTTACAGTAATTAAGGCGAGAGATGACCAGGGCATGAACAAGGGTTTTGGCAGAGGAGACAGAGACAATATTATGTTGGGAGAAGTGACAGGATTTGGCAACAGAGTCGATGTAGGGTTTAAAAGAAAGAAGTGAGTAAAAAATGAAGCCTTAGCTACGGGCTTGGGGACGGGACAGATGGTGACCCCCTCAATAAGGCTTAACAGAGAGGAGCGAGAGGAAGGATTGGGGGTGAGGGGGAGATAAGGAGTTCAGTTTTAGCCATGTTGAGTTTGAGTTGATGTTGAGACATCCAGGTAGAAATATCAGAGAGACAGCTGATGAGGCGAGCGTGAACAGATGGGAGGGGAGAGAGAGAGAGAGAGAGAGAGAGTTGAGTGGCATCATTGTAGAGGTGATATTGGAAGCCATGGGAGGCAATGCGTTTGCCTAGTGACAGGGTGTAGATCGAGGAAAGGGCCAAGGACAGAGCCTCAGGGAACACCAACCGAGAGGGGAAGGGAGGAGGAGTTGGCAAGAGACATATTAAAGGAGCGGTCAGAGAGGTAGGAGGAGAACCAGTCGAGGATGGAGCCATGGAAGCCAAGGGAGTGAAGTGAGTCCAGCAAGAGTGAGTCGTCAACAGTATTGAAGGCAGCAGAGAGGTCAAGGAGGACAAGAATGGAGTAGTGGCGATTAGATTCTCACATTTTCAAAATCGAAACTCAGGAATGGACTAGAATGCACACTTTAATTTTCTGACACCTCTACACTTCCGCATGAATAACTTAAAACAGACTACAGCAACAGAAAAAGTTGCAAAAAGGAGGTAAAAACAGTTCTGTTTCCAAAATTCAAAGTCGTATAACTTAGCTGTTTCTCATCTGAGCTGACTAAAATCTGGACAGCTTCTACCCCTCGCCCAATCAATCTTCCCTAAAAAAAAATGCAAACTGATAGGATAAATCATCTCAATTTTATAACGGATAGACTGTTCATGATTTTAACAGAGAGTGCAAGCAGCCTTAACTCTAGGACTACTCTTTGCTCTATAATAACCACAACCCAGGCAATGGTACTGGCAGGCAGTGTATAAACCTGTTTGTCTTAAGCTCCTAACTGCTTACTTCTATTATGTCAACAACGATTTCACACTTGATCTGTGACTTTGAGGCATCCAGGTATTTCTCTTGCTGCTTTTCGCAAAGGCCTGTACATATTCCAGCGGAATGGCAATAGTATGTTTTCCAATGCATTCCACCTGTTTAAGAGCATAGCTGGTACATTTTGAAGGATTCCTGGACATTATAGGTTCCAGGGTAGGGATCATCCTGGATGCTGGACAAACTATCATTCTTGGTCTGTCCAGGATAATCCTGGATATCTGACAACCCTGCCTGCCCTTCCACTTCCTGAGCCTTGTGTAGCCTTGTGTTCATTGGGATATTAAGTGTTTAGCTGTACCTGAACTGGGTATGGGGCTAGCTAGCACAGGAGCCAGTTCTGCAAAGAGTCATCCCAAGCTCACTACATACCATACTCTTATATACAGCATAGCTGCATATGCTGCAAGAAGGTGTTTCACATATACTTGTATAAAGTAAGGGCAAAATATATCCTTCTATTCAGTTACCCACTGGCTTTTATTTCAGGTTTGGTCTCATGGTTGAGGTGTTTGACATTTCTCTTTGTCTGTTGCTTAGTTGCCTTAAGAGATTTTTTTTACTGAATTATTTATGTGTATCTTCTTGCCTTTGGTTTTTGTTGTGTCTGCCTCCCAGTAAATATCCTGGTAGAGAAGACTACCCAGAGGTGTGTATGTAGGGAGATGATGAGACAGGAGGAGTCCTCAGCCACCCCACCAACTGCCTGCTCCTTGTCTCTAAATGTTTAATACTTTTACAATCAGGGCACATATTTTGTCATCTTTTGTATATTTTTCTAAGGCTTTGCGTTGGCACATGCTAAAAGTATTCCAACATGCTATTTGCCTTTAGCCTGTACACTTGAGACATTTGCATTGTTTCCCATGCTTAGCATTTCACTAATAAATCACTGCCCATGACCCTCTCTGGCAGTAATTAGTTTTAAAAAATATTCTAGAGTCATACGCAGCCTTCCTAGTTAAATCCCTCTGCCGCAGTCTCCTCAGAACAATACCCGACCCAAATAAAGAACTCGGCAAGGTGAATTAGGCTATTTATCAACTGGGTACAACCAACCATCTAGAAACCATATTCACTGTCATAAAAGGATTCATTTAAAATGAATCCTGCTTTCATTTTCCTGAGGGCCCACTTGAATTCCTGACACCCCAGCTAAGGTCAGTCCTGATGTTCTCAATGCCTAGCAATGAGGCTGCAGTGTCTCCTCATTATTAATGTTTGCTTGAGGGAAACGGCAACAAGCCACAAAGACTCTATTTGGCTAAATGTGGGGAGAACAGATCATTTGCAAAAACTACATGTGCCTTGGCTGCTGACATTTAGGAGCATGGAAAGCAGCAAGCAGATCAACTAAGAATCCTTGCTGTTGATGAGAAATAACACAAAAGCCTTCCTTGGGGTTATAGGTATGCCGACCAGAAAATTCAAGCAAAAGAAAAAAAACATCTGTGATCCCTTTGTGTGCAGCAGCTGACAACCTGATAAAAATAACTTTCTTTGCATATCCTTTTTCTCTTGGTGGCTGCTTGAGCTGAAAGGAAAAGTAGTTTTAGAACAATGTGCCCAGCGGAAATAGCCAAAAGCTTGAAGTACTTCCATGAATTTGAATACATTTAAAGATGTGCAGCATCTCACTGGATCAGCTCTACTTGCCTGCAGGACTTCTTCATGCCTTAAAAATACTTGGCTTGTACCTCCTTTCCTTACATTGAAGAACTAGATTTTTAGAGAAGTACTTTTAGTTGATTCACCAAAACCTGAAGACAGATTTTTAGCTTTGGACATTGTGCTGACAAGACTCATAAAAGGCCTGTATCAAAGCTCACTGAACTTGGTGAGAAGGCAGTCATTCACTTCAGTGGTCTTTGAACCAGACCCTAAAAGAGCAAATTAAAGGACCGAGGGCAGGTGAGTTGATAAGACAAAAATATAGTAATATAGGATAACCCTATTTCCAGTTTTGGCCTGGTTTGTGCTAAACAGCAGGTTTTCTAAATTTTGTCCTCTTTATTATAGCCTTCTTTCACACTTGTTTGGGTGTAATACAGTAGATAGAGTATGACATTTGGAACTAGGAGTTACTGTTTCTAACCTTCAGTTCCCCATCTATCAAATGGAAATAATATCGTGTCAGTAACTATTTTAATGGAGGAATAGCCGCAAAAACAGGTTTGTATCTGTGAAAATATTTTTGTGGTCTTTTCCCACTGTTAGAATATACTCCACAACTGATCAGCTGTTCACTGGTGAACGCACAATCTGCAAGAGGAGTGGTGGGGGTTGGGAACTCTGTTTTCCTGCTGATCACTGTGGAAGGAGGATTGCCAGATATGCAAATTTTTACCATGCATTTATGAAAAATACATGTATTTATGAAAAATACATTTTTACCAGGCATTTATAAAAAAAATATGAAAAATTCATTTATGAAAAAACATGTATTTTATATCTAGCAAACCTAGGAAGCAGGAACTCCCTCCCCCTGCCTGTCTATGGCGGGTTGTGGGCAGGAGAGAGGGGGTGTATGTAAAAAATAATAATATAATAAAGTTTATTATGAGCCACATGGTTATAACAACATATTCATAATCATAACCAGGAGATGGATGCAGGATGTTTGACATTTCTCATCCTGTTAGATCTCTCGGCCGCTTTTGACACCATGGGCTGCTGTTGAGATGGCTGCGTGACCTGGGGGGTCTGGACGGGACTGTTCTTGAATGGTTCCGCTCATTCCTCTCGGGGAGAAACCAGCGGGTGGTGTTTGGAGCCAAAACATCTTGCCCCCGCGCTTTATCCTGCGGCATTCCGCAGGTTTCTATTCTGTCTCCATTGTTGTTTAATGTATACATGCAGCCCTTGGGGGAGGTCGTGAGAGGGTTC
>QEPC01009092.1:1032026-1061947 GCA_003113815.1 Sphenodon punctatus | reverse complement strand
CCTCGCCCTCCGCGCCCCAGAGCGGCTCCTTCGGTCTGCCGGGGGTGCCTTCCTGGAGGTCCCCCGTGTTAAGCAGGGGGCCACAATGGAGAGGGCATTCTCGGTGGCTGGGCCACGCCTCTGAAATTCCTCCCAGAGGAAGCTCGCCTGGCCCCAAGCCTTTTAACATTCTGGTGAATTTGCAAGACCTGGCTGCTTGCCCAGGCCTTGGGGGATAAAAAAACCCCTAACCCACCCACCCCCCTCCCAGTCACCCTATTTATTGTATTTTTATATTACCCTGGCCTGTTTTTGGGTGTGTTTTTATGAGTGTTTTTATATTTTTTTATACTTGTATTTTATATTTGTTAGCCACCCCAAGCTGTTTGCAGGAGGGGCAGGATATAAATTGATGAAAATAAATAAATAATAGCCATGTTCATGACTCCAGGTAAAATGTAACATACTAAAATATAACAGCTAAACAGTATTATTCCTAAAACAAAAAATAATGTTATATTAATATATTAATTCCATTTTTAATTATAACCCACCAGACGCCATGGAATAAAACCCAGATAAAGGAACCAAATCAGCTTCCAGAAGGAGGAGAACATAAATCAAGTTCATTCTCCATCAGAGTATCAACATCATAACAAATATCCACCTGGGGCTTCTGGTCGTATCTCATACGAATCTTGGCAATTCTGGAGGCATAAATTGCAATCAACTTAGATCTTGTAAAGTCCATATCCCCCAGCAGATATATTAATTGTTGAATTTTGGGGCGGGAGGCGTCCCAACCAACGATAGATTGCAACTGTCTACGTTGTTTATCAAAAATGTGACACGTTTGTAACTGACTTTTCCCTCCATTCCCCACTCCCTCTCAAAATGTTTAAGTAGATGCTAGGTTGCAGGGAACTATTCTTTCCTGCCTTGAAAACACCACATTGATTTATACATACAGCAAGCATTGCCATGCCTCGCCATCAGGTTTCGTGTCCCCCTTTCTTCAGATCTTGCAGCAGTCTGGTGTCTTGGAATGAAAAGTACCCATAAAGCCCAAAGACATTTTTGTAATTTCTGGAACCCATCTGTCTTTCCTTTTAGAATGTTGCATGTCTATTTAAAGGGGGCACGCCCTCCTGCATCCTGTTTGGAGAAGATCCTGAAGTGGAATTAGAGTTTGTAGGGATTAAGGCAGATAAAATGAGCCCATTTCTTCAGGGAGCTGCTGAAAAATCTAATAATGAAGAGTCGTCTGTGATTAATTGCCAGGAACTGGAATGTGGCTTATACTTAGCTATAAGTATGCAGTCAGTTGTACGTGCATTGAAAATGGAAAGATGATGGAAGTCTACAGAAGAAAGAGATTTTTAAAAATCTAGGAAGTTAAATTTCTGCCTCGTATGTTGGAGCGGTGAATAGAAAAGGCTCTGCTCTGTTAAATTAAGGATACGGACTACATTATCCCCAAACTGCTATACAGCCACAGCTCACAGTGATTTCAGAGGCAATTTGTAGGCACTTGACTGTTCTGAAAATCCGGCCCTAGTTTGCATTATTAGAATTTCTTGCAATTAATTCAGAACTCAGAAAATGACTATAATGGCTCTTCGCATTGTCTAGGATAAATGTTGCAGATTTCCTTTGTGGCATTCCATGGTCTGGAAATTGATGCTGTTACAAGCTATGGATCGGGCCACTTTTAGATGAGCGATGCCCACTTGTGCCATGAAATCATGCGGCTTGTAAAAGTGCTGCAGGCAGCTTTTAGACGCGCCTATACGTGCCATATTTCCAGTTGCACATTCTTTAACAACACAAATTAAATACCTTGATATGCAAGGTATTCAATTTGAGCTTTTAAAGAATGCATGACCGGAAATACGGCACGTCTAGGCATGTCTAAAAGCTGCCCACGGCACTTTTATAAGCTTCATGATTTCATGGCACGAGTGGGCAGCGCCCAGCTAAAAGCAGCCTTTCTCTCTCTTAATGTGTTTTCCTCTCCCTCTTTACCTTCCCCCTTTTAAATTGTTTTTTAAATGGGTTTATGTTTTAAATTTATTTTATTTATTTTATTTTTATGCTGTGAAAAGCTCCAATTTCCATTTGGCAGGGGGAGGAGGGTGCTATAATTATTATTAATTATTATTATTATTATTATTAATTTGTGCTTCTAAAGAACAGTGAAGTATGAGGCTGAGTGACAGATGTAAACTGAGAGGTCACTGTAAAAATGGCAGTGTGCAATTTCTTATTTCTGGCCACATAGTTGACTGTATGTCAACGTTGCTCAATTTGACTTGGTATCAAATATTAATATTTGCCACAGTGCTTGGAAGGCTGCACTCTAAGGAAAAGCTAGATATTGCCAGAAGTGGTGCTAGTGAATCACTGAACTAAGGATCAAATTAAGCAGGTTTAAAACTCCAGGGATTTTGGCTCCTGGATTTGTTGTCTTTTTGGAGGAGAAGTGAAATAGATTCTCTCTAGTGGAAGGTCATTAGAGAACCCAAGGTGCTTCTTGTAAGAATATAATTATTAAGTCATGTGTCCTGGCCAACTTCCAATGTGGGCAGTTAGGTTGTCTCTCCCTAAAATTTAACCTGTCGTTTTAAACGTGTGTGATATTTTCCTGCATATTCCTTGAGTAGGCTGGTAAGCAGCTGCTGTTTTCCATTGCAGAGGTGGTCGCATTTCAGTAATGGGCTAAGTGATTCCTATATACATATGTGTCCCTCATGATTATGCTGTCTCATCTCTTGGCATCTGAAATGCGTTATTATTGATGCAAGCAGCATTGACTGTGGGAAGTGCAGTTGGACATTTGCAAATCCAGATTTTTTGCCGTATGCAGCAGAATGAAATGTTAAGTGCAATAGTGAGTTGGTGAGGACATGGAGAAAAGTGAAGGCAGAACCAATTAGCTGAGAATGTAATGAGCCATCAATGCCATTGGATAATTGACATTGTCTCCCAAGTGTGCATTTAATCTAGAGATCTGAATGCACAAACTAGTGACAGGAAGCAAATCTCCAGTCTTTCTCCAGTCATCTTTTTGAGAGTATTGTGGTTAATAAGAGGTAGTAAATACATTATGAATAGCTCAAGAATATGAGATTTATGGGGTCCCGTCACTAACTGGATTCACTAATTTTATATTGGATTTGTATTTTAATTGTTGTTTTTATGTTGTGAGCCATCCTGGGCTGCCTGTGGCAGGAGGGGGTGGAATAATAATAATAATAATAATAAATAATTGGATGCCAAGAACAAGGTTAGGAATCCGATGCTGAAGATGTGGAATTCAAGACCGGATGTGGAATCAACCTGATGTGGAATCAAGACCTGGAGTCAGTGCCAAGAAATCTAAGGGAGCAAGGGGACAGATTGAGAACAGGCTGGGCAGAATTAAACACAAGGAGAGGAAACAGGCTGAAGGAGGAACAAGGTGTCAGGTAGAAGCAGGGCCGTCCCAAGACATTTTGCTGCTCTAGGCGAAGACAAAATTTAGCCCTCCCCTCCCCCCGCAAGTGGTGGTATGGGGTATGTAGACCTATTCTCCACTGCCCTGAATGCAAAGTGCAGCCTTTTTTACATCAGGGTAGCCCAACTTTCCTCTCATTCCACGGGTGTTGAGCAAGATTTGGTTAGAGGGGGCCAATCTTATCCTCATATCCCCAGGGTGGCCTCACCAGATATGGTATCATGGCCTTCAAAATCTAGCCAACTCATCCCTTGCCCTACCCCAGATCCCAGACTTGCTGTCCTTGAACCAAGGGAAAATTCTCCACCCGGAACTCAGATGGCTGAACCTCCATGCTTGGAGGATTCACATACTGAAGGGGCTCAATCCTTTAGTAACAAGTTATTCCTTGTTCTCCAAAATGAACTTAAACCATCCACTCGTAAGTCCTATGACTCCAAGTGGAGAAGATTCTGCTTTTGGCTACAAGCCAAATCTGTCTCCCACTCAACTGCATGTAGAATTAGTACTACAATATTTACTAGAATTAGCAAAGAAAGGTTTGGCACGCTCTTCATTAAGAGTGCACCTCTCTCTGCCATTTCTAGGCATGTTACCCTTCCTGGTTCTAAATCATTCTTTGCTCACCCTATGGTTAACAAGTTCCACAAGGGTCTTATAAATTTGTTCCCGCTGCATCAGGTACCACTGTCTCAATGGGTTCTTAATTTGGTAATTGATCGATTGATGAAACATCCCTTTGAGCCTCCAGAACAGGCAGATCTATTCCACTGGACCTTAAAAACTGCCTTTTTGGTAGCTGTCATGTCCCTCAGACGTGTTAGTGAAATTGCTGCCGTTTCTATAAAGGAACCCTACCTCCAGGTTTTCCCGGACAGATTAGAATTTTCAGCTCACCCATCCTTTATACCTAAAATAGTTTCTCTGTTTCATTTATCCCAGAAAATTGTTCTCCCCGTGTTTTCCCCTCCTCCTCATGCATCTGAGGATTTGGCCATGGCGCACACACTAGATGTAAAAAGAGCTGTGCTCACCTACTTAGATAAGACCAGAGAGTGCAGGCTCTCAGACACTCTGTTTATCTCCCCATCCCTACCTAGGTTGGGTCAGAAGATATCTTCTCAGACTATTTCCAAATGGTTGGTACAGCTGATCTCGCTTACTTACCAACTGAGCGGATTCTCGCCTCCACCTAATTTGAGAGCACATTCAATTAGGGCACTGGGTGCTTCTATGGCCGCTTTTTCTAACATATCTCCGCAAGAGATATGTAGGGCGGCAACGTGGAGCTCCCCACATACCTTTGTGAAGCACTATGCTCTCTACCTAGTTTCCCAGCCCCACACTTCTCTTGGTGTGTCTATACTTAATTCTGTTTTCAAACCTTTTTTTTTTTTTTAAAGCAAGACAAACACAGGAGAACCACTTGTTTCTATATAACAGACTTTACTATATGTAGAGGTTCCCTGTAAATATACTTACCTGTTTTACTACATAATAAACTCTTGTTCTTTTGCATGCAGTATGCATTAAGTTTGATTTTTGATAGAAAATTCCCCCACCGCCTATTTCTAGGCTTGGTACTCTCCCATTTGTGAGAATGGGAGGAGCCGTCGAAGATGAACAGAAGGTTGCTACCTTGTAAACAAGGTTCTTCGAGATGGCTCCGAACAGTCTCACAAATGCCCACCCTTCCAGCCTCACATGGAATTTTCTTCATAATCGCTTAGGGTTGGAAGGAACTGTTGGGTTTAGGCAGGAAGGTACCTTATATAGTGTGGGGGCACATGAACATCACGTGGTTTTTAAATTAGTGAGCTTGGTATGTGCCGGTAAGGGAAGAGCAAACTCATTTGTGAGACTGTTTGGAACCATCTCGAAGAACCTTGTTTACAAGGCAGCAACCTTCTGTTCCCTTCCTGCCGTTCCCCCCCAATCTGCTGCTCTAGGCGGCCACCTAGGTCTGCCTAGTGGCAGGGACAGCCCTGGGTAGAAGCAGGTTGGCTTGGGAGGAAATGTCAGGTCCTGATGGGAGTGGGGCTTGAACCCAGGCCCTACAGATTTCTTTGGTCAGTCTCCCTGTCGATTTTGACACTGGAGCTGCCAGTTGCTCTCCCAGAGCAAGGACTGACCCTCCAGTCCCGTTACCACCCTGATTGGTCCCACCTTACTCCCTGGTGGCTACTCAGACAGTTTAAGGGACATAAAGGAAGTGTCTCCACAACACAGGCACTGCCTAGCACAGTCTGGGGCCAGAGACTCCCAGCTCACCAGTTCCCCAGCCCTCTAGCCTACTGGTTCTCCAACCCTCTGGCTCTGCTGCTGTCCAGGTACCCCAGCTCCATGGTGTTGCCTGCTCAGCTCCTGGCCTTCCAAGCTCCCTAGGCCATGGGGACTCTGTCTTCATGCCTGGCACTTTTTTCTGGGGCGGCCCCAGCAGGAAGGCAGTTAGTGGAGGCAGCTTGGATAGGGAGGAAAGTGAGAGTTAAGTGCAAACTGGATCGGGAGGAAAGTTTCTACACTGCTGCTGGCCAGAGCACTAAGTAGCTCAGAGTCTGAAGTAACCAAATGGAAACCTTAGCAGGTAAAGACTAGGGTTGCCTAGCCGTGGCCATTTGCTGGTTTAGGGCATTCATTGAGAGAACTCCAGCCTGTCTGGGTCTGAAAGCCAGACAAGATTACAGTTTTGATCCCAAACCTCCCATAAGTGAAAAGCCAGTGACAATAATCCATAACAACTCCCTCCCACTCCAGCCATCCACATCCACACCACCTGCCTAGGCTCATTCCTGATTTTGTTATGTAAGGGTTTGAATTCATTTTTAAATTAAAGTCAAGCTAACAAAGAGCTGAGGGGAAAATGGCTTCTTTTCCTCTACTGAAAAGGGATGATGGATTAATTGTTGCCCTTGGGATGTTGTTTCACAACACAAGGACAAAGAAATTTAGCAGAAGACTTTAAAGAATTTTTGCCCCAAGTTCTGCTTTGCAAAAAGAGAGCTCAGATACTGTTAATTTAAACCATCTCTCATACTTTCAGACCTGAAGCCCTTCAGGAACTGTATCTAAATAAACTTCTCAGACTGAGGTGTCTAAGCAAGGGTGCTGGTAGTTCTCAGACAGTAATTCTGGAGGCAGCTACTATCATGGTGTTACCATGGCACCAGTGCTAGTGTCACAGACCTCTTTGTATAGGAGTTCTTGCACCTCTATAAGACTAGTGCACAAAACAGTTCTGTCACCCCATGTCAGCTGCGCCACATAGGGTGTTAACAGAAGTGATGGATCTGCCATCATCTTGCCCAGGGGTGGGGAGAACTGCCCCTGGCCAGGTTAGCTTTGGCTGCGGGGACACACACCACCGTGGCCAAGCCTGGCCCAGGGGGCAGGGGGGCATGAAGTGACGTGTGGCCACTTAGCCATACCTCCATGCTGNTTGTTTTACTCCCTTCACCCACCCACCCTGTCAACCTGAATTCCTTCATCTTTCATGCCTCATTTATTTTCCTATTGTTTGCTTTCTCCCATTCCTGGGTTGGATGCGGTGTGGATTTTAATATCATGGGCTAATTTAACAGATCTTCCCCCTTGGGGCTCCTGCAATGATACCACGTTATAGCAGAGGTGGTCAAATGGCAGTTCTCGAGCACTTGTCCGGCAGCTCTCATCAGAAGTGTCTGCATGTGGGAGTGATCATGCGGCTCCCTCAGGGGCAAGAGAAGCTGAGCTGCCATTTTGGCTGCTGGCACCTCATGGGCCATTGGAGCATGCCCCGTGCCTCTTGCTGCTGCCCAAACCCACCAGACCATGTGGGAATCCAAGCTTTGATGTGAGAGTATGGTATTTGGGGAGAACCGTGCTACCCCCATCCCCACGATCGAGGGAAGTTGTGACTAATGTAATGAATATTGTGGCTCTTGGTGATATGAAAGTTTTGACATGTGGCTCTTGGGCTTGAGAACTTTGCCCACCCCAGTTTTATTCCATCCTTGTAATAAGGAATGCTGATGTTTTTTACAAAAATAAAATAAATTCCATTGTTCTAACATCTTGAAAACAAACCAAACTGATTTCATTCCCTGTCTATCTCATGTGTTTGTATTTGGCATACATATTGATTTTGACTTTTTTCCTCCTTGTTGTTTGAATGGAGCGTGTCTGTTCTTGATTAAACTATCGTTTAAACTTGTATAACCGAGTCCTTCAAGTGCATCCCTTTGTTCATAAACATTATGGAGCCTGAATTTCAATGAGATTAACAGTGGGATCTTCTGTGGTGCAGAGTGCTCATGCTAAAGAAGATTGCGCTCTTCTGCTCCAAAATCACTTAGTGGTTTTTGCAAATGTAACCCACTGTGATTTAAGCTTTACTGAAAAACGGCAGGCCATTTTCTCAGTAACATCCATGCAAGCCCAATGTAGTGGGGACCCAGCAGCATTGTACTGGAGTAAGTAAGAGCAGAATTGGCCCCTTTGACTTTTGCTGCCCTACAATATATATATACCCATGCCTTGTTTTTAGATTCTGCTTAATTTTATGAGACAGTTTTATTTTACAATTGATGAGTTGCCCAAAATTCTTAGAAAAGCAAAAATATCAATTTTCCTCCTTGGGATATTTCCCAAACTGCTGACCACAACTATTCTAAACCTGTATGCACCCACCTCATCTCTGCAGCAATCGGTGTCATAGCTAGAACGTGGAAGCGACCAACTCTGCCAGGTGTGAGAGGATAGAAAGAGTTTGATTCATTTTACTACGAGCAATTATGAGGAATTGGTGATCACTTGATTGCCTTGCTATAACTTGCTAACTCACCCAGGCTCTAAAAGAAAAGCACCACATTTATATTGTAACACAGAGATAGAGCTGCAACAGAGTAGCTGGCAAGTTGGGCACCATGTTGAATCTGGGCTCCCTGACTTGCCCTGGATACGTTCAGGCACCAGCTGTCACCCGAACGTGACCCGACAGGCTACTTGACTCTCCAGGCTGACTCACCTCACCATCTGGCTGCTGCTTCTCCGGTCTTGGTCACTGCTAGCTGCTCTAAGCTGAGCTGGGGACTTCCCCACTTGGCTTTTTCTTGGGGGGGGGGGAGAATTAGGAGGCCTCTTCCCACCTGCATGTACCCCTCTAGGTCTCCCATTCCCAGGGGGACCCAAAATGGGGGTGCACGCAGCACCCATGCTCACTCCTGATATGGGTCTCTCTGGGAATGGGGGACCCATTAGGGGGTGCACGCATGTAGGAAGAGGCTTCCGCTACCCACCCCTGCTCAGAAGAAGCAGACTGAAAAAGTCCTCAGCTCAGTGGAATAGCATACGGGCCAGGGAGCAGTAACCAGGACTGGAGGAGCAGCAGCCTGGCAGTGAGGAGAGTCAGCCCAGGGAACCGCGGGTGCTGGAATCCGCATCCTTGGGTGCCCTGGGATGCTGCAGTAATACCTCCATTTTGGGGCACTGGGTACCCATTGGGTGCCTGCTGGGGGTATAATCAGAGGTTCATGGGAACAAAGTGGGGGTTAAAGTGAGGCAGGAAGTACTCCTTCTTTTAGCAAATGTGCTACCCGCTGAAGCTCTAAATAGATGTATAAATTGGCCAGAAAAAAAGACAAGATGGAACATAGAAAAAATAATTATAGTAATAAAATTAAATTATATAGTGCACAGAATAACACTGGGATTGTACAGCATTAGTACAAAAACAATAAAGCACCATAAAACAACTAAAATTACATATAAAAGAGTTAAAAGGGGAAAAGTAAAGCTAGAGGAAGAAATATATTAAGGGGAACCAGCAGTGAATCTTCTGAAAGCACCTGGAGATTAGAAAACTTCAGGTGTGTGGCAGGGAGTGCCCTCCTCTGGGTAGTTTCCCTCTAGATCAGACCCCAACATCAAGGTCCATGCACTGGGAATTAGCTTTACGTGTCAGTTTATTTACAATGTGCACCTCCACTATATATACAACCGTTACAGTTCCAATCTCAGTAGCAGCTCACCATGACAATAGTGCAGATTCCAATGCAGTCTAGTCCCTGGATTAGCCTTTTTGGCTCCTGGCTCAGACGAGTCTCACAAACAAATCTCTCTATCTTGCTCTTGCCCCATCTTGCCTCCAGCCTGGGCCAGCTAGAGGCTTTTTACTTCCTGGCTGGCTAGGCCGCACCCAGACGTCATGGCTTGCCTTGGCTTAAAGGGCCAGCACCCAAGCCTCTGCTCTGCTATAAGGTGCTTTTTGAAGAAGAGGAGGGAGAAAATGAGATGAATATCTGGTGGGAACAGAGGAAATGGGGCCTGCGACAGCAAAGGCCCACTCGCTTGCCAATTTAAGGCATGATGACAGGATCCCCAAACAACTGGTGGTATCTGAGCATAGATAACCAATTGATCTTCTCCTGAGTTGTATCCCAAGAATTCAGAGTATAAATTGATAGATAGACAGGTTTTAAGTTGATTATTATAGCTTATACCACAATATGTGATGTATTGATACTGTTCCTTGGATTATAATATATATTGTGGCAGTGGGGCTCTTCTCCCTACTGGGGTGTAAGGTGAAGGTAACAAGGGAATTAGTTCTCCCTGCTCCACAGATGTCTGTCTCTCTTGGCAACTTGTCGACACACCCGAATGAGACAAGGACACAATTCATGGGTTTTAATGGCTGCGCTCTTTATTCCAATCAAATTAATCTGGTGGGGGAAATTGCCTTTAGCAATTTAGGGTCCAGTACCCACAAACTATAACTGTTAACCAAGAAAGTCCAGGGGTCATGGCCTGGATGTGCCCTCCAGTCCCATTCCCCAGCGTCATCCAACGTCTCCCCTTTGGCTCTCGGCTTGCGGCCTTGGCCCCAAAGGGGACAGTGTCCTTTCCGGACAGGAGTAAGGATTCTGGGTGGCTGCAAGCTTGGGGGCCATGCATGTCCCTGCCTGCCGTCGCAGAACACCCTTCCTCGGGATGCTAACCCTGGCGCATGGCTGTGCCCTGCCTTTGCGCCTGGTGTTGCCTCCCCATCACTTAAGGAGATGACTCCGGTGCTATTTCCCTTTAAAAACTCTGTTCCAGTACTGAACCCCCACAAGAGTGTGACAATGAGAATACCTGAGCTAAAAAACCCATCCCTCGTCTTCTAACGTCACTGAAAGTTAATTAGCCTAATCGATAGGAGCACTGCGAGGAAGGCGAAAACAGACAAGAATCTTGGTGCCAATATCAAATTCTTGCTAAAAATTCCTTCCTGGCCCCTTCCAGCAACCAAGTAAACCCACAGTACCCGAGGGAGGGGTTTCCTCCATTGGCTCCACTCCACAAATGGCAGCCAGAGGAGAAGACGCGCCAGGTGAGGAAGACCCCTGCCCCCAAATGGGGAGGAGCTTCCGAGCCCGGGCCCATCCTATTGGAGGTTCCTGAGTTGCCGGGGCTACGTCGGCCGGGATGCACCCACTTCGCCCCTTCTGGCCACATCCCTAGCAATGCTCACTGCTGCAGCAGCGAGGGTACATCCGTGCTCCCGTCCTTGCCCCATTCTTTGACGGGGTGGGCGCAACAAACCCCCCCATGGCCCCCATTCTGGTGGGACAGGGGCCTTCTTTAAATGTCTAACCCCCTGAAGAATTTTCAGTGTCTGACCTCCTCCTCCTCCTCCTCCTCCTCCCCTTTAGCCTCCTCTCAACAGAGAGCTTCTCCCCAGTCACTGCTCCCCCTTTCTTCTGGGCTCTACAGCACTTTATAGCCAGATGAGCTGATTCCCCAGCTGTGGTTGTTTAGCCTCTTATTCACTTCTCACACTCTTGTCTTTTAAAGTGCCAGTAGTTTATTTACACTTCTCTCAGGATGTGTGCAAGCAGGCTCCACTGTGACCCTGTTATTCTCTCACTCGCACTCTCACAAACACACATATGACATATATACATATATTCATATATATATGAATTAATCAGAGATAAGATATAAATTATTGCTTACTACACAAAATGGGCACCACAAGGCTGGGGCAAATGTTATGTTAATAGAAATATTTCCAGTTTGAGCTGCCATTTTCACTGTTTGCTGGCTATGTGAGGAGAAATGAAGCTGTCACATATGGTGCAATCATACGAGATGCCTACTGAGCCTTGGGCAGCCTTACCACACGATGCAGTGCATTGGGGGGCCGCCAGCTGCCAGATGTTCCCCCGTGCCCCAGGGTGGGCAGCTAGCTGCTATGCACTGTGGGCATCTAGCTGCTATGCACTGTGTCCTGAGAAAAAGGACGTAGCACATCGCAGCCTTACCCAAAATGGGGTAAGGCCACCCAAGGTGTGGCAGCTCATCTGCCTAGTTGTCATCTGCCCCACAGCACGGCAAGGTCCGCTGCAGGGCTTTGAGCAGTGGCTACTCGCTCCAGTCCCGTGCAGTCACAGCATAGCCAGGGGCGGGATAGTGGTTGGGCTGGGGGAGGGAGACAGGACAGGGCAGGGCTGAGTGTCCGCTTGTGTGGCTGGTGCCTTGGCCCACCTTGTGCCAGGGCAGGAGGAGGTCTGACAGCATCCCACCGGTTCGGCTTCCCTGCGGGGGTGGGGCTGACCGTCTGCTTTGCTCCCTGTGCTGGCCCTGCATGGTGGCTGCGCTTGCCTGCCAAAAGGTCACGCGGGAATCGGGTCTGCCGCAGCTCATGTGGCTAGCTCAAAATAAGTTTCCCAACATTTAGACATGGTTCAACAACGACGGAATCAGTGCTACTGACCCGTAAAAGCAAGTTCAGGTACCTAAGCTGAGTAGTTTAATAAACTGAATGCTATTCGTCCATCTAAAGAAGCATGAATTCATAGCTTTTAAATGAAGTGAATTTGATTAGTTTAATTTGATCCTTCAGCAGCAGTACACATCACAAACTGATTCATCTATCCAGACTGGCAATACTAGAGAAACTGAAATTACCCTTCCTCTGTAAAGGCCGTGGTCCCTCCAGGTCATGATTTAAGCTACTAACTATGCAGTCTGGACATATTCAGAGCAGCTGTGCAAATCGTAATGGTGGTGAAGAAACTCTATGTGACAGCTTCATTTCTCCTCACATAGTCAGCAAACAATGAAAGCAGCAGCCCAAACTTTGTATTTAACACACAATGTGCCCCACGTGCACAAGCCTTGTGGTGCCCATCTTGTGTGGCAAACAATAATTTATATTTTAGCTCTGAATGGATACATGAATTCATTAATGTGCAGTTTTTGAGTGAACTTTTAAAACAGAGCATCACTGATTTAAGGTTCGATTCCCCAGCAGATAATGTTGTATGTGGCAGGTAGGTTGGTAAGTAGGAGTTTATGGCACAGCAGCACTGAAGGCCATAGTGTGTGTGTGTGTGTGTGTGTGTACACATATGTAGATCTATTTATATCAGTTACAGGTTATAAATATCAGAGATCAATTCAAGTACAGTGCAACCTCATCATAACACATGCAAGTTTGGTTATAATGTGATAGGAGATCTGGCTCCCAAGGTGTTACATCATAAATAGATTGACATGTAGAAAGTACCTTCGTTATAACATGAATTTGGTTAAAACACAGTGTGAAGCATGGCACCCAAATAGTGTTATAACAAGGTTGCAGTGTAATTGGCAGGGCCCGTAGATCTCTACACAAGTTTGTTTTTTTTTCCCCTGCACAAGGATCCAGTCTAGGTCCAGGACACTCAGGTTTCAGTCCGAGCAAGGGGCAAGGCAGCCAGAACAAGTCCAGGACAGGAACAAACAGAGGACTATAGCAGGGACACGAGGTTTCAGGGCAAGGTACAGGGATTCAAGGCAGAGGGCTGACTGAGTAGCAAGGGCATGTAACAGGAAATGTGGCATATTGTGTGACCTATCTTTGTGTTGCGGCCAGCCAGCCTTGTACATTGGCAGGCAGCCGTTTAGAAATCTGGGGTGTGTGGCCAGGACTGGAGCTCAGACGAAACCACAGGGCAACATGCAGGTGGAGCCACGTAGCAGTGGTGCTCCTGCAAAGTCAAGCCCAGCCTCAGAACTCCCAAGGCCCAGTTCCTTAGAGTAATGGGTAGTCTGAAATTGTAAGGATTCCAACCATGGGGTGATGTCAGGCCAGGGTGAGAGTCTAAGCAGGGCCAAGGGTCAGAGTTCGAGGTATCCCTCAAATCAGGTATGGGGGCAGGTAAGAGATGTCATCTGATGGCCAGGCAAGGGAAATTGTTCTAACAGCCTGGAGGGAAACAGGGTATGTTGAGCACGTATGCTGTAAAACCAGTTCTCTGTCTGATTGTTCAGAACAGGGGTTTGCTGTGATCCAGGAAGCTATATAGGAGTCTCTGGCCAATCAACGTTGGCCAACGTTTACCTGGCAGGGTGGAGCCTGGTGAAGACAGGGATGTGGTTCCACTGCCTAACCACAGCAGTGTGGATCCCACTAATACCTGTGAAGCCGGAGGACCAGCACTTGAGGCCCATATTCCCCTTGAATCCTGACGGAAATTAAATGTCCATGAACGGTAAAACTGACCTCAGAAACGTTTCAAAGAGCAGTGTGTAATCTTCAAACCACGTATTTCAAAGTTCAGTGGGGCTGTTCCAGAGTAAGCGGTTTGAACACTGCAGCTTGTGTGTTTTGTTATTTGACTTGCACAACCATCAGGTGCAAATAAATGTTTCTGACTTTTTAATAAGTACAATATGCAAATAACGTGCATGCAGAGGTACTGTATTCTAGTATCTATTTTAAATACAACAGATGTGTCCCTGGCTAAGAACCTGACAATGGCATGGGAGCCAATTTACTACAGGTTCAAATTGGAATTCTCTTTAATCCATATGCCTTTAATTGTTGTGTTGTTGCAGAAACGGGAACACAAAGAAGTTTTAGTTGGCTTGTTATTCCTGGTTTTCCCATTCATCCCAGCCAGCAACCTCTTCTTCAAGGTGGGGTTTGTGGTGGCAGAGCGAGTCCTTTACATGCCTAGGTAATTATTGCAATTGCATTCCTTTCTAATGAGACCCGTGACCCCATTGTTAAAAGAACAGATAAGATTTTTAAATCCTAGTATTACATGCCTTTCAGTTTGGGAGCAATAACTTCAAAAATTTTGCAGTCTATTGAGGAAAGCCTGTTTGCCAGAATCAAAGCTAATTGCATACCATTGTTTTGATTGCTTTAATCTTATGACTTCAAAACTTTCTGAGAGCAGTTGTATAGTGATGCAATTGAGTCTTTCTTGTACTGTATATTCTCTCCCTTGTTAACATCTGTGGCCTGATGCTGCACTAAGCCCTGTCATCAAATTGTCCGCAGTCTACAGTTGAAGAGAAGCATTTATGTAAGACCTATTTATTTGGTCGGGCCTTTAGCAGGTTGGGATAGGGTTTGGGGAATAGTTTCATTGGAGTTTTTATATAATTTAAATTACCCTTTTTTTTTTCTTTTTTCTTTTTTTAACATTTTACATCTTTCTCTCTCTATATGAGCATTTTGTGTCATGAACTGTCCTGAGCCTTTGAGGAAGGGCAGGATAAAAATAAATAAATGTATAGGGTTCAATATTAGTTATTTCTGCTATGGGTTGCACACAGGCTTCCACATGAAAGGAAACTATGCAGACACCAAGGAAGACAATGGGTAAAAACAGACATGACAGTGGACTGCACCTGCATGTGCGCAGGCACCGCCAGATGTTGGCCCAGGATTACCTCAGGTTGTGTTGGCAGCTAGCCCAGGCTCTGACTTTGGAAACCCCCAAAGTCACAACCTGGGCTAAGACCCAACTGATGGGTCACAGCGGATTATCATGACAATTGGTCACCATGACTGCCCGTCATGTCATGGTGGTGGCAAGGTGCTGGGAGTGGAGAGGGGTGGGGTTGCCCGCCCATCTATTGTGGCCCTACCCAGGCTGCGTGGGTGGCAGGACGGTGGCCCGGCTATGAACATGTATGTTTGGTGCTCTGACACGGCCCAGACCATGTCCGCCATGGATTTCCACCCTGGGCCGGGTCATGACAGCAGCACACCGCCATCACATGTGTTTTTACTAGGGGTGGGACTTCACACAAAAAAATGGATACCGGTTTTACCGGATACGGGTTCCCAAAAAAACAGTTTACCAGATTAGAACCGGTATACTGGTACAGGTATTTTTCTATTGATTTCAATGGGGAACTGTCCCCGTTGAAATCAATGGGAAAAAAAACAAAAAACACTTTCCCTCCCCTGTCCAGGCTGCACGGGTGGAAAGGGGGACACCCCCCACCCACCCTGCCCAGCCTGGATTTTTTTAAAAACATTTTTTAGCCGAAGTCCCTGCTAGTGCAGGCTCCAGGCCGCCGCCATGTCGGCAGCGGCGACCCGAAGTCCGCACCAGCAGGTACTAGGGGGATCCCTGGGGTGGGGGGTGGTTTAACACCTCCCCACCCCAGGGATCACCCTACTCCTCCATCCAGAGATCGCCTACCTTTTGCGCTTCAGGCAGCAGCGGCAGCACAGCGGACCGTTGGCTTCAGCGCTGGCTGGCTTCCGCACTTTACTAGGCCTTCCAGGGAAACCCGGAAGTTCCCCGGAAGGCCTAGTAAAGCGGTGAAGCCAGCCAGCGCGGAAGCCGCCGGACCGCTGCGCTGCCGTCGCCGCCACCCAGAGCTCAAAAGGTAGGCGATCTCTGGGTGGGGAGGTAGGATGATTCCTGGGGTGGGGAGTGTTAAACCACCCCCCACCCCAGAGATTACCCTAGTACCTGCTGGTGCAGGCTCTGGGTCGCTACCGCCGGCACGGCAGCAGCCTGGAGCCCACACTAGCAGGGACTTCGGCTAAAAAAAAATTTCTTTAAAAATCCAGGCTGGGCAGGGTGGGGGAGGGGGTGTCCCCCCTTCCACCCGCGTAGCCTGGATGGGGGAGGGAATTTTTTTTTTATTTCTTTCTTTTACATTGCAGCCATTCATTTCAATGGCCGCAATGTAAACAAATCCGGCACAGGGAACCGGTACCGGTACCCCCAATTACCGGATTAATCCGATACTGCCGGTACAGCAAAATACCGGCAGTATCGGATACTGGGGGAACCGAACTTCCCACCCCTAGTTTTTACCCATGTCCTTAGTCCCAAAGTATTTGCAGCCTCAGGGCACAATCCTCCAGCCCTTGAAGTCAACAGCCATCTCCCATTGTAACAAAGGTGCCCCCACCCCCATGGAGACCCATGACCTGGCGGTGCTCTGTATGGATGGGGCTACATCAGGAAAGAAGCCCCTCCTTTTTTCTGATATGCCCCCCCCCAAAGTGCTATATCATGGCGCTCCATGTGGAGAGAGGGCATGTGAGGAAAGGAGTGGATTAAGCCATTCCCACGCCCTTTTCTCCAGTGTGCCCCTACAGTGAAATAGTTTTGTCAAGTCAATCACTTTTATGTAACTGAGACTTGTCCCTGCGTACCAACTATTACAGACAAAAGCCTGCTTGTGTATTTGCATGAGAGTACTACTCACCTAAGCAAAATGTATGTAATTTGGTCCTCTGGAGATATGGAGGAGAAATCCTGGCTCCACATGGCAGTGATTCATTTGTAATTTCCAAAACAATTTAGGGCGCATTCCTCCTCCATTAAAGTCAATTGAAAAACTCCCATTGACTTTTAACGGTGGCGGATTGTCCTGTCAATTCTGGTGAAGAACAAAAACACTCAATTATTTTTCTTCACCTTAATTCATTCCAAATTTCTCAAAAATAACTGATTTAAATTGATGAAAGTAGGAAATAGACCTACCATTATCAACAACTAAAAAAACAATAAATAAAAAAATCTCACATACATAGGCTGAACCAGTCAAGCATATCATGTGACCTACTATGTGTGTATCATCAAGATATATGCAACATATAAAACATTAAAAGTTTTAGACATTGACTAGAAGCCTCCATAGGAGAGAATGAACTCACGCTTCATTCTAGGGCTATACCGAATAGAACTTTTGAGTACTCGGGCTGAATAACGAAGTTCTGAGTAATCGGCCCGAGTACTCGACGGCCTTCAGCGCTGTTCCCAAAGTTTCGGAATTCGAACTCAGAATTCCAGACTTCAGAAAACTTTGGAAACTTTGGAAAGTTGTTGCAAAGTTCTTGAACCCACAGCCAAAGCACTACCCAGAAAAGCAGGCTAGCAAGAGTGAGACAATCGCTCCAGAAGACAACCCCACAAAAGTGCAACTGTGTGCAGAAATCCCCCAAAACCCCAACACTAGTATACCCACAGCATGGCCCACCATCAGCAGTGAGTGCACCCACTTTAATCATTATGCTAACCAAGCAGTGCACAAAAATGCAGGCTAGCAAGGGACATTTGCTGAAGAAGAATAGAACAACCCTGCAAAACAGTCTACAACTGCCTGGTGAAATAAATTCCACCCAAAGCCCCAGCAGTCACAAAATTAAGAAATCAGACATTCACCCCCTCACTCCGGGGCACCCTCTCTTGGCATGGCATTAGTACTGTGGCACTGGTAACTTGAACAGACCAGGCAAAGGGAAGTGGAGCCAGTCAGAGAGATCCCAGTATGGCCTCATGGTGCCAAGTGCCAATCAAGCAGTAGGCAGAACTAGAAGCAATGTGGCACTCAATTCTTTTTTTAAAAAACCCAACTGCATGGCATGGTAAAGGTAACCCCCATCCCCCAGCATTGGTACTGTGGACAGGACAGGCACCCCTCCCTCCAGCCGATTACTTACAGATCCAGCAACTGTTAGAGTAGGTAGGGGGAAGTCTAGGGATGTGCTCACGGACCTCAAACAACCACGCACAAACCCACCACNCATGTCCAATGGGGGGGGGGACTCCACTCCCATAGCATGGGAAAACAACCCCTCAGGTTATTGGTTGGCCCTAAACATCCTGGAGAGGGCAAGGCCTGATCATCATCGGGGTGGGAGGCAGCAGGGCCCTGAGTGGAGCTCCTCCACAATACCCATCTTTCTCTCTCCTGTGTCCTGTGAGGGGCGGGGGTGGAGGGGCTCCACTCCTATAGCGTGGGAAAACAACCCCTCAGGTTCTTGGTTGGCCCTAAACATCCTTGAGAGGGCGAGGCCTGATCATCATTGGCGTGGGAGACAGCAGGGCCCTGAGTGGAGCCTCTCCACACGGTAACAAGGCCACCCCTAACCCCGCACCAAATATCACTGTAACCCACACCAAAACCTCACAGTGCTTGAAGGGGGAACAAGTGTAGGACGTGAAGGGAGACGGGAGTAGTATCCCAGGAATAAGGGGGGGGATAGGGCCTAGCCCAGGTAACCCCAAGCACACACAAAGGATGGGAAGGTAGGGGCCAGGAACAAAGGGGGAGACGTGAGTGACACACCACGCTTACCTCACCTCCCACTCACTCAGTACTCACGCGCACAGAATTCTCTCTCCCACTCACGCACCAATCACTCGCTCTGTCGCCCACTCGCTCCAAGTCTCAGCTCACACAGTACACAATATCAGAAGTTTCCTATGAAGGGACCAGTCTCACAGCGCTGCTGATCACCGGCAGTCTGTGAGACTCCCTCTCTGGTTTAAATAGTATAGGCTCCACCTCCCTTCGCACGCAGCCGTGCCGAGCGGCGTGGTGTGCTAGAGGGTCCTGTTTCCTCATTGGAGGCTAGCGAGGGCGTTGCGCCATCACCCTCTACTTCCCTCACCTGCGGGGTTGGGGCTGTCAGCTCCACTGTTGCGAGTGGGGCCACGCCCCCTCGTCACAACCACCACCGCGGGCGGTGTGCCTTCCATGGCTCTGTCCCAGGAGACACCAGGCATACCGCTGAAGCGCGTGCGCCCACCCTGACAGCAGCACTGTAGCACACAGCCAAATTCACCAAAAAGAATGGACAAAATGGCTACAGCCACTTTTATTTTGCGCTACCAGCCAATCAAAACTTGCCATTTGGCTTACCATCGCTCAACTATCCCCTCCCATACCCCCCCTCCTACCAAATATGGCACTAAGTTTCATTTCCAGAAGAAGCTCAACTGTCCACCAGCCCCCATGTGTGCAGCAGTTTCCGAAGTTTTCCAAATAACGGCCTTGGTCTTCGGAACGTCACAGTTCCTGAATCAAATACCTTAATCTTCTGCGATTTCCAAAGTTTTCCGAAGACCGAGTTACAGCCCTACTCCTTTCGTTCACAAATAGAAAATTCTAATAATCTGGAGTGTGAGTTCATTCTCTCCTATGAAGGCTTTTAGTCAATGTCTACAAATTTTAATGTTTTATATGTTGCATATGTGTTGATAATAGATACACAGTAGGTCGCATGATATGTTTGATTGGTTCAGCCTATGTATGTGAGTTTTTATTATTTATTTTTAGTTGTTGATTATGGTATAGAATTTATGAATATGAAAGGGAAATGTTAAGAGGTTTATGCATTTAAATATATGTACGTGAATGACAAAAATTAAAGCTTAACTGTTCATTTCCATAGTTTGTGGCATTTAATTTATTTTGCGCTCAGTGTTGTTATTTATTATTATTATTATTATTATTATTATTATTACTTTATTATAAGCATTTATATAGTTCCAGTGATGTACCTGACGCTTTACAAAGAATAAGTTAGACATGGTCCCTGCCCGAGAGCTTACAATCTAAAGACGGTGAGGGGAGACAGGAAAGAGGGAACAGAGGGAGAGACAAGGGATGCAACATTCATGAGGATGCGAGAGCTCAGGTACACGTTCTTGGCTTGGTTACAGTAAATTGGGAGTTTGCAGTTAACAGGTGAGGGATAATCCTGGGTGGGGGTGGTTAGCAAGAGTTAGGAAGGGCAGAGCAGAAGAGCTGGGTTTTGAGGAGGGACTTGAAGGTGTGGAGGGTGGGGGCCAAGCGGACGAGAGCCGGGACGAAGTTCCAGGCATGCGGGGCAGCGAGGGAGAAAGGACTAAGGCGGTTGGTGGAGCAGGGGAGGCGTGGGAGGGTGAGGGAGGGGATGGAAGAGGAGTGGAGTGCTCGAGCAGGGATTCGGAGGAAGATCAGGGCAGAGAGGTAGGGGGGAGCGAGGTTCTGAAGGGCTTTGTAGGTGAAGACGAGGAGCTTGTGCAGAATACGCTCAGGAAGAGGGAGCCAGTGGAGAGAGGAGAGAAGAGGAGAGGCTGCACGTGGTCAAAGCGACAGTCTAGGTGGATGATTCTGGCAGCAGAGTTTTGAAGGAAAGAAAGGTGGGAGCGGGGAAGGCCAGCGAGGAGGAGGTTACAATAGTCAAGGTGTGAGATGACTAAGGCGTGAATGAGAGTTTTGGCAGAGGAGACAGACCGAAAAGGGCAGATCTTGGCAATGTTGTGGAGGGAGAAGCGGCAGGATTTGGCAACGGAGTCAGTGTAGGGTTTGAAGGTGAGGTGCTAGTCGAAGATGAAGCCCACGCTGCAAGCTTGGGGGACAGGGAGGATGGTAATTGACAGGGAAGAGGGAGAGGAAGGATTGGGAGGGAAGATCAGGAGTTCAGTTTAAGCGTTTAAGAATTAAGTGTTCTTAAAAAGATAGACAGAAAAGGGCGGATCTGAGCAATGTTGTGAAGGGAGAAGTGGCAGGATTTGGCAACGGAGTCAGTGTAGGGTTTGAAGGTGAGGTGCTAGTCGAAGATGAATCCCACGCTGCAAGCTTGGGGGACAGGGAGGATGGTAATTGACAGGGAAGAGGGAGAGGAAGGATTGGGAGGGAAGATCAGGAGTTCAGTTTAAGCGTTTAAGAATTAAGTGTTCTTAAATAGATAATCACACCAGTCCTAAACACAGTTGCTCAAGATTAAGTCTCATAGTAATCAATTGAACTTACTCCTACGCAAGTATGTTTACTGGATTGAGCCTTTTGTCAGTAAGTCTCATAGCTTAACATTTTTTAAACTGAAATAATTATATTGAAATATGTAAAAACAAAGACCACATGCTTATTGTAGTGCTTCCCCTAGGTTAAGCACTTTACAAACCTAACCTAATTATTCTGCTCTCCCCCACGAAGTTGGGTGTGGTGTGGTGTGGAGTAGAGCAGAAACAATCCCAAAATTGGATCTATTCAATGAATTTACCCGCTTTGGGATCCATCTTAATAAAGTGGATGTAGACTGGTTTCTTTATTTGTTAATTTTGGTTATTCACTTCATATATTTTGGTTTGGTTATTTCACCTATTCCAGCTATTCTGGTTCAAATATTTGGCCAGATATCCAAACCAAAATAACTAAAGTATCTGAATCAAAATATTCCCAAATGTGAATAAAGGAATTTTGTGTTGGTTGTATTTATTCAGATAGTTCTCTAAATAAGCAAATATTATACCCTAAAATGAAAACTTGGTATTTGTTTCAACTCTAGTTTGGGGGAAATGAGGCAAGTTACATTATGGAATGAATTGGTGTCTGAGTGTTGTGTAGAACTCTTGAGCCATGATGACCCCTAGCTCTGTGTTCTGGCCACTGGTCCGTACATTTCCTTGTTGAAAAAAAAAAATCTGCCATTGGTAGGCAGCTTGAAGTGAAATGTAGAATGAAAAATGTACATGGCAACTATTTTTTGTGTTAGATTGGAAGCAGAAAGATCTCATGTGTCATCCTGAGCATCCCTGGGGAAAAGGGAGGAACGCTCAGCTCAGAAAAATGATACAGGCCAGGGTATTGAGAAGACTAAATTTACTGCTCTCAAAATTACCAAACAGTGATAAATGAGCTCTCTCTTTTTCTTTAAAACAACATGGTCAGCAGGGTGTTATCCTCCCGCAAGCACTCATGACTGTTGCAAAACAAGAATGACATCTCTTTTTCCTCTCAGAGGAAATTGGCAGTTTAATGACTGAAGATATAACAGAGCAGGAACTATGCTCTTGATTTAGAAAATTCGTTAGCAACAGTTTCATCTCTTGCTTTCTTGGCAAATATAATGTGCTTTCCTTTCATTTTTATTCTACTTTTGTCCAGAACATCAATTACCAAATTAAAATATTCCAGCCTACTTGAAAGGCTTTCCAAGGTGTGAAAGCTTAATTGGTGTGTGTGGTGGAAAACAGATATGGAAGTATTATAATTGTTGTTTTAAAATGTGCTCTTTTACCTGCTTTTGAAAGGAAAGCCTTTTTACTTGTGTATATGGAATATACACAATTGCAGGCAGCATTCTCTGACAAATCCTGAAGAGTTTACTTAGGTTTATGCAGTTCTTACTTAGCAAAAATTGAAAGTGTTTTGATGTAGAAAAAAGCAGTAAAAAAAAAGAGGTTGAGCCAAGACTGCCAAAACAATTGTTTTACGTTGTTAACCATACTTGATTTTTAAATGTATTTTTATCTTTAGAAAATGTATATATTTTCAAAACCTTTTGACCATGCCCTAGGCCTTGACTTTTGAAACTTTCAAATGACACATCTAGGACTACATTTTCAAAACATGTCATCTCCCATTCCCCCAGCATGCTGAGCTCTTCAGGAAATCTAGCCATAGGTGTAACTGTGGGTGCTGTTGGGTGTTCAGCATTTCTAAAATACGACCCTTGTTTTTGGTGCCTTAATAAGAACTGAGTACTTCTGAGAATTTGGCCTATAGTGTAGATATTAACAGATCAGGTAGTGGACAGGAGGTAGTGAATTAATATTTACCAAGGTGCAACCTCTATAACGGGAGAGGTTGAAGCAGGGCAGAACTCGTATTCTGCAACACATCACTGTTGCTTTAAAATAAAGCAATAGAAATGGTAATTCTATCATTTATCACAGTTTAATTTAACATATCCCAGAACCATGGGGCCTGACTATGCATGGTTGTGTTCATGTGTGCTACAGCAAAACCCAGACGCCTCTTATAAATGCCATTGATTTTAATAGGAGTTGAGGTGCTCTCCTCCTCCTCCTTCTCCTCCTCCCAGTTTTGAGTCAAGACTGAATTAGAAAACCCAGGGCTGCAGGTCCTCTGTTCAAACCTACATCCCAATTTCATTGTGAGGCCTTCTTTTTTTTTATATGAGGACCAGAGCAAATTTTTCACCTCTTGTCGTCACCTTTGGGCAACCATGCAGACACCACCCCACCACACACCATCGCCAGGTTCCTCTTTGGGATAGCAGCAAGTTAGGATAATCGAGCAGTTTGCTCGTCATGGAACTATTTTTTCAGACTCTGCAGACACAGCCAAGCATTTTTTATACTCAATCTTCAAGCTTTTCTTCACCTAAAGAACAGTTACACATGTGTGTGATCCCACATTTGTGCGCACATGTGTTTGATCCCACACACGTATTTGAAGCTAAATAAGTACATATATACCTGTTCTGAATTTGCTGAGTTAGTATATTTCTGAGTTGCTATGCTATGTGCCTAAAGAAGGGTCCTATGTGGCCTGAAAGCATGCAATTCTCACTAACAGAAGTTGGTCCAATAAAAGCTATCATTTGAACTTCTTCGTCTCCAAGCTAGAGAAACGCATAGGCCTAAATTTCATGTTGTGGCTTGGGAGTTGGAGAGAGCCTTAGGTCTGTAATTCTTGGGAGAGGCTTACTCTGTGGCAGATTTTCATCTTTTTATCATTGTACTCCTATCTTTGGCTCATGGCTGTGTTCTGCTTTTCCACCCTGTATTAGTCTGACATCCATAACCTTATTTGTTTTTTTAAAAAAATCACATTTGGTTCCTAGTTTTCTTCTAGATTCTGAGAGAACCACCCTACTGAAAACAATACTCCACAATCTGATATTGATAGAGTGCTTGCAGGGATTCTGTATCAAGTGCTTGTACGTTGTAGATCGCAATGGGCAAACTACAGAAGCACCCAATTTATCCTTTCCTGCTTAAGACACTTATGCCATGGCCTATTTTTATCAGCCATGGGAACCTTCCCTCTTTAACTCAATCCATGGAGTTTGCAATTGCGACTGACCAACCCAAGCAAAAATGAATGTATTGAAAGTTACTTAATTTTAAAATTTAATTTATTTATTATTATTTATTCAGATTTATATCCCGCCTTTCCTGTAAAAAGGCTCAAGGCTGCTTACAAAAACATATACATGCATATAAAAGATAAACATTCAAATACAAACGTAACCCCCAACCCACTCACAGCACCCACCCAATATCACTTCCCCATTCATCCTCCCTCACACCCCAACCCCATCCCAACAACTCTCCCCCATGCAATTCAATCCCCGCTGCCAAAAGCCCGACAGACAGAATTGGGCCCGGAAGACTATCAGCAGCCAGTGCTGCGTACGGAGCACCGGCGTAATGTGCTTGCTGCGATGCGTCCCCGTGCATATCTGTGGCAGAAAGCAGTAAATGAGCGCAGAAGGAAATTAAGTCACCACTGCTTCTTGTGTGGGTGCAGAGCAGGAAAGTGATTGCTTTTCAACGTTTATTTACAAAAGAGTAATTGATGGGAAACTCCATTAAAAGTCATTCTGGCTAGGTGACAAGAATGTGAAGAAGCTTTTTTTTACATGCAAGAGCGGAACCTTGGGATCTGGACTAATAATGATGGAGGGGGGGGCGCTGTCCTGTGTAGCTGTGGAGGGGGCTAAATTAGAATTCTGAATTCAGGCTTTAGCTGAATTCCGACTGACTAAGCCTGTCTTCCCAGCAGCTGCTGTTGAACCTCAGCTGTAAATTAAAGGTGATGGAACTCCTACCACTGAGCCTTCTCTGGTATCAGTTTTTGCCAACCTCTCACCACCGCTCTATTGACACTACCCTCAGAGAATCGAGGAGTGCATATGGTGCCACTTGTGGCTTCAAGGGTGAATCCAAAGTTCAGGCTTCAGTTTTGTCTCCGCTTCTGTTCTGTCTGCTGTGCAGACTGCCTGATTCTGTGGGAGCCTGTGCTCTGTTTGCAGCATGCCTTGCAGAGCGTTCACCGCCAATTTCTGCAGCACAGCTGCAATTCGCAAGCAACATACTCCCAAGCCATCTCATAAGTGGTTTTAATGGCATAGCTATAATAGGAACAGGTGGTGCAGCTGCTGTGTCCCATGCTGCTTGGACGAAGTGAGGGAGGGCTGTGGAGGGCCCATTCCATCTTCTGCACCAGGATCCATTCTAACCTAGCTCTGCCCACCCTCCCGAGTGGTTTCAGAATTGCCACAAGTATTGCTTAGTGAGTCAGAAGTTCATGATACGCTTGTATGCTACGAAGGTCAACGCCTGTACGCTTCTCTGTCGTCTTTCTAGGTTTTGAGGTCTCAGGGTGTTTTTAAATGAGCAAAGTGGAGTGGGGGCGGCCCGTGGCCGCTGAGTGGCCTGGCTGCGGGGCACCCATGCACCTGAAGTGCATGGAGAGCACTTATTTTATTTATTTATTTATTTTAACAAATTTAATACCCCGCTCCTCCCAAACAGCGGCTCGCACTTCACACAAGAGGCTCCCAGCATGGCTACCCCGGCCATGGTACATTTGTTTGGCCCCTCCTGATTCTTCAGAAGTGCTCCTTGTGTGGCAATGGATGGCTGCTGTGTTGGTCACGGGAGTGCGCCCCCCCACGCACCACCGTCGCACGAGCGGATGGATACATGGCCAGTGGGGGGCCATGCGTGGATGCACCTCATTTAAAAACACCCTCCGTTTCTCATAAGCATTCCTGCCTTTGCACTCTGCCTTCTCCTCAAAATTCAGGTGTCGTAACTCAAGACAAAAGATGCACTTTTAAAATTATACTTTAAACAACAACCAAAAATAATATTTCTAGCATGTCCATTTCACTCAGCATAACTCCATACCCATTATTAACATTTGTGAATCTGATTATAAACTAGAGAGGGATGCCTACTATGATAATGAAGTCAGAACAATTCTGAAATGCTCATGAGATTGTGACCCTGTATCACCCCGGAAAAGAGCATTAATCTGAAAATGTGCCACATTGATCTTATAGCCATTTGACCCAGCATTGGCCCTCTGCACCAAAACAAGTCCCATTGAAGTGAATAGGACTAATGTTGGCACAAACGAGTTAGAACCAATGCTAAACAGTTTCATGATTACGCTAAAGATATGATTATATGCTTGCCCCAGGATATGCTTTATTTCTTTCTAGCTTAATTTTTCTACAGATCATTAGATGTAAAGTGATGCATGTTCTCTCCTGCTTTTCTCTCCACTCCCTTTTAATACTGTTGAATCCATGCATCATCCGTACAGGAGGAACTGAACTCTTGGGCACCTGTCTAGCCATGCCTGCAATGTTAAATCTAATACTGCAAGAGAGTGGCAAAGCTTACACTTATACACAGTCCCTCTGTTTTCAATTAAAATAAAATACTTCTCTTTTTGTAATCAATGGCAAAACTCCCACCTTACGTCAGAAGTTTCACTCTTAAGTTATTATAGCAGTTAAGGCTTTTTTAATGTCATGTCTTTTTCTGAAAAGCAACTGTGCATTAATACCACCTTTGTATGTAAAGATCTATTTTTGGCCTTAGCTTTCCACAGTACTTCCACAGGTGCTTAAACATGCTGCCTAATCAAGGCCTCTAGGTGTATCCGGTTTAGTTTTTTGAGCCAACTGTTGCTTTCTGCTCCCATTGACTCTACAGGGCAGCCGCAGTTAAGACAGGAGTAAGCTAGGCCACTTTTAGATGAACGGCCAGGGAAACGTGTTCTTCAACGCGCTGCTAGGAAAAGCTGCACAGGGTGCATTTACATGCACCGGAAGTGGCCGCCTGCCGTAGGAATCAGCGGCACGTGTGGCCTCCCATGACCTCTTTAAAGACACATTCTGGAAACCTCGATCCTTGGGCTGAATCAACACAGTCTGCATTGCATGGCCCAAACCACCAGTGTATCCCCACCAAAAGCTGTGATTACACTGAGAAGACAGTGGGCCACATTTTCAACTGATGTCAATCAGCGTAGCTCCACCAACTTAAATGGAACTACTTCTGCTGACACTAGGCAAGGAAGGTTTACTAGTCTTTTTTCATGGTGCTTTTGGCCAGTGGTCGTCAAATTGGTGGTGAGGAAGAACAAACATGCTGGGCTGACCACTAATGATGCAGAGTTGACTTTAAACGCTGCCAACTCCTAGAGGACATTGTAGCAGACCACAAAGCCACTTCTCTGCCTCTGAATGCATCATGAAGTAGTAGGGAGTGGGGCCTATGGAAAAGGGGGGCGAAATGTGAGTGAAGAGGTAAACTCTACTTGGTGTTTGGGACTCTTCCATGGTTTCAGATAAGGTGGTGTGCTCTGGAGAAATTATCACAGGATTGGGAGCTTTGGCATCATGATTGGCGGGGTCCATGGGGCCAAAGGTGGGTGCAGGATCAAGTTCAGACTGAATTGGGGTCAGGGCAGAGTTCCAGAAGGATCCAAGGGGCCAAAGCAAAGCAGGACAGAGCATGGCCGGCTTTAGAAATTGCGAGGCCCAGGGTGAAGACAAAATAGGGGGGGCCCTCGACTCCACCCACTTCCATCTGCTCCGCCCACTTTTCCTTTGACAGTAACAGAGAATTGCCATACATGTTTTAAACCTGTCAATGCAATGTGCACCAAAGAACATTTAAAACTGTTTTAGATTAAAAGAAGCACAGGGCACATATAATAAAAGCAAAGGCAACAACTCTTATTTAAAAGAAAACAGTCAAGAATGTGTGAGTGAACTTTTTTTTCCAGAAAACACCCCCCGGAGAAGTCATGCCACAGGCCTCCCAGGCTCTCAACATCAGACTCTATGGATATGAAGGCCAACTCCATCTTTGGGGGAGCGGAGCATGAGTTCATGGCTGTCGTGACAACCATGGAACTGTCTCAGAGGGTTGTGGGCCTGATACATGATGGAGGACATACCCTTGACCTGATATTCTGCACTGGCCTTGAGGCAGGGGATCCAGTGGTGGGGGATGTACCAACAAGGCTCAATGACTGTTCGCTCGATGACCTCATTGTCTTCTGGAACAACTTGTTGACTGAGGCTATTGACCAAATGGTTCCTAGGCGTCCGCTTCCAGAATGCAGATGATACAGGTCCCTTTGGTTTACAGAGGACCTGCGCCGGAGGAAGCAGGAAGGATGGCAGTTGAAGCGCCGGTGGCACTTGACTTCTGCTGAAGTCAACTGATTGCTGCATGAAACTAGTTTAAAAGCTTATGCTGTAGCAGTGCGGGCAGCAAGGAAAGAGCTCTTTGCTGCCCTCATAGCATCCACAAAGTCACATCCAGCAGAGTTTTTCCAGGTGGTTCAGCGACTGGTCAGTCCAGCCTCTCTCCGCCTGAAACTGGAATCTTCCAATGCCCACTGTGACATGTTGGTTGGCTTTTTTGTGGATGAAATCGCTCGGATTTACCATGACTTCGATGCTGCACTTATAACAGTGGGAAAACCTGAGGTAGTGGAGGACCCACCTTGTCTGATTTCATGGGATCAATTTAAGTGGGTGTCGCCCGCTGATGCGGCCGATGTCCTTGGGCAATAAGGGCCACCTCTTGTGAATTAGATCCATGCCCGTCTTGGCTGGTTAAGGCCTGCCGGGAGACATTAGAGCCATTGCTGGTGAGGGTTGTGAATGCCTCCCTTAGGAATGGCAGGGTGCCAAGCTGCCTCAAAGAGGCAGTGGTGAGGCCCCTGTTCAAGAAACCATCTCTTGACATTGGTTCCCCAGCCAGCTATCGGACAAAACCTTCCCTTTTTAGGGAAGGTTATTGAACGGGTGGTGGCTCAGCAGCTTCAGGGGCATCTAGATTGGTTCCGTTTTCTTGATCCCTCGCAGTTCGGTTTTCATCCTGGGTTTGGCATGGAGACTGCACTTGTGGCTTTGGTTGACGACCTGCGCCGTGAATTAGATCGGGGCAGATCTTCTATGTTAATTTTATTAGATGTGTCGGCTGCATTTGATACCGTTGACCATAAGATGTTGGTGGTTTGGCTGCGGGACTGGGCCGGGCCAGGGTAGGCAGAATTGTTCTTGAATGGTTCTGCTCATTCCTGGCTGGGAGAACTCAGCGTGTGGTTCTCGGGGAATGTATGTCATCTCCCCGGGACCGCATGTGTGGAGTCCCACAGGGTTCTATTCTGTCCCCCCTTCTGTTCAACGTGTATATGAAGCCTTTGGGCGAGGTCGTGAGATGGTTCGGTGTGCGTTGTCATCAGTATGCTGATGACACACAACTTCACCTCTCTTTTTCTGCAGACCCAGACTCGGCAGTCTCGGTGCTTACCCGGTGCCTGGCGGCTGTGGGGGACTGGATGAGGGCGAGTCGTCTGAAGTTGGATCTTGACAAGATGGTGGTGATGTTGGTGGGTAGGGCCAGGGGGAGTGGGTCCCATCATTTACGGGGTTTGCCCCCCTTTGGCCACACAGGTTCATAGTCTGGGGGTGCTCCTCGACCCACAACTCCGCCTGGATCTCCAGGTGGAGGCTGTGGTGAGGTAAGCATTTCGCCAGTTACATCTGTTACGACAGCTGCGGCCATATGTTTCGGACTCGGATCTAGCCACCATCATCCATGCCTTTATTACCTCT
>QEPC01009092.1:997717-1018743 GCA_003113815.1 Sphenodon punctatus | reverse complement strand
CTCCACTCACCCATCACCTGTCTCCCTTGCCAAAATCCTGGCGAACAGCCAGATCTTATACTGTCTTCAGAAATTGGGGAGGTCCAGGGGTTTCTCCCCAAAAGGAAAGTTTCTTCTTTTGTGTTCGGTTATTTTTATCTGCTCATCAAGTGCAGACTGTTAATGAACTCTAAGCCCAGAACATGGACTGTGGCTCTTGTTTGACTCCCATTAGAGCTGAAATGAGGACGCATCAAAACAAGCAATCCGGTCAAATCTAAACGATGTGATCCAAAATGAATGAACTGGGTAGCACACCCTCTGTCTGATCTTCGTTCCATTACCCGGTTTTGTCTTTTCATGTTGTTCCTGGGTTTTGTTCATTTCGCTTGTTCCGTTCATTTTCATCATTTGGGTCCATTCCCAGTTCCTACCTCATCCATTTTTACTGTTCCTGGCAAAAAATAAAAAAAAACAGAAACGAACAAATGAAAGAACCGAAATTGCACAAAACCGGGTTAGCAGAGTGAAGCCTCCTTGGGAGAGTTTACATTTGTTTCCCAGTGCTTCTCTAGTCTCTGTGCGAAGGAGCACATACTGAACCAGAAACCCACTACAAATAGCGTGCCAGGCCCCAACCCCGCCCTAGATTAGGAAAGTGTTAGTAAAGCCACTTATATTAACAAGGATGAGATTATTGTAAAGGTCTTTTGCCACCGTGAGTGCTGTGCCTGTGAGCCGAGTGTTTCAAACACTTTTGTCTCTTCTCGCCAGTGTTATAAACCTGGCCCGTAAGGCCTGTAGGCTAAAGGAAGCCTCTCAATAAGCTGCTGCTCGGTCACAGGAAATGGCTGGCCCCCTGATGGAATGGATGATTGCCCTCCTTCATGGAACTGGATCTGATTGGCTAGATCAAATATTGGAGTTTGGGTGCAAAAAGGGCTTGGGGGGTGGGGCCAGAGAGGGCGGGCAGTAGATGATGAGACTGTCTGTGGACTGGAAGCTAGTAGCAATACAAGACTGGTGTATAAAAAATTAAGTTGCAGTTTGTTGCACCTTCGAACAGCCTCTTGCTCCTGATTCCTAACCCTCCATCCATGTTACACCAGTATGTGGCATATAAAAATGCTGGATCAGGGCAGGAGGGGAGCTGCTCCCTTGAATTTGCTGCCCTAGATGGGGCGTCTTTCCCATATCCCCCACCCGTGATCTGAGTCTGTGGCTGGATGGGAGAAGGGACACGGGGCCTCCTAGGGTGACAAAAATCCTTGCACCTCCCCTGCCTCCAAATGCCTTCCAGTATTTCAAACAAAGAGGGACACCCCCCACCCCCAGCCAATAAACTCTACCTTCAGCAGTTACGTTCCACCCTCTCATGCACTTGCACACATGCACCTCCCAACATTCCAGGTGCATAAAGAGGGAGAGAAACTCTCTTACTGATCTTTATTTCGCTTAGCTCCTTGTCATTCCATCATCTCCCCAAAGTGGCGCCTGAGGCTTTTATATTGGTCTTTTTGTCTCTCTCTCCTGAAAAGGGGACTTTGACTCACTGAGAGAGGAACAGTAGGGTTGAGTGCCCAAAGACAGAGTGCCTCTCCTCCTAAATATGTATTGTTGGGAGGTATATCTACGGGTATTTTCAGACGTGACGGGGCCTGTATTGACCCCGTCACGGAATCACCCATTGATCCCCCGCCGGGATCAAACCGGCACGTCCAATAGACGTGCCGGCTGATCCCGGCGGGGAATTGGGGCGGGGTCGCACGGCTCAACGTGCGGCTGCACAGCCCCGCTCCCCCATGCTCCCTAGGCCGCCTGACATCGTGGGAGATGGGCGGGCGCCGCGAGCAATGCAGCCGGAACGCCCGCTCGCCCCCCCAAGGAATTGATCATGGCCCGGAATACTGCCGCTGATTCCGGGCTGTGGTTGGGGGACAGACGAGACGATCCCCTTGATCATGGGCGGGAATCACATTGAACACGCAAACGGAGATGGTCTGGGCAGGACCTCCGTTTGCCTGGTCAATGTGATCCCTCCCCCCCCATGATTCACAGGGGTGAACATCTGGCGGGCGGCTTCCGTTCACCCCAACAGACATTACGGGACCATGATCACCATGTGCGAATTCCCCGTGGTTGAGCGTGATCTCGTAACGTCTGAAAATACCCTACATCTTGTAGTAAAACATTGCACAGCACCTTGATACATGCTACATATGCATGGTGAATCAATCAAAGGTGTAATGATAGCTGGGAGTCTAGGAACAGGCAATATATATATGTGCAAATGAGACTTGGAAACTTACAATAAAGTTAATAAAGAACAGAATTTCAAATGTTTGCGTTGTCATTAATTTCTGGCCCCAGACACTGTCAGTTCACTGAAGTTTTTAGACAGACAGCTGCCCCTCCTCTGCTCTGCCTCACCCACGGGTGTGCCATCTGTTTAAAGGTGAACCGCCCGGGGGTGAGCCGGAGCAGAGGCAGGGCAGGCTGTCAGTACTTCAGGGCAGCTCTGCTGGCGGTGCTCCTGAATGTCCTGGAATGCTGCAAGTGGAGCAGGCCACCCAAACCCAAAGCACCAGCCAGGAGCGATGCAGCGGTTCGTCTACTTGGTGGATGGGCTTCTGCAGCTCTGCTTTAGGCTGGGGGTTGCCCTAGCAACACCATAGAGTTGTGGGCAGCAGCCAGAGTGGCGGCCGATCTGCCCACATTTCTATGGTGTGAGGAAGGGGAGCACCGCACAGGCCAACTGTGGGCTGCAGCAGCGCTGAGTCCATTTAAACCTGGCACTGTCGGGCTGAGCATGGGGGATGTGGGGTTGGCCACCCTGGAGCAGGTCTGGGGGGTGGTCCCTCTAAAGACACCCACTGTTGTTCTCGCAACCCTCTGAAGGGAAGACAAACCAAAGTGAGTGAGTAATTGAGAAAGCCAAGAGACAAAGGAGTTAAAATGATACCTTTCTATTTGTTGAATCTCTCTGTATTTGGGATCAATGTGGCTAATGCCCACTCACATTCGATTGAAGCGATGCAGGAAGGGGTTAAGCTTGCTCTGGAGTAGGGTTTAGTTTTATAGAAGAAAGGGGAATTCTCTTAAATAAATCTTGAGTATTAACAGTAAGTTTAGCAGCTACAGAAAAAGCCTCCTGGGTGGAATATCGACTAACTGCCTTTTCTGTTTTCAGTAAGTATTTAAGATTATCCCTTTTGTTTCATTTGCTTCCCCAGACTAGTACACCAATCTTCCCATTTCAGGTATAATATTTCTAGGGTGGTCATTTCTTCTTTTCTATATGTATGTCTATGGATCCAGATTCTTGGTCCGTTTGGCTTAAATCTGGAGTCAATCCATTGACTTCAAGAGTTACTCCAGATTTACAGCATTGTAAGAGAAATCAGAACTGGATTTTAAAACAGCATTTTAGAAAGATTACATGCATTCTCTTATTGGACATGAGGGTTCACAAGAGCAGCTTGCAGCAAGGTCAAGGAAGCTGCTCCTCTGAGAGAGATTTACAGTGATACCTTAGAGAGGGGAAGAGAGAGAGAATATTTGACGGTTCCTTCCATCTTTTATCCCATTCAGGACAGGTTTGCATGGTATCTACAATTTGGTTCATCTTTTTTAATCTTGTGTTTTCCCTAGGAGACAATGACCATGTCATCTCATTCCCTTCTTGTTTATGCCTCATTCTCATATGCTTGTTCACTAGGGGATTGGCGTTAATGAATTGCAGAAATTTTAGAAGAATACCTTTCAGCCCACAACTCTCCAAGTCAACTCTGCCAAAACACACTTGCTAATGGGGCACAAAGTTTGCCTGTTCAGCATAGTCCCAACTTTGTTATAATTTAGGACATTCCTGAGATACCACTTCTGTACAGCGGGTTACCACAATGCCAAGAGTCATGAAGCTGTCAACATGTTGGTCCATGTGCCAGTCAGGAAGCTCACAGCCTCTGCTTCTTCCATCATAAGAGATTTCATCACGAGCTTATGGAAAAACTTTTAAACACTGAGGTGTGTTCCTTTTCCCCTATGCACACAGGATTGGAGCAAGGCTTTTTCACTGGGAAGTGGTCACTGTTCCATTACCACAGTAGGCTGGGCTTTATCTCAAAGAAAAACACACACCTTCGGTTTTATTTAATTTTTACTTTTTTTTTTTTTTTTTTTTTTAAACTGATTTGAAGTGGTTGTGTTTGTTTGAGAGAAAATTAAAATTATATCATGCCTTCTCTTTAGTAACTTGCAGTGGATTCCTCAAGGTGCTTAGCACTAGGTCTTAGGACTGGCGTGAGCCCTTTTCATATCTGTGGTGTTGCTTCACTGTCATCAGTGAGCCTTCGAGAAAAGACAGGATAAAAATGCTAATAAATAAATAAATGAAATGAAACTGCTCAGGGATCACACTGTTCATGGGAAAACTACAAAATGATCTGGTTAATTACGGCCAGAACAAACATCCAGTGAGATAAGACAAAACTTGGCAAAAACATGCTGGAAAAAAGTTCTTCCTAAAAACATCCCCTCACACATCACTTTTATTCTCTAACTTCTCCGTAGTCCTATGTAAGTCAGGACATAATTGCTCCACAGTTCCCTAGTAAGAGGCTGAGGCCACATTCATACCTGACGTTCCATGCATGTTTTGACTCCAGGAAAGAATCCAGAAGCCAAAACGTGCAGGGTTCATTGGGCACCAGCTTTGCCGGCGATCATCCAGGAGATTGCAGACCCGATTTCCCATACTCTGCAATCTTATTGGACCAACTCCAGTCTAAATAAATGGCCTGATATTTCAGTCGTCCTTGCCCACCCATGGCTGTCGCTATCTTCAATGGGATCAGCAGGTGCTCGCATCTTTTGATAGTCAGAATGCTACACCTACCAGCCCGAACATTAGGGCTGGTCAAAAATCTATTTTTGTTTTCAGTCCACAGGAAATTTATTTTCTCCCCCCCCACCCTATACTTACACAGATGAGAAATTTCCACAAAACAAATAAAAAAATAATTTAAAAAAAGAGTCAATTTTTAAACATATTAGAAAATGTTTATTTTTAAAAAAAATACACAATTGCCAACATTTTTCATTAAAAGAAATTGTCAGTGTTTTTTTAAAAAGAAATGAGCTTCAGCATCATTTTATCCAACAATAGTTTAATTGAAAAGTTTGCAGTCAACCCTAACTTTAGGCACCTGAGTTATTCTCCACATGATTAATTGCAGGGCTTTTTGATTTATTGCATTCATCTTGCACCTTTAACCACCTCACCCCGCGCTGCTCTTAACCATTTATCTTTGCCTTGACTTTTACTACTATTCTAGACTTCTAAGCAGCTTCAAAAGACCCCTGTATGGTTTGTTTGTTTTTTAAAAATAGGAAAATGTTTCTTTCTACACTCATATTACATGACCTGAGCTGAAGGACTGAAGATATCCAGTTATACACTTGTGACAGGTTTAAGTTCCGTCACATCCATTTGGGCTAGAGAGCTCTATGCCAGTGAAAAGTCGAATCCTACTTTCCAATGGCACAAGGCTTTTGTTTATAGCCATCATTATCTTCAAAATATTGGACGTTTACACGTAACTGTAATGTGGATACTAAATAATTTTTAAAGTTTTCAGTCGGCTCAGGGCTCTCCATTGGACAGACCGATAATAAAAGAATTTGTGGCACTGTAAACGTCTAACAAACGTCTGGTTTAACAAAAGGAAAGGGAGATTGTCCACTAGAGTGGGGCAGAAGAGGGAAAGAACAGGAAACAACGCATGTTGCATCACACTCCCAATTTGTTATAGAATAAGGAATTTTTAAATTTATTGAATTGTTGGTAATGGAGAGACATAAGCAGATTAGGAGCAGTCATCTCAGTTGGTGATCTATACTGCAGTTTACACCGCTTTGCCTTTAAACTGTGTTTGCACACAGTGATCAGAACCACTCTTCAGGGGGTACTTCTCCTCCACATCACTGCTCAATGGATGTTTTCAGACAGACCTAGGGCTGCCACCCCCAGGTTTTCTCTGGTGGCAGGGGATTTAAATGGAGCCCTCTGCCGTATGCTCCCTTCCCCCACACCATCGAGCTGTAAGCTGATCAGCAGGGTAACCCGCAGCAGGGCTGCAGCAACCGTCCATCCTTGGACAAACCACTGGTCTGCCCCCGGCCAGTACTCCGGGTTTGGGCAGTCGGGGATGGTACTCTGAATGGGTCACCTCGGGGTGGGGCGGAGCATGAGCAGAGTAGGTGTCCGTCTGAAAACACCCATTGTACTAGTATGGGAAAGTAGGGGACAGGGGTTGTTCCAGTGTCCAGTGAGGGCAGCCTTCTTTAATACGATACAAGCAATCTAGCCTCCATACACACACTAGCCTGGTTGAAGCTAAAGCAGATTGCAGAACCGGTGTTAGTAAACTGGCTTAAGAGGAGAGTTATGCCAGTGTAAAAGAGAACTGTATGCAGGGACCTGTGTTCACTGCTTTTCCCCATTGCTACCAAGAGGGGAAATGCTGTGAACATGGGTTCCTGAGTGTATGTGGACAGTAAATTTCTTTATTGATTTGAGGGTGTGACAGGACACAGGGCTGAAGAGCCACCTGGCCTTTTAAGGTGGTTAACAGCAGTGCAAAAGGCACAGGCACATCTGGAGATAAAGGCTTGTGCCTCAAGTGGGCACTAAGTGGAGTGCAGGTGCTGGAGCCTTGAAGAATAGCACCCAGATGTTTTACAGTTGGGAAGCCACTAGCGTAAGAGGCTAAGTCAGGCCAGCTGGACAAGGGCATGGCTGAGCCAGTCCTAAGCCTTAAAAGAGAGCTCTGAAGCTCAAAGCAATAGTGACTGCCTGGAAGACAGGCTAGGAGGGAGCTCTGTCTAGAAAGGGCTGAGCCAGAGGCTGCCCCAGCTGGGAGCCTGGTGTCAGGAGAGGTCATGCCTGGCATGGGGATATGGACTGTTGGAGAAGCTGGCTAAGAGGAGGACTGCACCTAACCAGGCTGACCCAAGCCTGTAATAATAATAATAATAATAATACTTTTATTTATTTATTTATTTTTTGTTCGCTGCGTGGCACAAGGCCATTGCTACTGGGAAAACAAAAGAATGAGCTGAAGGCAATACTACATGGGATGTATCATAATACTTAACCAAAAATATTAAATAAAATTACCATCAATTAAAATAACATCAATTATCGAGACATTATAACAATTATTATATAATAAAATATTGCATGAATAGAAATTTTTTTTTTATTTAAAACAATGGAATAAAAAGAACATTAACATTATTTAAAATCATAATTATACACAAGCCATAATCAAATAGAGCAAGGGAAGAGGGAGGAATAATGTTAGAGTTAGCGATTTAGGAGAGCAGATGCACACAAGGCTAATTTTTCAACTATTATGGGATTTGTTGATGTCAGAAAGAATGTAATTAATTGCAGCGGGGGGGTAAACTGCCTTTGGGAAAGCCAATGACCCAAATAGTGTTCCCTCAAATAGGCTTGGAGAGGGCATACAAAAAGATGGTGCAAGAGATCATCAATGTGTAGAGAATTACAAGAGCGCACCCTCTCAATATAAGGGTGACCAACCCTTCTTCCTAGCAAAACTGCAGTAGGGAGCAAATCCAAACGTAGATAAGTAAGCGCTCTCCGCAGCTTAACATCCAATATATGGTTTAAATAAGACTCCAAACCATAAGTGGTTTTAAAGTATTTATAGAAGGGGACTACTTTTAAATTTTGAATTGCCTCAAGGTCAGCTTGAATGGCCTGGTCTCTCAACTGGGTGGCAATCACAAGCTGTCTTTTTGCAGGGGGGAAGGCACCCAACATGTCTAAAGATAGGCCAAGCCTGTAGGTACTGGAAAGACTGTTTAGGTTGGAGTAACACACACACACACACACACACACACACAAAGTGGCATAGACGAAAACACTAAAGTGTTTATGGCTCTTAACAAAAGGGATGATAGGCTCTGGAGTTCAAGTTTGAGTCGTGCAACCCCCACTCACACGCTTAGTGTTACAATCCTAATACATGGGTAGGCGTTCATCCCTCCCTGCCCACCAACCCTTCTCAGTATCCTGCCCCCTGTCATAATTCTCAGCCGTGGCAAACCATGGGAAGAAGAAGCTGCATAAGTTGTTTCTTTCACCTGCTATCCCCACCTACTCATTGAGGTTCATACCTGGGTTTTATACCTGTGAGCACTTGTTGACTGGAACTAACTTTTTGCTATGTGCATAATGCTGAGTTTATTGAGCACCTATAGTGAAAATTGAAATCAAAAGCAATTGGTCTTTACACATTGTCAACCCAGTTCCTTGCATCCACAACTCACAGCGATGTACTGGCAGGTAACAGGACACAGTTTTATTGGGCTGTTGCCCATTGTGGTGTTGGAAATCCCTCTCGGTTCTTATAAACTCCCCAGTCAAATATGTGCCCCTTGTGCCCCCTCTCTGTCATCTTCTGCATTATTACACAGTGAGGGCAGAAAACATCCCTGCTTGTGAGGGTACTCTGCAGTACCCCAAGTGTCCAAACCTCGTATAGGACAACAAGCTTTATCTGAATTGGAAGACGTTTTCTCCATGGTTCTTCAGGTGATAGTAGACCACTGTGCCCAGTTCATGGATGTGCTGGCCAGGTGGTCCGAGAAAAACCATAACACCTGCATCTTCTGTCAGTCCCCCTTCTTTGGCCAGATCTACACAGGAGAGTTTGGACCCTCCACTGAAACCTGCATTAAGGGGATGCTCATGAGGCCTGTTCCTGAGGATCCTGCCTAACCCCTCAAGCTCTGGCTCATGAAGGCATACAGTGTTGCCTGCAAAGGTACTTTAACAGGCAGCTCAGCACCAACCGCTCTGTTGAGGGGAGAGCTTTCAGGCTATTAAAGCAGCTCTGGAGATCAGTTGTGGCCAGAATTGATTTCCAGCTAGAGACTGCTTCACTTCTAACTACCGCTGCCTGTGTTCTCCCTAACATCTGTGATACCGGTGAGGCCACATTGGAAACATCCCCCTCCCCAACAGTTAGCTCCGGCAAGCTAGTGCTCCTGTTCTGGAACCAGCTGAACAGAACAGAGCAGCGCATAACTCTGTTATGCCTCATGCCTGCCAGCACATCAACCGCAATGCTAGCCCCAACATCCACCATCATTGAAACTTTGATGAGCATCAGTGAACTATTTCAAATGATATTTTTGTGATTATCAGTAAAGCCTTCAAAAACATTTCCTGTGTGTCACTGTGTTTTCCTTTGGCCCATCTGGCTACCCCCCAGCACTGGGATGCCATACTTTCCCTCCTTGATTCCCCTCCCCCCATGATATTTCCCAGTGGCCTTTCCTTGTGCATTCACTATTGACATTCACAGTCTGCTGCCAGAACTGGCCCAGGGCCTGTCCCTGCCAGCAGTCCAGGTGGACCTTGGCAGCAAAGACAGTGTGTTCTGCGGCATTCTGCTGCCTATGCTCCGTGGCTATGCCATTAATAGTGTTGCAGCTCTTGCCTGTCCACCGCATAGTCCCCCCAAGCAGCTTCCTTGGTAAATCCTCCCTGTGCTACCATTTGTGCACCCGCAGGTCCTGGTTCCTGTGGGCACTTGTGGAAGGGAGTTCCATCAGCACCTGCTGTTCTGGCAGACCTGTAGCAAGGCAACAAGGAAAGCCATTGGTTCAGACCACCCCCACCCACCTTCCCACCCCGGTACTTCAGGCTCTCACCTGCCCAGTTTTCAGCCCGCTGTCCACCCAAAGGGAAGTGGGAATGAGTACTTGACCTATGTGGCTGCTGGGGCAGTTGCTGCAGCAGGATGTCAGCACCACTCAGTTCTCCTCCCTTAATCACTGTAGACAAGTGAAGAACATACAGAAATCAACCACCACCATTCCTGCTGTCCACTCCAGACACCATATTGTATTCCACCTCACAAGCCCACTATCCCACCATGGTGCTTCCCCGCCAGCCCATGGACCCACCGTGGTACCTTGCCACCCACTTCCTACGCCTACTGTTCCAATCCTGTGGAGCTGTTTCCCTGCAATTTTCCTGTGCTCCTCAGCATTCTCCTGGCTACCTGTCAACACAGTAAACAATAAAAAAAAAAAGTAGATAATAAATGGAAGCCTTTACCATGGAGCTGTGTAAACACAACCGCCCCCTCCTCCCAGCGCATAACTTATTGTTCTCTTCCACCTCCACCACCTTCTCTATAAAGGTAGCATCTAGGTCCTCTGTGCCCTCAACCAGAACCTCAGGTGGCTCCTCAAACAAGGGCTGGCTCTTGAACTCAATGGGATACGCCATGAGAGTCATGGTGTCCATGTTAGCATCAACCCATGCTGGCTCCAGGGTGGGGATGGGCATGGAGGGATAGTGGGTTTTGTGGTGGGAGCCAGAGTGGTTGCAGTGGGAGTGGACAGCAGGGGAGCCATATTCATCCACTTCTGACCCCCTTGCAAAGGTACAGCCATACAGGCAGGATACAACGATGGCTCCATCCACACAGAGGAACCAGTCAAGGAGCCTGTAATACAGCAATGTTTGTCTCCTGCGTCCAGAGGCGAAATTGTTGTCCCATATCTCTTTATACCCGTGCTTCAAGTTTTTGTTCCGCTACCAGTGGTTCATGTCCCGGTTATACCCCTGCAGCACCATTTGTGCCGAGATCTCCTGGAACACCACCTTGTTCCTGTAGCGCTTCACTAGGGCATATTGGACCTTCTGCTCCCTCCATAGTGATGAAGCCCTTGGTCTGAGAATGCAGCATTAGCAGGTGGATCAGTAGGCGGAGAGCAACTGAGATTGCGTAGTGGTTGTAGCGGTGCTGAATGTTGCCTGGCTGTCAGTTTGAGCCATGGCCTCAGCGATGGTAATCCTTTGCAAGTCGTTCCTGAGAATGCAACAACTGGGAAAGAGCAAGTGTCAGTCACCTACTGCCAACTAGGAATTGCTGGGAGAACAGATGTTTGAAAATGGTGCAGTGGGCTTTTAAGGCAGATGTTATGTGTAAGCCAGTGAGAGTGACAGTGGAGAGAGGGTCCAGAAGTGGTCACTCCTCCGAACACTCTAGGTCTTTCATCGCCTGCAACTCTATGGTGCTGGTGGACCTGTGCACATGGAGGCTGCATGCAACCTAATTGACGGGACGCGGACACATTGACGCATGTTAGCCCACATTCACCTGCGTGGCAGTCTCCACATACGCCAGGACTCTTCTGTGAGTTGGGCTGCATGTTTGGTGGGTGGTAGCCACATGGTGGGTTGGAGTGAATGTCTAATAAACGGGCAGGTGGACACACTATCGTGTTTGTTAACACCCTATGATTGACACAGACCAGTGAGCAGTTAAGGACATTTTGTACAAGAAGTACGTGCAAGAACCAGGAAACTTTGAATCCAGAATCTATAACATGCGTTACCAGTGATGAAATTACCATGGAAAGAAAGTTGTGCACACAGAATTGCAGAGTTGGAATGGACATCAAAGGTCATCTTGCCCATCCACCTGCTTTAATGCAAGAAAACCAGTAATTGCATTGGCCAGGAGTCAAGCGAGGCGTCCTGTGTAGCAGGCAAGAACCGAACCACAAATGCTATGTGATTGTAACAGGCAGCACCAGTGAAAATCCTGTGATAAGATAATGAGGGCTCATCTTCTATCAGCCTTGGTTCCTTTCCTAATGAACGGAGACAGGAAATTATTAAGCCAATCCGGTGTAATGATTGGAAGATGAAAGCCTTTACCCGCTCCGTGTTCCAAATAATATCCCCCTTGTTTTGCAATTAGTGGGCTTTTAGCAGATCTAAACACAATGAGCCTGATTATTATTTGCATTGCATTACACACTGTGCTACCCAGGCACAGTGTGTACACACAAAGACTGTCCATAAAGAATATTGCATGTCTGAGCAGTGGAGAAGAGTAAGTTGTCAAAGCAAAGTTGTGACAAGGTGAGGTAGGATGCAATGGTGGTTGTAGGTAGCATCACATTCCCATGTTTGTGTCCCATGCAAAGTCATATACACAGTTATTATTATTTTTTTATTTTATTTTTTATTTTACCAATTTTTATCCCGCCCCTCCTGTCAAAACAGTTCAGGGTGGCTAACAAGTATAAAAGATAAAAATACTAATATATATATATATAAACATAAAACAATACAGTCCACCATGGGGGAATGTCAAAGAATAAACAAAAGAAACCCTACCCTACCCATCTCCCTCACCGAAAGTCTGGCGGAACAGCCAGGTCTTACATTGTCAGTGGAAGAAGGGGGGATCCGGGGCCACCCAGGCCTTCACTGGAAGGGAATTCCACAGCCTAGGTGCGGTCACCAAGAATGCCCTCTCCATAGTTGCCCCCCCGAGCTATTAGCTGCCCTGGATACAGCTCCTTGCTTTCTCTTGCTTCGTCTGCTCTCCCTCCTACCTCTGTCACCAGCTGCTTCATTCTTTGCCTGTTCTATTCCCCACCATTTCGTCCCTGCTGCCCCCTGCATGGTTATTGCTTGTGCCCCTTCTTGTGGTCATGATCCTCTGCTTCAGCTCCCAGGCTCCCTCCCATCGTCTCCAAAATATCTATACAATCTAAGAAGATCCTGATTGGCCTCCTTAATTGTAGGAGGAGCCATGGAAAGAGGACAGCAGGAAACAAGAGACAATGAAAAGTTGAGAATGTTTGGAAAGTGGGGTGGGGGAAATTTTTGTAATCACTTTTTGTTTTGTTTGTTTACAATAGATGTTCTATATTTGGCAAATAAAAAGATGCTACTTGCATTTCATAGGGTTATACTTTATACCGGAGTTTCCTAAACTGTCAGTCATGACCCTAAGCAAGGTCATACCATCTGTGGATGTGGTCATGAGCCTGATAAATACTTTGTATGTTTTTGTTGCTGTCTGGGGCTGAGATTATATCAAAGGCCGTTTTCACACAAACGTGTGTGTATGTGTGTTTTGGTGTAGGTGGGTTTGTGCCCGTTTACACAGGCACCCACCCACTTCCACCCACCTCTACCCATGGAGCATCCTCCGTTCTGTCGGAGGGCTCCATGGGTGTGCAATGGGTGTTGGTGGGTGTGTGGCGGAAGCATGCACGCACAAACACCCACTGCACATGGTGTTTACACGGGCGCACACCCACCACACACCCATCCCTCTACCCACCAAACTGCCCCCTCCCCCCCCCGCCTGCCACACACCCGCCTGAACACTGAGCAGCGGGGGGCGGGCATCAGTGTAAAAACGGCCTAAGTCATGCAGGCAAAAATTTAGGAACCATTGCATTATAGAGGTTAGAAACGGGGGGTGGGATACATTATTTGTAAGGCAACCTTTTTGGAAGGGTGTTGTTTGTACTTTTGTGGCAAACTGACAGGGAGGGAGATGGAATCAAAATAATGTCTAAAAAGGTTTGACATGCTTTATGAACAACTCTATAGGAAGAGACAGTACTTGCCCCCAAACGCTGACACTCTTACATCGACTAGTAGCTTGTTGCAAGTGCAGTTTTACTTCTCTCACAGGGTAGGACACTACTTTGCATGCAGCTTCTTGGCAGAATTGGGCCTTATTAATCAATGCCATGTTGTTCTCATTTCATTTGCAATCCCATGGCATTAATGTTACAATAGTTAAGGCATACGGTGGATTGTGAATCTGTAATTTAGTTACGCTTCAAAACAGTAATTACATTAGATCAGCTACTTTAAATACTGTATCCCTAGAACCACCGCTAAGGCAGGCATCGTTTGCACAGTTAGAGTGTGACTCAGCCCGTTTTTCTCAAATGCTTGTCTGGACTGGTCTTTGCAAGCTACGGTCATATTTATTTGTACTGGGGTGAAAAGGGGAATGGAGATTTGCTGAGGGTGGGCAGCATATAGAGAACTAAGGATTTACAGGCCTGTTACACTCTCAGCAGGATAAGTCATTGCAGGAGCAGACTCATTAAGAAAGCAGTTTAGGAAAACTATCATTCCATAAAGTGGTTTTGTAATTTTCTATAATTTGTATAGCACTTTCAGTATTCTGAGTGCTTCACAATCCTTACTTAAGTCCTTTAACATGAGATGCCACCATCCTTGCCCACCTGGGCGACTAGGTGGGCAGGGGGGGATTTTGTGTGATCACTAGTGTGGGTGGGCAGAGGTGCATGCGCACTCCCGTGCTTCACCCACCTCCACCGATCCCCCACACACAGAGGCATCGGAGGTGGGTGGAGATGGGTGCGCGTCCATGTGACTAGCCGCCCACGACCATGGCTTACACCCATCCCCCCGCACCATGGTTCCTCCCGGCCCATGTGAAAAGGGCCTTAGTTCACCCTCACAACAATCTGGTGATCTAAGTCATTATTATTATTCCTCCTGTGGCCTGCAATTCAGCCTTTCTGTCTCGGTTTCTCTAATGGCTGTGTTAATCCTTACTTACTAGAATTCAAAGGATTTGTTGGTTTGTGAAAGGTTTTTAAGATGCAAAGTGTCATTGTACTTATGAATATCATGCTTATTATACTATACATCCCTACATTTAAAGAGAAGTTAAGGGAAATATCTACTTTTCTCACATAGTATGGACGCAGAGTCCTCCACTGTTAAGATCAATGTGAGCTGAGCCTCTGGTTGTAATGGATGGGGGATTGCACCCTTAATGGTTGTATATCTACTGTGGCACAAACCTCCATCCATTAAAATCAATGGCTCGGCTCCCATTGATTTTAATTGTGAAGGATTACACCCAAAGACACAGACATAGCAATCCTGAAACTGCTTACTCTGGAGTAGTGCTGTTTACTTTAACGACATATCCCAGTGTATGTAGTTTGAGGTTTGCAGCCATTGTAGAGCCACTGGCATCTATAAGAACATAAGAAGTGCCCTATTGGGTCAGACCAATGGTTCATCGAGCCCAGCATCCTATCTCCAACAGTGGCCATTCTCGGTTGCTTCAGGGGAGTACCCAACAGGCCATACTGGAGTGATCCATTCCCTACCATTCTCTCCCAGTTCCTGACAGTCAGATCCTGGTTATGTCTCCCAACTTACTTGACTGATAGCTATTAATGTACCTATCCTCCAAGAATGGATCCAGTCCTTTTTAAAAACCCAGTTATGCTACTGGCCTTGACCACATTCTCTGGCAACAAGTTCCACAAGTTAATTGTGCATTGAGTGAAAAACCCCCACCTAACTTTTATTTGTTTTAAATATGCCTCCTGTTTCCAGTCTGCCAGTTCTGTAAATCCCCATAGGAAAGACTGGTGCGTTTATTATTATTATTATTATAAACATTTATATAGCGCCAGTCATGTGACCTGGTGCTGTACAGAACATAGAATTAGACAATGGTCCCTGCCTGTGGCTTACAATCTAAAAGACAAAAAAGGGGGGGGGAGACAAGGAGAGGGGACAGTGGGAGAGACAGGGGAGATGACAAACAAACATTCAAGCAGATGCGAAGTCTCAGGTGCATGTGCTTGGCTTGCTTTACAGAGAGGTTGGTGGCAGCAGTCAGCAGAGGAGGGCCGGCAGTAAGAGTAAGGGGAAAGACTAACGGGCATTGGGAAAGGCAGCAAGGAAAAGGTGGGTTTTGAGGAGTTTGAACTAGTTTACATGAAAACTGAAGTTGCTAGAAAAGCTGCTCCTTCTGAATGGATAAAACACTGAGATAACCCTGGGCACAAATTGTAACACCGAGATTAACTGTTTCTCCCATCTTTCCTGTTTGCTTTTTCAGCATGGGCTACTGCATCCTTTTCATCCATGGTTTAAACAAGATTTGTACGTGGCTAAATAAATGGGGAGGCAGCACCCTGACGCTTTCTGCTCTGCTACTGCTGCTGTACTCCTGGAAAACTGTGAAGCAAAATGAAATCTGGTTGTCAAGAGAGTCTCTCTTCAGGTATGACCTGCCACAGGAAAATATTTACCTTTTCTCTGTATTTATAGCTGCATTTAAACATAAATTAGTAGTAATCATTGCATGGAGCAAATCATTTTTTTTAATTAAGCAAGAGTAATAATTCCACTATTATTGTATTACCTTTAAGTATTTATAATGAATTAAGTAGTTCTCAAACTGGTGGGACAGGGCCCTTGGTGGGGAGGAGCACGGATGGTGTTCTAGGGGGTGTTCTGTGGGGTGAGGTAAGAAGGACCACAGCTAACAAATGTCTAGCTCCTCTCTGACTGAGTTAGGTGGAATCTCCAAAATAATTGGGCATCAAGGAAGTCAGAGAACAAGGAGAAGAGGTAGTAACAGGAGGTTGAGAAAGGGGGAGGAAGGGCCATATGTGATGGTAGTGATAGTGGGAGACCTCGGTTACCGCAGACAAGCAAAAGGGGAGGCGTGGATCCAAAAAGTTTTAGAAACAGTGATTTTAACATGTTTTAGATAAGACCAAAAGAGGCCAAGGTACTTCACAAAAAATAAAATAAAAATCAAAGCCATGATCCTCGAACCACTTACCCTTATGGGCTTCCGTGGGACTCTGCTGATTTGTGGATCTCCTCCCAAGGATGTGATTCTCTCTCTTCCCCTGAAGCCAATGAGATATTTGTTCTTTATTTTAGTGGAAATATGGTTAAATCTAAGGTTCCTACCTTGAGGATAGAGTCTGTTAATATGGAAGCATTTTCTTTTACCATGGTGAAAACTAAATAGCCATGAGATTTCAAAGTGCATAGTTGCACTTTATTACTGCTTGACAACCTGCTGTCTTTATAGTTATGCCCACCTACACACTATGCATACATCACATATTATATTATTAATATAACACATACTGTATTAATATCACACATTTATAATTTTGTTATATAATATATAACACAAAGACAAAAATATAATTTTGTTATATTTTACACACCGAGAGAGAGAGAGAGAGAGAGATGGAAAGCAACTGAACAGCTCAATTCTCAAGGAAGCTCTGGATCCCAGGAGGATGCAGTCAATCAATAATTTCATAATAATTTTTTGTAGATGTAGATTAATAAACAGAGGTAGATGGAAAGATAAAAAGCTGATGCTGAAGCTGGAGCTAAACGTTTTGGTTTCCGCCTTTGTCAGTAGCGCACTGGGTTTCAAATGGTGCCCAGAGAGAGATGACAGTTAGAGGCTAGACGACAGTATTCCTCTAACTGTCACCTATCTCTGGGCACCATTTGAAACCCAGTGCGCTACTGACGAAGGCGGAAGCTGAAACGTTTAGCTCCAGCTTCAGCATCAGCATCAGCTTTTTACTGGACTTACATCTTGTTCTCCTACCAGCATTTGTCTGATTGGATGATCATCATGGAAATGGAGGTGGTTTTGACAGGTTTTTCCCCACTTATTTTCCCCAAGCTAAAAGGCCAGAACAAAGGTTAATTTTGTCTGTGTTAAAAGAGGATGAAATTCTCATACGTCTCTTTAAATCAATCCCACGCTGCCCAAGTGGATATTGTTGTTCGAATGAAGCTTTTGAAAGATTGGGGAAAGGGGCTGCTTCATTACAATGTGATTCATGTGCCGTTTCCTAAAAAGTTGTTTATTTCCTTAAACAATGGAAACTACAGCAATCAAATACTTGGCTAAGATACAAGCACGTTTTAGGCACATGTTTCACCTTCCATCATTATTGCCAACAGTTCAAAAGAAAGTAAAATGACCATGCGTCTTAAAAACTAATCCTTTTGAAGAGGAAGAGACAGTTTTCTGCTGTTTCATAATCCCAGCCAATAGCAACAGCGTATGAAGTGAAATAAAGAGGCAAAATGGTGTGTGTGTATGTGTGTGTGTGTGTGTGTACGCACAGAACAGATCCTTTGTGATGTAACAAAGCGCTTATGGACAATTTCACATTCAGATCATTGGGCCAAATTCATTTGGAGGATAACTGCATTGGAAATAGTGGAGCTACACCAGGGACGAAGTTAGCGTTACAGTCTGTTCATGCCTGCTATTCTGCCCATTTGCTTTCAGTATTAACGCCTTGATGCAGTACTCCGTAGCTGCTCTGGTGGCTAGTCCTGGACATTCACTGACTACCATGTTTTAATTGCTCAAGAGACCAGCTGCTAAGAACAGTGGGAAGAGGCAAAGGAAACCACCAAAACTGAGGCGAAGGAGCCTTGCTACCACTTTCTTCTTAAAGAAAATGATATTTTTAATGGTATCGTTTTCTCTTGGGAAGGGAGGATGATGGTTTTCTTACAAGTTTTCATTATTTATTTTGGCTCTGGGCATAATCTTCCATCTATTAAATTCAATGGCTTGGCTCCCATGGAGTGTAATGGTGGAGGATTGTGTTCTTTCTCTCCTGTGAATTTAGTCGTTTTCAGTGCCCCTCCCTCCCTGCAGACCTATGCAAGAGAAGAAAAAGGGCCAGCCTGTCCCACTAAAGGTCCTCCCACAGCTTCCTCTCTTTCCCTGTCCTGCCTACCTACCAGTTCCGCTCCATTTCCGCTGACTGTCAGAACTGCTCTTCTGAATATGGAGATCTTTCTTGCAGTGCTGCTAATACTGATCACCGTGGTGTTACCACACCATAAATCCATTCAGAAATGAGGAGACAGGCCCGTGGTGGTGTCTAGAATATATCGCTCTAGAATATACCGAGAACCATCTGAACCACAGGCTTTGTTTTTGAAGATTCACAAGATGAAAGAATCCAGCTTCACTCTCAGATAGGGTTGTCACCTATGTATATTATTATTATTATTATTATTATTATTATCATCAAGCATTTATATAGCGCAAGCAATGTACCTGGCGCTTTACAAAGTAATGGAATAGACACGGTCCTGTCTATTCCTGGAATAGACACGGCACCTGTGGCACCAATGCAGGCCCTGCAACATGTATTTTTCATAAGAGGCCTGGAAAAATATATATAGGTGGCCACCCTTCTCAGAGCCTGGCACTGAGAGGAAGAAAACTTTTGGGCTGGTAAAGTGATCACATCTTGTACGCATCCTGTTGATGTAGATAAGCTTGGTGCCTTGCAGAGTCCTTTTTCAGAGTAAAATCACCCTTTAGGGTAGGGGGTGTAGAAACCTTTTTCCCTCCCAGGGGCCATTTCAAAAATTAGTACAAGCTCCAGGGGCCGCATAGAAGGGGGGGGGACATTCAGGAAGAGGAGGGTCCAGATCCTGGTTCTGTGCTAAGGATCAGTCCCCTATCTTTGTGCGCATGCCCTCATCTCTGCTCCCTTACCCTGAGCTCAGTCTTTCAGTGCTTGGGGTTAGGAACTGGATCTAGGGGCTGCATTTAGCCCCCAGGCCCTGAGGTTCCCCATCCCTGCTTTCAGACACAGTGGAGAGCCTTCAAAGGAGATTTTATCCTAGCATTGTTTGAATAGGAAACACATGAGAGTGACATTTGAAACTGGAGGTTTTAGTGGCAGACACTAAAGTGTTGTCCTCACTTTTACGGCAGAGAGTAAGATTGCATAAAAGCCATTACGTATGTTTGTTTTTTCATTGATGTGCCAGAGGTACCAGAGTAGTTAACAGAAGGAAACCATCCTTGAGACACTGCTACCAAGTTCAGAGGATCCCCCCTCACCACAAGTTACCAGGAATTTTCAGAGTATTAGAGTTTGGAAATTGATGTTTGGGAGAGCAGAGGGAAGTAGAAATGGAAAAGCAGTATGGGATGCTTTGTTATTTATTCCCCACCCTTCCCCACTTGGCTTTGGTTAGGAATATTTATGATTTCCTCTCTGCTGGAAAACTCTCCTGATCTAATCAAGTGCCCTGTTTCAGAAATGTTAATCACTTATTAGATTCCTCTGATCCTCAAAGTACTGTACTGGCTTAAACAGGGCAGGGTCCAGGGTGAAGATAAAATGTGGGGAGGGGAAAGGTCTGGTGGCACCACCCCCTTGGGGCACCCTCTGTACTATGGGGTCCTAAAGGTGGTCATATTTGGGACCCTGCTGGGGGGGGGGAGTGGGCCCCCACACCTTGCCCTGGTGAACACAGAAGCCAGAGTGGGACCTGGGGCAGTCATCCTGAGTTGCCCTGTGGTAAGGTCAGCTCTGGACTTATGTACCAGTGATGTGAATGGGACTTTGGGGCCTGGAACCCTTAGGCTGACTCTGCAAACATTAGTACCTGGCAGTTTCTTATCCAGCCCCCTCATCCTACAAACACTTGCAGCACAAGTTTCTCACTGTGCAGTGCCAGCAAGAATCCCATTCATTTCAGTGGAACTAATGCTAGCTCTATGAAGTAACCAACACAAAGTATGTGGACGATTTGTGCTCTTAACAGCCAAAAGAGTGTTACTCCAGGTGTTGGGCATTTGATTTTGTAGTAAGAATTTAAAGCAAGGGTGGGGAACCTGAAGCCCGCAGCCATAGGGTTGCCATAGCTCCCTTTTAATCCTGGCAGTTTACGAAAAATACATGGTTCAGGGCTGCCAGGATTTTTCATAAACTGCCAGGATTAAAGGGGCGGTATGACAACCCTACTGACAGACCAGATGTTGTCCATGATGAGTTTTTATTTGGCCTCTTTCTAGTTTCTGGCTCTGGTCCCTGGATCCAGTTCCTACCTCCAAGCGCTGAAAGACTGAGCTCAGGGTAAGGGAACAGAGATGAAAGCATGTACACAAGGACAGGGGACAAATCTATGATCTGAACCCTTCTCTTCCTGAGTGCACCCCTTCAACGCTCCTGCCCTCAGCTTTTACGTGGCCTTTGGAGCTTATAATAATTTTCAAAATGGCCTCTGGGAGAGAAAAAGTTCCCCACTCTTGATTTTTAGCATTTTTTCCCCTGTGTGTATTTGGGATGAATAAATAAGTCATTCTACTACGTTTCTGTGATGCCTATTATGTCTATGGGTAATTTCAGACGTGACGGGCCCAGAGGCCCGCCACGCTGAACCCTAGACTGGGATCTGTCTCGGATCCCAGTCTGTGATCATGCCGTCCATCCTTTAGACGTACCGACCTGATCTTTGAGAGGGATCGGGGAGGGGGAGGGGCTGCATAGCACAACATGTGGTCACACAGCCCCGCCCCCCCCCC
>QEPC01009092.1:957668-997050 GCA_003113815.1 Sphenodon punctatus | reverse complement strand
TTTAGTGATTCAGCTTTAGGGTTTGTTGGAGCTACTTAATCCATTCATAGCATTTAGAATAGTTATTTGTTAATAGTGGTTACATTTAGTGTAGATATAGATATATATAACATTAGAAAAAAAATTTCAATAAAAAACTTTATATATAATAATATATAATTAAAAACATTTTAATAGTACACAATCTAAATAATACGTAATAATCTAAACATATCAAATGCCAACCCAACAGCAGTCCACTTAAAAGAAAATATACAAACCGGCGCGACCTCCCGCCCCAACCCCCACTCCAACCCATTCCCTGCTGCCTGCTCTCACCAGGCAGCCCCAACCCTCACGCTGCACACACCTCACACCTGGGGCTGGCCTCAGAACCTCCCCCCTCCCTATCCCAGTCCCACCCATTTCACCCCACAACTCACATCTCCAAGAGGCTCTCCTACAAATGCACGAACCTACAGTCCTGCCAACAGCAGCAATATTATATATTTTTATAATATAAAAACAGCCCTGCCAACAGCAGCAATATTTTTATATTTTCTTGGCAGCACGTGGTTAAAATATGCAGGATATATCCTGTCAGGGTGAGTCTTCATGTCAGGCAGGCTGGAAATAGGCATTACGGAACAACTCTGCTTCTGAGGGGAAGGAAGGGGACTAGAGACTGAGAAACCTGATGCTAACTTAATCTGAGCATCAGTTTTCTCCATCTCCAAGTACACTTCCAAGTCTGCTTAAGTAGAATTTCTGATAAGTTGAACTTATTTATATGGCCAGAGAAATTCAAATTAAGCAGACTCCACTGTACAAATGATGAAATAATACTACAGACTTATATGTCTGCAAGGCTGTGCTTGATTTAAACCATGAATGTGTGGGGCCCTATCTGAGCATTTGTTTTCCAACAAATGTCATGTTTACTCATCTATTTGGGGCCTGTTACTTGTGGAGCATTAACTCTTTGGGTAGAAGGCTGTGGTGCTAAGACATTCTGAAGTCCATTTAACTGAAGCAAAACTCCCAGAGAAGGAAAAGGAGTGTGAGGTGCAAGCTGAATAGAAATGAGCTGACGGATTAACATCTTTCCTCTCTTGTCTAGGTCGGGAGTGCAGACCCTGCCCCACAATGCTAAGGTGCACTACAACTATGCCAATTTTCTGAAAGACCAGGGTCGTAATATTGAAGCCGTCTACCACTACAAAACAGCCCTCAAGTGAGTTCCCGTTGTACTTGTGCTCACATCCCCCTGTCTGTGGTTTGCTTAATCCTTTATCTTCTGGCACATGAAGTGTTGTGTTTTTCTTCTTTCCTGACAATAGTCAGCTCCCCAGTGGTAGTTTTATAGCATCCTTTTTCTTTTTAAAAAGCAATTTGGCTCAGTGTTTGTATGACCATTGCATGAGGTTGCTTGGCGTCCCTCCAACGTTTTGTATTTTATTTTATTTAATATACAGGCTGTAATAGTTTCCATAGCTACACAATGAGCAACGAGGTGTCATTTACTCAGCTGAACATGTCCTGTGGTAAATGGCAAGTTGTCATAAATGTGTTTGCAGGTTCTCTGGCCATTTGTCTTAGAAAATGATTAACACCACAAGCCTGAAAAAGGCCAAGTCTGTCACCTGAAGTACTATTATTATTATTATTATTATTATTATTGTAATACTGAGCTTTACATCCATACAGTTCAGTACAAGCATTAACTAATTATTCAACCTTTCCAACCCCATTGTGCAGGAGGGGAAAGTATGGTTATTCTGATTTTATGAGTAGAATTGCAGGAGCGTGAGACAGTAAGCTGGTGGCAGAAGCAGCATTGAAACCCAGGCTTCCTGATTCACAACCCCGCTGCCATTCATGCAGACTGCAGCTGTTTCTCCATAGCTTTGCAGAAGCAGTAACCATCAGTTCATGTAAGCTAGGTAAATTTGTCTTCAAATGACAGTGGATTGATGATAGGGCCTGCTTCAAAGTATCCTCTAATGTCCCTTATTCGATGATAGGATTATCCACCTGACCCTTGGCTTTTACAGCTCTGAGCAAATGATATCCACAGTGCCTGTGATCCACATAGATACGTGTGGCCAGAGCCACATGCATAAGCTCCCCATAGAAGGAACAGGAGTCCCAGAGGTGAGGGAAAGCCATGCCCAAGTCTGTGCAGCAAGTGATTGGCTGTGAGTAACAGCTCACCCATCTCTAGACAGGCAAACCTGCGGGCACTGATCCACTGGCTGGCCAGTTTGGGGAGGGCTTTGCAGGAAGTGCCTATATGCGTCACAAGTGAGGGCTCTGCCTCCCTCTCAAGGCTTCCTGGTTACCACTGGGTTACCATGTGGTACAACAGTTCAAATGTCACAAAATACTTGGTTGAAACACCACCACCCCTGCCCCAAACTCCCAAGAGGGTAGCAGGTGGTGCTCTGTGGCATTTCAACCTGCATTTTCGTGATGACTGAAAGCACCCAGGAGCTTCTGAGTATCTCTGAAGCCAATGCAATTTTCATACAATTAGATTGTTTGGTTCAGCAGTTTTTAGCATGATGTCCCAGCACGAGCTCAGTTGTCTTATCCTCTCAGCAAAAAAAATTGCTTTTAATAATTAATTTGCACTTCCAACACGTTTCAGCAAAAGCTGTCAGATCCCTGTACAAACATTGAATTTAGGCATCATAACACCCCTATGAGGTGGGTTAGAAATATTTTGACCACTTTAGAGAGGAGCAGACAAGCAGTAAATCAATGGTGGATGGAATTCTTACTCTCAGCGCTTTAACTATTTGCACTCTCCGTTTCTTAATGAGCTAAATTGTCAGCTGCTTTAAATCAGTATAGCACCATTGATTTCGACACAGCTAATGATTCAGAGGAATGTATTTTTTTAATAATAACCCAAAGGGGCAGTATGTTTCCAAGGCACATCAGTCCTGACGACTGGATCATACAATTGATTGCATAAGTTCTTAGAGGACGGTCCATAAATGGTTATTAATCAAGTTGGCCAGGAGATGAAACTACTGGCTGTTGGGGTCCGGGAACAAATAGCAGGAAATTGATCATTCCACTCTGACCTGTTGCGCACTTCTCTGGAGCCACCGACATTGGTCACTGTCAGAAACAGGACACCAGACTAGATGGGCCATTTGTCTGACCCAGTATGACACTTCCTGTGTTATTACAATGAAATGCTTATGCTAAGAATCACTTTATTTAAAATTCATTAAAATGGTGAAGAAAAGAATTCTAGTTTATCTGCGGCTTTTGAATTAGAATGTAACCTAATTCTATGTATGTAGATAGAGAGCTATAGCTAAGTACACATATAGTAGAAGCCTCCAGTCTTTATCCAAACTGCTCTAATCTGGATCTTTCCTTATTCTGGATCTATTGCTGTTTCTACTGCTATTGCTGTTTCTACTGCTGTTACAGAAGAAACCCCTTATCCCTCTAATCTGGACAAAAATCATGTCTCCCAAGCTGTCCAGATAGGAGGGGTATCTCATGCCTGTTACACAATGGCAGAGTGCTGTGGTAAGTCCCTTCGGGAGTCAGGCATCAGTGAGTCTGCACCCTGGCCACACCTGCCTCTGCCCCTAATTGGCTCAAATTAAACCTAGAGCAACAACTTTTATCAAGCTGAACGTCAGACCCAGTAGTGATAACCCAACTGTTGAACAACTGGTTCTGTCGGAGCAGGGATAGTGGGGAAGGGGTGTTCTGCTCCCAACCCCACCCTCTCCTGCCCTCACAACTGTTTGGGAATAATCTCACCTATAATCCTCCATCGTGGCATCTTCCCCATCCCAGGCCTCCGAATTGGCTCCTCCCAGTGGCAGCAACTTATCCTCTCCTGGGGTCATTCATTAGGCCCATTGCTCTGAGTGGTTGTGCGGAGTGGTTGTGCGGAGATGACTCCCATATTCTCAGGCTCTCTGGTTGGCTCCATCCTGCTGCCAGTGGCAGCAGCTTTCCTGCTACTAGTTCCCTCCCTACTAGGTTCCCTCCCTCCCAGCAGTGGCGATAAAAAAAAATTCTAAAAAAACCACAAAAAAACTTTTTAGCCACCTGTTCAGCCAAACTAGCTGGCTTTTAACAAGCAGGGTGCCTTTAGACGCAATGGCAAGGGGTGGTAGAATGTGTGTTGACACCATTCTCTGACCCATGTTTGGGCCTGATTAGCCCCCGTTACCGTTTTCCACGTCCAGGGACTAATTGGGCTCTTGCCTGCTGCTGGCTGCAGAAGCACTCACATGGAATTATGGGAGTAGTAGTCGACGCAGGAGATCAGTCGGGTCTGCCTGATCCTCCGCTCCGTGCTGCTGCAGCTAAACAGCTGATTCTTCACTGCTCACCCCCACCCCCGGGTGCTCTGGGCGAGTGCACAGACAGTGTGTAGCAAGAAACGAGCTATTTTGTGGTGGTGCGGAGTGGAGGAATCGGGGCAGACAGACCAGAAATGGCTGTGAACGGACACAGTGTTAGTCAAGTCAAGTCAAGTTTATTCAGTGACACTGGCTTTCGCCATGGTCCCAAAATCAACATAAAATATAAATGATCACACATAAATCCATATACAGTGAGCGACAGTCGGCTCCTCCTTACCGTACACAGATGTCATAACTTGGGGACATATCAAAGTACAAAATCAATTAAGTACTGTAGGCAAAACAAGCTGGGGTGCCTAAAATAAAGCAAGAAGGATCTATTTAGGGATGAGCCAAAGATCTATTTAGGGACAGGAATCTATTTAGGAATGAACCAAATAAATAGTAAAGTCTCCAGATAAGGAATTATCAACCTATTTCAGCCTTCGAGATCATCAGGTAAGTTATAATCCTCAGTAAGTTACCCAACATAATTTGGCGAAGTTCTTTAACACGAGGAAGTATAACTCCTCTTTACAATGAGTCCAACAAAAGTGGCTACCGCAATCAACTCCTTCTCTGTTGAGAGATGGGTAAGAAAATTGAACTTGGATTCCTCATCCATCTTTTTCCCTCCTAATATTGGAACTAGCCAGGTGTTTCTTAGATTACAATAATATGGGTAGACACAGTGTTAGCCACGGGGACATGGGAAACACTCAACTCCCACACCCAATACATCCGTGTAACCAACAACGAGTTAATGTGAGGCTAACGGGAGAAACCAGTGCCAAAAAAGTGACTATGTTTAGACAAAACACACAGCCACGTGGCAAACGCCTTAACCACCCAATCGCTGTTGTGTCTAAAGACGCAACAGGCAAACCAGCTGACTATCACCCCTGGGGGTAGACCCTAGAGAATGATCCGGGAAGGAGGAACTGGGTAATCAGTCCACAAACAGCCAGCGGCTGGGAGCTCAGAAGGGGATTCGCCTCATAGAAGGGGCCTAGGAGAGGCCATGACCTGTATGCTTGACCAATGACATCTTAATGAATAAAGAGCATAAAGGAAAGAGGTTCTGTCCTGGAAGTCTGCTTCTAAAAGAGGGTGATCCTGATCCTGCAAAGACCTAGCTTGGGAAGGTCCCCTTCTACCCAGGGGATAATGAACCCTGAGACTCAATTGCAACATAGGGAAGGAAAACGATCCTTCCAAAAAGGAGTCTGCGTGGGAGCATGTCATTTTGCAAAAGTGCCTTCTTCATGTTGGGCCTGGATATGGAAATCATGTCTTAACTTGAAGGCTTAGTCTTTTGGGGATGCAAAATGAGCTGCGTATAAACCAGGTTTCACGAACAGTTGATATCCTGGAATTGTGCTAATGGCGTATAAATTTTGGAGCTTGGTTGCAGTGGAACAATAAAAACAGATGAGTGTAATAGAGCTCTTTGGAAATTTGCCAGTCAAGCTGTAGTGGCCCCAGAAGAAACGTTGTTTTTGCAAACTTAAAACAAAAAGGAATGCCACAAAAATGATGTCTGGTAATTGGGTGGGGCAGTTTATTCCCCAAAGAGAGCCTTAAATACTTGCTGCCTTTGCAGTTTTGTTGTGCTTAAAACTCCCTGCTGCTGGAGATCAAAGGACGTTAGTCTGACTTGAAATAAAACTTGCCTCATCATCTGTGTGAGAGAGGGAGAATATGAGGACACTCTGCCTCGTGCTGATGTGGTTAATATTTACAGTGTGTTAATGAAGGCTTTGTTGTTGTTGATTGCTATTGGGTTTTCTGCTTTCCCTGCTCCCTCTTCAGCCCAGGGTTGCTGAGGCATCGGTTTTGTTATTCATCGGGAATAGATGCACATGGGTGAAGGTAGCAGAGTTTAAAACAAGATTTTAAAAAAGCCTGGGACAAGCGGGTGTCTCAACACTAGGTAATATGGGCATTGCAGAAGAGGAGCATGGACGTCATAGGAGCAGGGACAAAGGCTTGGTTTCAAGGGAAGCACAGGAGCCCACTAGCACCAGAAGGCCCTATACCATGGCCAGCTGGCAAACCCTCTGGCTGTTCAAACATCTTCTTGCTTCCTGTTGTGCTTTTATACTCCTGCTGGCCAATGGGGAGTGGGGATGGGTTGTCAGAGGCGTGCGGTAGCAGGTCTTTTGAGTTCTATGAGTAGCTCTGTCAAGGGCACAGTGGCTTAGGGGACTCTGCCTTAAAGTGGTTGGGTTCTAGACCGGCGAGACCTCCCACAAGGCATGAGACACAATACTGAGAGCCTTTGTCACCTTGAGGCTGGACTACTGCAACACGCTCTACGTGGGGCTGCCCTTGTTCCTGGTTCGGAGGCTGCTGCTAGTGCAGAATGCGGCGGCCCGGCTCCTTTCGGGGACGGGTCGCCGAGACCACATAACACCTGTGCTCCGGGCTCTGCACTGGCTGCCAATAGCGTGCCGAGCCAGGTTCAAGGTGTTAGTGTTGATTTATAAAGCCCTTCACGGTCTCGGCTCCTTATACCTCAGGGATCGCCTCGCCCTCCACACCCCAGAGCGGCTCCTTCGGTCTGCCGGGGGTGCCTTCTTGGAGGTCCCCCGTGTTAAGCGGGGGGCCACAATGGAGAGGGCATTCTCAGTGGCCGGGCCGCACCTTTGGAATTCCCTCCCGGAGGAAGCTCGCCTGGCCCCGAGCCTTTTAACATTCCAGCGAGTTAGTAAAACCTGGCTGCTCGCCCAGGCCTTTGGGGAGGGTGGGAGGGTGGTTTAATGGGTTTTTATCACCCTACCCTTCCTTATTATTTTTTGTAAATTTCTGTCCTCCCTGTTCTATTGTAAGATTTTTATGATTGTTTTAATATTTTTAAAATTGTTTTAACTGAAATTTGTTAGCCACCCCGAGCTGCTTGCAGGAGGGGCAAGACACAAATATAAATATATTTTTTTTTTAAATGTAACATAGTGTTCATTCAGTTCCAAGGCAAAGAAACTAGGGAGCTTCAGGGCAGCCAAGAAGAATCCTGAAGCCTTGCATAAATACTAGCGTATGTTGTCATGGTATGCTGCAACCTCTTTCTAAAGCATGGTGTTATCGTGCGAATTTGGTTGTAACGCAGTATGAAGTGTGGCTCACACCTTTTTTCATCAAAAATGCAGTACTATTGCAAACACACTTAAGAGCGGTAAGGCCCCCGGGGGGGGGGGAGGGATTTCATTCCTCCTGAACTACTGAAAACTAAACCTGAGTGGTGGACGTCCCTACTAGCCCCCTTATTTACCCAGATTCACAACACTGGAGTTATTCCAAAAGCCTGGCACAGTAGCATTGCTATCCCGTTTTTTAAGAAAGGCGATCCTGAGAACCCAAAAAATTATAGGCCCATAAGCCTCACTTAGTGTGATCTCGAAAATTTATTCAAAATATCTCCTGGACAAATTGACCCAGTGGATCACCGAGTATAATATCTTGGGCTCGGAACAAGCTGGCTTTAGAGAGGGGCAGTGAACTTTAGATCAGGTCTTTATTGTTTCTCAGCTAATTCATAAATATACGAATGTACGTAGGAAATCCTCTATCTGTGTTTTACCGATCTTCAGACAGCATTCAACTCTATTAATAGGGATAGGCTGTGGGGGAAACTGAGTGCTACCACAATTGATCGTCGTCTCTTATATTTAATAATTCAGCTGTACTCAGGTAATTCCCTGCAAGTTCGATATTCTCAGGACCAGGATCTTACAAGGCCCATAAGGGTAGATATAGGAGTTCATCAGGGGTGCATTTTGGCCCTGGCATTGTTTAACTTATTTTTGAACAATGTTGTACAATGCATGGGAAAAGAAAGTTTCCACCCGCCTAGGTTAGGTCCAAGGCAGATTCCAATCTTATTGTACGCAGACAATACAGTTCTACTATCAACTACGCAGATAGGTTTAAGAAGGTCAATGGAGGGGGTTGCCTCTTATTGCTCCCAGGAGAGTCTCATAATAAATTATGCAAAGACCAAAATACTGGTCACAGGGTCAGCAAAGAGGAAGCTTAGGTGGCAGATGAACTTGAGGGAGATTGAACAAGTCCCCCTCTTTAAATATTTGGGGGTAAATATCACAGCCTCTGGCAGCTGGAAACCACATTTTGAGGTAATTTTTCGGCAGGCTTGGCATGAAACTCAGGTAATTATTGGTTATTATTATTCGAAGGGCGGAAAACTTGTCGAACCGGCTCTCCATCTATTTAGGGCCAAAATAGTCCCTAAGATTCTATACTCCTTTCCTATATGGGGAATTAAATTCCTGGGGCAACTTGAGGGGCTCCAGAATAGGTTCTTACGAGCTATTCTGGGTGTCCCCAAATGTACATCTCAGGTACTGCTGAGGGCAGAAACGTTTTCCCGTCCGTTAAGAACTCAGGCAGTTGTTGTGATATTGCACTACTGGCTGAAACTGGCTGCCCCCAGTAGAGGGAGCAGTTCACTAGTTCGGGAGTTATGGAAGGCTGAACCTTTTGGAAAATGGGACCTGGATATACAAGATCTGCTCTATATCTGGGATTCTCTAAGGAGTATTTAGCCTAGATGGATCTCGAAAGGGTGCAAAATTTAATAAAAAATAGCATCCTAGAGCAGGAGCTTCAACAGGAGGAGTCCCTGATGAGGGACCAGAAGGAACCCCCTTCCTTCATTAGTATTTTTCCTTTTAAAAAAGATCTATTTTCCTTGATGAATTGGATGGAGTGGCAGCGGCGACAGGTTTTAACGCTCTTTCGTTTTCAGGTATCTTGATGGCAGGTATCGGGGGATTTCCCGTACCGAGCGGTTCTGCCAAAGCTGCAATATAGGGCTAATAGAATCACTCCCCCATGTGATTTTCGAATGTGTACGGTATGCCAGATGGAGAATGAAGTACCTGGATTTTAGTGTGCTCCATTGTTCATCCTGCCAGCAGGACAGAATGCTAAAAAATCTGTTTAGTGGCATTGATTCAAAACTATCTGTGCAAGTAGCTAACTTCTGTCTTCAGGTTCTGCGGTTCAAAAAATATTTAGTTGACTATCCATATTTAAACTGCTAGGTTTAGCAGTTATTTTGTTATCATCCGTTTTATTTGTTCTATTTTTGTTCCCTTTATTCTTTTTAATTGTAATATTAATTTATTGTTTGTATGACTGCTTTAAGTAGGATTTTAACCGTAGGACTTATCTGAATTTTACAATTTGTGTTTGTTTTGTGTTAAAGCCTTATAGTGCCAGTGTTATATTGTGTTATTGTTATTATCAATCTTGTGTTGGGAATTGTAAAGGCTTAGGCCACAATAAATCTAAATCTACTACTATTGCAAACACAAAGAGCACATACCTCAGTCATCCATCAGAGTCCTTTGATCACAGGCAGACAGATTAGCAGTTTGTGATATGATTCCTCATCCCTCCCACCCCCAAGGGAAAGATTTACCAGGCTTGCATTGTCTTAGAGATTCTTCTATCCTTGCATGCAAGCCTGTCGCAGGCTCACAGCCACTCTGTAGGTAGGCAAAGAGACTGATGGAATCTTATCCCAAGCTGCTAGCCTCTGCCTGGTTTGGTTATAGCATGGTATGAGGCATAGCTCCTAAATACCATGTTATAACAATGTATGTCAAGGGATCCTACAAGACTTCCAAAGCTTGTGCTCATGGGGGATCAGGATGGAAGTGTAGTGAAATGTGCCCTGTCCACAGTTTTGCCACTCTCTGTGGAGAAAAAGTTAGATCATACCTGTTCATGAAATTAACCTGTAACTCAACACTCCACAATGCCCCCACTACCAATTACAAATAAAATCCCAGTGACTTATTGCAGAGACTCTGCTTTCTGGCTAAGCTTTCCCACACACATCCCCATGAGATTTTTTAATATATATATAAATTAGATCAACAGTATCTGGGTTTGTTTAAAGTTTGTTAAATTGCACTCTGTATGTATGTTCAACAAATCTCATCCATGCAGCATTTTGGGTACATTCTGAATGCCTTTGAACACGGGCTGCAGGTGGCCTTGAAATACCATCTGTGATTCATTTCTGGAAGGAATTAAAATACCAACACTATTTGTTAGCCTGTTTTTATAGCCATTCCAAATGGACTCTGCTGATGATACACCACAATTGCCATGTCTGCCTTCATTCCTGGCATCTCAGACACCCTTACAACACCTGGATTAGGCTCTTGAAATTATTTCTTGTAATTCAGCCTTGATGAAGCCATAGTTGGAGAGACTAAAATAATAAATGGGGGTAAACCTGGAAATTAGCAAAACCTGTAATATTTAAGGATGATTTCCATTATTATTTTTTAAACAAGAGTTTTGGTGAATCACACTTTTGAGTCTATGCTCTCTTTCCCCAGGGGATGGGGAAACCTTTTCCCTCCTAGGGGTTGCTTTGAATATTAGTACAAGGTCTGAGGGCCTCATAGAACTTAAGGGTGGGTGCTTAAAGGATGTACTCAGAAAGAAGAGAATCCAGATCCTGGATGTGTGCCATCGATCTGTCCCCACCCCTATGTGCAGGCCCTCATCTCTGCTGCCGTACCCTGAACTCAAAGCTGGGAGTAAGAAGTGGATCCAGAAACTGGAAAGGGATCACATAAAAACTAGCCATGGGCTGCATTTGGCCGCTAGACCTGAGGTTCCCTATCCCTGAGTATGCCATGGCCACCTGTTTTCTAGAAAAGATCACTGAATGTTTTAATGCATTTTGGTGACTGGAAAAAATGTCCAATAATATTAATAACCAGAACTGTAGATTTAGGGCACAAATCTGCACCGTTGTGGGATCAATTTCAGTTGGTGTTGTCCGCCGGGGCAGGGGATGTTCTTGGGGCTGTTAGGGCCACCTTTTGTGAACTTGACCCATGCCCGTCCTGGCTGGTTAAGGCCAGCTGGGAGACGGTGGAGCCGCTGCTGGCGGCGGTGATCAGTGTCTCCCTTTGGGAGGGCAGCATGCCGGCCTGCCTCAAAGAGGCGGTGGTGCGACCTCTCCTAAAAAAAACATCAGTTGAGGTTGATTCCCTTGCCAGCTATCGGCTGGTCTCTAACCTTCCAGCTGCCATGGAAGGTTATTGAGCGGGTGTGACCCAGCAGCTGCAGGGGCATCTAGACTGCCCTGGTTATCTGGATTCCTTTCAGTCCGGCTTTTGTCCAGGCTATGGTACAGAGACTGCGTTTGTGGCCTTGGTCGATGACCTTCGCTGTGAATTAGATCAGGGTCATTCAACCCTGCTAATTTTGTTAGATCTGTCGGCTGCTTTTGATACTGTTGACCATGAGATGTTGGTGACTCGCTTATGGGATCGAGCTGGAGTGGGTGGGATCGTTCTTGACTGGTTCCGCTTCTTCCTGGCTGGGAGAACTCAGTGTGTGGTGTTTGTTCTTCATCTCCATGGTGTCCTGCAAGGTTCTATTCTGTCCCCGTTCTTGTTCAACGTGTATATGCAGCCACTTGGCGAGTTCATGAGATGGTATGGGATGCGGTGTCGTCAATATGCTGATGATATCCAACTCTACCTCTCATTTTCATCTGACCCAGACTCGGCAGTCTCGGAGCTTACCCAATGTCTGGCGGCTGTTGAGGATTGGATGAGGGTGAGCCGACTGAAACTGAATCCCAACGAGACAGAGGTGATGATGGTGGGAAGGGCAGTGGATGTGGCAGTTCCCATCATTGATGGGGTCAGCCCTCTGCTGGTGTTCTAGGTCTGTAGTCTGGGCATGCTCCTTGATCTGCAGCTCCGCCTGGATTTCCAGGTGGGGGCTGTGGCGAGGAGTGCGTTTCGCCAATTACATCTGGTGCAACGGCTTCGGCCGTATATTTCAGATAGTGACCTTTCATTACCTCGAGATTGGACTATTGCAATGCACTCTACGTGGGGCTACCTATGGTGACGGTCCAGAGACTGCAGCTAGTGCAGAATGCTGTGGCCCATCTCCTTACAGGGACAGGTCGCCGTGAACATATTATGATGGTGCTCCGGGCTCTGCACTGGCTGCCTATAGACTTCGAGGCCTGATTCATAGTATTGGTTTTGACCTATAAAGCCCTATATGGCCTTGGTTCCACTTACCTGCAGGACCGTCTCTCCGCGTTCTGGAGCGCCTCTGTGCTCTGCTGGGGGCGCCCTTCTCGAGGTCCCCCATGTGGCCTGGGGGGCCACTGTGAAGAGGGCGTTCTCGGTGGCTGTACCTAGACTGTGGAACTCCCTCCTGGTGGAGGCCTGGGTGGCCCCGGATCTCCCCTCCTTCCGTCGTATGTATAAAACATGGCTGTTCTGCCTGGCTTTTGGAGAGCGAGATGGGGTGTAGGGTGGGATATGGGGGGGCAGCTTGGTTTGTGCCTCCCTTTTTATTGTATTTTATGATTTTATTGTTTTTATGTGTTTTAATATTGTAAGCCGCCCTGGACTGCTTGGAGCAGGAGGGGCAGGGTATTAAATGATTTTTTAAATAAATAAATAAATAAATAATGTCGATGGGAACTGAGCCATTGAATTTAGTGGCTGGATGATTGTGCCCCTAATGGATTTCACAGTGAGATGCAATGATGTATTTTAGGCAAAGCAGTATTTTCTGTATGAATTTTTTTTCCCCCTGCCTGATAAATATTAGTCTCCAGAGTCCACCTCTTGCTCTGCTTTATAGAGATGGGAATCCAGATCAGATTTGGTTTTTTTCAGATTCGGTTCTACAACAATTTTGGTTCTCAACTTGGTTTCGGAATTGGTTTTTTTGCATTGATTCCCCCCCCCCCTCCTTTTTTCGCATTGGAAAAAAAATGGGGTTGGGGGAATCAGTGCAAAAAACCAGAATCGCCCAAAACTGAATTGAGAACTGAAATTTCAGGAGAACCGAATCGGTCATTTTGGGGTTGATTTGGTTCTAACTGAATCTGAAATTCCCATCCCTACAGTGCTTTATGCTGACCAGGAAGCCATTGAAACTGTAATATTGGTTATTTAGAAAAAAACTTCTGTTCATGGGACCATGAACAATAACATGAAAACACATGCACTTGGTGACAGTGATGGGGGCCACATAGGGCTGTGCACTTCGGGTCTTCTGAAGATGGAATTCCCCCTCCCTCCCCCCAAAAAAATTACCCTTTAAAAAAAATAAAATCTGAAAGTCCCCTCCCCTAATTTCAGAGCCCCAAACCCTGCAACAGTTGGACTTAGTCCAGTCTTCTTCCCCTCCCCTCCCAGGTAGGCAGGAAGTGGTCAGAGGAGGGGCAACTTCCTCTCAGCGAGCAGCAGTGGTGTGAGGGAGGAGGGCTGCAGCGGTGCACCCAGCGAGGCAAGGAGGCCCAGGGGCGTAACAATAACAATAATAGGGACAGACAGTGCAGCTGCAGGGGGGCTCATGTGTTTGGGGGGGCACCTGATGCTGCTGCACCACCTGTCACTGCCCTTTTTCCATTTCTTCCCTATGAGGCAGTAGCTGATGGAGCACCCCATGTGCCTGCAAGGCCTGCTGCATCAGGCAGGCAAACAGTCGCCAGGGCAAACGGGGCCTCTGCTCCAGCCTCAGCAGTAGCCAGCCCAGCCATGCTCAGGAGCCTCAGCATGGGGGTTGTGGAAAGTGGCCCGTGCTGCTGAAGCTGGAAGAGAGATCCCATTTGCCCCAGCTTCTGCTGTGCCCAGTGGAACTGGCTCTGTAGCTCTCCCTTCCCCGCTCAGCCCAGCAGACAATGGAGCAGCCGAGCAGGGTTTTTTTCCCCACTCAGCCAGGCTACCTCTCCCTCACCTTGCTTAGGCAGATGCTGGATCCAGCAGCCACCCTCCCCAGGTTTCTATGTGTGTGCATGGTGCCTGAGGAGGGTGTGTATGTGGTGCTGTGGGGGGGGGGGGTGTATGGCCCTTTTCACACAGGCCCTTTTCACAAAGACACTAACACTGATAAAATGGGTGTTACATTTTACTACACATGTTGCAGGGCACCCACAGGGCACACCTACAGCCCTGCAACATGTATAATAAAATGTAACACCCATTTTATCAGTGTTAGAGTGTCTGTCTGAAAAGGGCCCATGTGGTGTGTGCATGTGTTGTGCTGGGTGAGTGTGCTTGGTGCTAGGGGTGTGTGATCCTGAACTGGCCTCTGCACTCCTTCACCCCACCAGGAACTCCTGCCACTACCCTGTCCCAACCTTCCCATGCCCCACACTCCTTGTCTCAGAAATCCTTCCCCCAGCAAACCCTGCCTTCCCTAACAAACCCCTCGGGCTCCCCACACACTACTGCCCCCAGCTGCACCCCTGCCCGACGGACGGGAGCGGGGTCCCAATTCCATTTTCTGCGCCTGGGCCCATCCTAACCTAGCTACGCCCCTGAGGAGGACTCAGCACAGTGGGACCTGAGAAGGAGGAGGGGAGGTGAAGGCAGCAGAGCAGCAGGCTAATCTGGCCAGAGCAAGGGAGAGCCCCAAGGGGAGGCTCAGACTCACCCAGCTGAGTGAGGAGGAGGAGGACTGAGGGCCTGACAAGCAGGATCGCTAAATGCCGGCTTTCCCCCCCGCGCCTTCTCTTCATGCCATGTCTGCTGTTCAGACACGGCGCAGAGTGCGAGTGCGCATGCGCACCCTTCTGCGCATGCACACTCGCCCATGGAACCCGGAAGTGCGGCGTAAAGCCGGCACTTCGGGAATCCGCGTCGGAGGGGGCAGGATCGCCTGCCCCCTCCGACGTGGATTAAAAAGCAGCCGCAGCGAGTAGATGAGCGCCAAGAAAGGCGGCTGATCAAAGGATCAGCCGCCTTTTTGATCTCGTCTATAAACGCCCTGAGAGGTAGCAACCTAAACACACGTGGTGTGGGGTGGTCTCTTCCCCTCCAGTTCCCTTGCATCCACCCCTGCCCCAGCAATCTTCCTTTCCCCACCATACCAGCAATTCCTGTCTCTCCCTGACCCCGCCCCGCCACCCTTCCCTGCACCCCCGCCCTTCCTGCAAACTCCGATACCATAGCTATCTAGCCTCCCCCTGCACCAGCAAGGTGTGTGTTTGGGGGTGGGGGCTATTCTTATACAGGGATCATTTTCTCACCTTCTCTCCTTTCAACCCCATGCTCAGTGCTAGAGGAGTGAGAGCTTCCTCTGTTCTTACTTCCAAAACCGATGAATGGGTGGCTCTAGCATCATTGTCCAATTTGTAGCACAAAGCTGGTCAATACCATGCAGACACTTTATGAGGGCAAATTTAGAGTTGTCATTCATAGGAAACTGCTGATTTGCCAATGAAAAGCTCTTTATTTAAAAACACTTACTTGCAAGATATGTACTATTCATTATGTATTCAGCATTTTAATGTGTAAAATGTGTTTTGTTTATTATCGGCACTAAATTTCTATGGAAGACAAAAAAAGTAAAAAATGGCAAAAATTAGATAAATAGACAAAACATTACCCCCCCGTTCACATCCCTAGTGCCAGACACTGCTAGCCAGATACATCAGAGACAGCCACTTTGCTTATTTATACTTCTGTGTAAGATCATTCCCTCTTGACCAAGGCTTCTGCGTGCAATGCCCTTTTAACATGCCATGTGCCATTCTCTCATCCTCTGCTCCTGCAAGGCCCCAGCTGCCATGGGAGTACCTGTAACCCCTTTCTTATTTGCTGCAATATTAAGACTGTTTGAAGTGTTTGTTGCATTGTGTGCTCTACTGATTTTATTTTCAGGGGAAAACATCCTGGCATATTGGGACTTGATGCTTATGTGAACTACATTAACAAGGGAAGTGCAGGTACAACATGAACTTAGCAAAAATGATGCTAAAATAAGATAGAAATAAGACATAAAATGACAATCACTCATGGCAAGGCTAGTCCAAACACAGTCCTGGGACATGTCTAACCCACACGCTTTATCCCAGAACATTAACCCCAGTACTGGCCTGCCTTCAGAATGGTCAGGCTACAAGGCACCATCTTGGCTACCTAACCCCATTGTTGTCTCAGGCAAGGATCTGTGCAGCTCCTCGATCTGGCCCTCTAAAGCCCGGGGGCTTCACCTGAGTCTCGCAGCCACACCTATCTGCCCCAGGTGAAGACCAGGACTTTCAGTTTCCCCTGTTATAATTTCTAAGCAGCTAGTTCAAGCAGTTCCAGAGACAGGGCCCAGATGCTCCTACTCACTTCTCAGGAGGCTTGCAGGGTGGACAGCAGTGTCCTGGACCTGACTGGATCCTGCTTCCCCAGCACCATGCTGCTGCTCTCAAGCCCAGCTGCAATCTGTCCCCCTTGTTACTGGCTCTGTCGGAAAGAAAAAGGCTGATTTGACTGGGATCCAGTCTGCGTAGCTGGCTCTAGCTCTCTTCCTGAAGCAAAGACACTCACACCTACATACTGTGATCATCGAGAGGTGCCCTCCTCAAGGTCCTGCGAGTCTTCCCGGGGGGCCACAATAGGGAGGGTGTTCTTGGTGGCTGCTCCGTGGCTGTGGAACTCCATGCCGATAGAGGCCCGATTGACCCTGGATCTCCCTTCTTTTTGACGTAGCTGTAAGACCTGGCTGTTCTGCCTGGCCTTTGGTGGGGAAGATGGAGAGGGTGAGAGGGGAGGGTATGGTTTCAGGGATGCGAAGTTTATTTTAATCCTCTATATGTTGATGTTTTTAAACTTTGTTTGTAAGCTGCCCTGAGCTGCTGTGCGGGAGGGGTGGAGTATTAAATTTATTTAATAACAACAATAATAATAGTGTTTGTTCTGGAATCTCACTGTAAGCATTTCCCCTATCCATCCTGCACTGAGGGAGGTGGCCGAAGGGTGGCACAAAAGGGCACTGGCCATTTTGCAGCCGTTTTGGGGCCAGTAGGGGCTGAGTCGTGTGCCCGTTCCTGTGATGCTCTGCTACTGTCCGAGCTCGAGCCCGCTTGCAACGAGCTCGGCTCCTCCGCGGGAGAGGTCTGGGCCACCGACACACAGATAAGAGCAGTGGGGGGCAAGATCAAGGGGAAGGAACCTCGCTGGCTCCAAGAGGGGCGGCACAGCAGGTAATGCAAGCAATGGGGGAGATAGAAGCTGTAGCTCCACCCCCTGCCCTTAGGGATAAAACAGCTGGGATGCTACGCCACTCGGCATGGCTGCATACCAAACAGGGCGGGGCTATCCCTACTTAAAGACGCCACCAGGACTCACACGCTGCCGGAGAACAGCAGCTCTGTGAGACTGGCCCCTGAGCGTCGTTGACTGAGAAACTTAGAGAGAGAGAGAGAGAGTGTAGGCTGATAGTTTGTGGAGCGAGTGTGAGGAGTGAGTGTGCGAGCGAGGTCGTGAGTGGTGGAAGGAGTGTGGTGTGGAGCAACGTAAGGGACACCTTTTCCCTACCCCTACAGTCTGGGCTCCCTCCTGTCCTTTCATACCTGAGTGAGTTGAAACCCTACCCCTTGAACCTGGTATCTATCTTGCCCCGTTGTCCTTCACTTGGAATTCACCTTTTTCCTCCCTGGTTGGGGCACTGTGCATAAGGTGGTGGTGGGTGAGTGGGGTGTGTGTTGGTGGTGGTGGGTGGGTGTGGAGGGGTTCCACTCAAGGCTACGTTCCGCTCTCCCTTATGATGATAAGACCTCACCCCTGTTGGGACGTATAGAGCCAACTACTATCCTGAGGGGTTGTTTTCCTCCTTGCATTGAGTGGAGCCCTGCAGTAACATGAGGGATAGTGTTGTTTGTGGTGCTTGGCGGGATTCCTTGCTGTGTCCTTGGACGCTCCCCAAATCTTTCCCTCCCTAACCTAACAGTTTCTCCGGCCACTACCATGGACATAACAGCCCGAGTAGATGAAATGGCTCAGGCCATTCAAACCCTGGCCTTTGAAATTAAGGACATCAAAGAAAAACAAGAGCAGGGAGCAGTGGGTGGAGTCGAGGTGGTTGCGGCAGCTGCCACCGCAGAACCATTAATGCTGGTAACACCCCCTCCAGTGGTGGAGGGAGGGGACGCGGGTCGAGAACCAAAGCACCCCCCTATTGCTAAGTTTAGTGGAGATAGATGCCAATTCCAGAGGTGTTTGACCCTTTGTAAATTGGTATTTCAAATGCAACCAACAACATATGCCACTGATGCCACCAAGGTACCCTTCATTATAGGGCATCTGGAGGGGATTGCACTGGATTGGGCCACCCCCTTGCTCACCAAAGATAGTCCATTACTCACAGATTTTGAGAAATTCATTAGGGAATTTAGATTCCTCTTCGATTACCCACATAGGGTTAAAGATGCAGAAACAGCCATTCTGACATTGAGGCAGGGGCGAGGCCCCCTGCTAGAGTATATAACACATTTCCAACAATTGGCGGTAGAATTAAATTGGCCTGATAGTGTCTCGAAGGTATTGTTTCGCAAGGGTCTTAGTGATGATATTAAGGACCAGCTCTCCTTCACCCCGATACCTGAGAAGTGGGGGGATCTGGTAAACCTCACTTGTCAAATTGACTAACACCTCTCCGAACGAAGGCGGGAGAGACGGCAAGAAGGGGACCGCTCCTGGACGGGCCATCCAGTGGTGGTTAACGCCGGAAAGGTCGAGGCTAGTAGAACGGAGGAACCCAAGATCGGAGCTTCACAAGGACCCATAACCCCCTATGAACGGGAGTGAAGGCGGTCAGATAGGCTCTGTTTCTATTGTGGGGAGGCGGGCCATTATGCCAAAGTCTGTCTGGCACTACCCCCTACTCGACGAGAATCGGGAAACGGGAAGAACCGGGATGGGAGGGAGATGCCCCGTAACATCCAAGAGATTCCCTCCCTCCGCACTAGGGGGCTCCAGCCCTGAGGGTGCCCGCATGGATCAACTCAGAGTTCCGCTTACCTTAACGCTTTCCACAACGCGGTCCCTGGTAGTCCTGGCCCTCATAGACTCGGGAGCATCAGAAAAGTTTATTGATAAACTGCTAGTTCAACAGCATCATATCCCTGTCCAGCAGAAAGCCAAACCTGAAGCGGTTTTTGCCATAGATGGCTCCCCACTAACCTCGGGCCCTGTCAGTGCCTGTACATGGGGTGTGCACGGAACTATAGGGAAGCACCATGAAAAGCTGAGTCTCGACGCGGTATGTACCCCAGCCTTTCCGGTGGTGTTGAGGATCCCTTGGTTGGTCCAATATAACCCCCACGTAGATTGGCAACGCAAAGCAGTGACATTTTCCTCACCCTTTTGTGTTCACCAGTGTATTATTCCTAACCCCCAGAGCCGAATAGGACATTGTTTGGGGCCACGACTCCGTCCAGCCTTCGCATGTTGCCCCCAGAGTACCAAGATCTCCAAGAAGTTTTTAAAGAACAACAAGCCCTACACCTACCTCCGCATAGGAGTTATGATTGTCCTATCGACTTAATGCCAGATACCATGCCAACTTATGGCCAGATCTACGCCCTCTCCGGGTCCAAACTCCAAACCTTAAAGGATTATATAGATGAAAACTTAGCTAAAGGTTTTATCAGACCATTGACCTCCCCTGGGGAGGCGCCTCTATTTTTTGTGCCTAAAAAGGACGGTGGGGTAAGGCCGCGCATTGACTATAGAGGACTTAATGCCATTACGGTTAAAAATCGGTACCCCTTACCCCTGATCCCTGAGCTGCTAGACCGGCTACAGGGAGCTTCCATAGTCACAAAATTAGACGTGCGAGGAGCATATAATCTGTTGCACATTAGGTGGGGGGACGAATGGAAAACTGCCTTCCAAACAAGATACGGACATTTTGAATATTTAGTAATGCCCTATGGACTCGCCAATGCTCTTGCCGCCTTCCAACACTTTATTAATGATATCTTCCCAGATATACTGGATCAATACATGATCGCCTACCTATATGATATTCTGGTTTACTCCCGTAACAAAGAGGAATACGTACAACACGTATGTAATGTTCTGCTTCGGTTGAAGCACATTCAGTTATATTGTAAAATGCAGAAATGTGTATTCCATCAACAAGTCATTCCATTTTGGGGGTTTGTTATTTCTCCGCAGGGAATTCCGATGGACCCAGATAAGGTGAAGGCCATTGTAACGTGGCCACCCCCCACAAGGAGTGAAACCCCTCCAGCGCTTCTTGGGTAGTGCGAATTATTATCGCCAATATATTGCCAACTATGCTACAATAACTGCCCCCCTGACCAAACTGCTCAAAAAGGGGCAAGCCTATGTTTGGGGCCCCGAACAACAGCGTGCATTTGAACAGGTAAAGAGTGTCTTTACACAAGCTCCTGACTTACAACATCCAAATTTTACCTTGCCCTTTGTTGTGGAAACAGATGTCTCGAGTGTCACCATTGGAGCGGTACTATCTCAACCTCGAATGGAGACTCCTACTCGCCTGCCTTAGGCATATTACTCACGCCAACTGAGCCCAACTGAACGAAACTACACAATTCTGGACCGAGAACTTTTGGCAATTAAAACAGCCTTCAAGGTTTGGAGGCATTATCTTGAAGGAGCCATATATCCAGTGCAGGTAATCATACCATAAAAATCTTGTGTTTTACAGACCATTCGCATTATGAACTGAAGACATGCCCGATGGGCCCTGTTCCTTGCTCGTTTCCACTTCCAAGTAGTTTACCGTCCAGGGCGACAGAACACACCAGCAGACGTCCTCTCCCGTTATTATGACACCAACCCCGATGCTGCATTACGAGGGGAGAACCTCCTGGACCGAAAGGCGTTTGCAGCATTAGGTATAACTGCAGCCCAGTTTAAAAGGTTGGCAAAGAAAGAACCAGTGTACTCAACTGAGGCATGTGGTCCTAATGACTTACCCCTGCACAAAAACGCCCTTGTGGTCCCCCATGCAGCGCACCAGAAAATATTATGGGCCCATCATGACGCCCCATTGGCAGGGCACCCCAGCCAGCAACGTACCCTGCATCTCCTAAAACGACCTTTTTGGTGGCCAACAATGGGGAAAGATATGAAGGCATACATACAAGGATGTGAATCTTGTTGTCGTACCAAGGTACCCCAAGGGTGTCCCGTAGGCCTACTCCAGTTAGCCCCCCTGCCTCAAGGACCATGGCAATGGGTCAATATTGACTTTGTTGTGGACCTGCCCCCATCCCAAGGGTATTCAGCGATTCTTGTTATCATAGACTAGATTACGAAGATGGGACACTTCATCCCCTGTAAGGGGCTGCCTACAGCGCAACAGATGGCCCAATTGTTGCTTCAGCAGGTTGTTCAGCTACACGGACTCCCTATTACCATCATATCCAACCACGGGTCACAGTTCATCACCCGCTTTTGGTGAGCCCTCTTCACTGCCATAGGAGTTAAACTCGCCCCGTCTACAGCATACCACCCGCGAGCGAATGGCCAAGTTGAACGCACTAACCAGACCCTGGAACAGTACCTTCGGTGCTATATAGACTGTTTGCAAGACGACTGGCCCAGCCTTCTGCCCCTTGCTGAATTTGCTTATGATAATTCCCCTAATGCCTCCATAGATACATCTCCCTTCCATGTTTCGTATGGTTTTAACCCTAGGCTAGCATTCTCGGAATTCCTGGCCCTGGACGTTCCGGCTGCCGGAGTCATGCTGTTTTGTCTTCGACAGGCTCATACCCATGCCCTGGCAATGCTGCAACAAGCGCAACAACAATATAAGCAGGTGGCAGATTGTTGACGGCAGACAGCCCCAACGTATAAACAGGGGGTCGATCGGCAGCACTATCCCTACAGCCGCCAATCATCCAAACTAGATGACAGATATTTAGGACCTTTTCCCATCGTCCGTCAAATTAACCTGGTCACGTACCAAGTAAACTTGCCCCCTCGGGTGCACATTCATCCCGTGTTTCATGTATCCCTTTTGAAACCCTACCACCCACCGCTTTTCCCTGCCCCGGTGCCCTCTACTCCTTTATGTGATGTGGATGCGGATCCTGAATTTGAGGTGTCAGTTATATTGGATTCCCGTGTTATCCGGGGGGGGAGGGGTTTGCACTACCGCGTCAATTGGAAGGGTTACCCTCCAACCGACCGTTCCTGGGAGCCAGCCTCGGCGGTCCATGCCCGTTGTTTGGTTTGCCTCTTCCATGCCCGCTTCCCCCTGAAACCCAACCCATGTCTTCTGCGAGGGGGCAGGGGGGTGGGTTGCTGTTAGAACTTGAGCTCGCTTGCGGCGTGCTTGGCTCCTCCGTGAGAGAAGTCTGGGCCACCAACACACAGATAAGAGCAGCGGGGGGCAAGATCAAGGGGAAGGAACCTCGCTGGCTCCAAGAGGGGCGGCACAGCAGGCAATGCAAGGAACGGGGGAAGATAGAAGCTGTAGCTCCACCACCCCCCCGCCCTTAGGGATGAAACAACTAGGACGCTATGCCGCTCGGCATGGCTGCATGCCAAACAGGGCGGGACTAGCCCTACTTAAAGACACCACCAGGACTCACATGCTGCCGGAGAACAACAGCGCTGTGAGACTGGCCCCTGAGCGTCGTTGACTGATAAACTTGGAGAGAGGGAGTGGCGCAAGTGTGAGGAGTGAGTGTGTGAGCGAGGTTGTGGGTGAGTGAGTGGGTTCAAGGAGTGTGGTGTGGAGCACCTAAGGGACACCTTTTCCTTACCCCTACGGTCTGGGCCCCCTCCTGTCCTTTCATACCTGAGTAAGTTGAAACCCTACCCCTTGAACCTGGTATCTATCTTGCCCCGTTGTCCTTCACTTGGAATTCACCTTTTTCCTCCCTGCTTGGGGCACTGTGCATAAGGTGGGGGGGGGGGTGAGTGGTGTGTGTGTTGGTGGGGTGTGTGTGTGTGTGTGTGGAGGGGTTCCACTCAAAGCTGCATTCTGCTCTCCCCTATGATGATAAGGCCTCGCTTCCCTAACCTAACAGCTACACCTCTCACCACATCACTGCAACATCCCGACACTCATCAGCCAATCCTGTCTGCCTACAGTAAATATCCGGTTTGCTTCCATGTACCTCTCCTCCCTTCTTCTCTTTTCCTCCTTATCTCCTAAACCCCTCCTCTCCCAGCTCCCCCCTTGGAGCAACAAGGGACTCCCCATATCTCAGCCCCCACAATCCTACTGCCCGCTCCTGCCACCACCCACTCTCTCCAATCTTAATCCCCATTCCATTCCCCCCCCTCCCCCATCTCACCTGCCTTTTTCTTGCGCCCTCTGTAACTGCGGTTTGTCCATCCAAAAAGTGCCATTCATCCACAATCTCTTCCTCTTCTGCTCCCTCCAGCTCTTGCAGCCCTTACAGAAACCTGGATTCCCCCCTGCAACACTGTTATTCCTGCTGCCCTCTCCCTTGGCGGCCTCACCTTCACCCATTCACCACGCTCTGAAGGCCGTGGTGGCAGTGTTGGCCTGCTCCTTGTCAAATCTTGCCAGTTTCAACCCCTCAGCACTCCTCCCTCTCACTCCTTCTCTTCTTTTGAGGCCCATTACGTTTGCCTCTACTCCCCCCTCTCTAACTCTGTTTTGTTATCATCTACCATCCCCCCTAGGCTCCCTCTCCTCTTTCTCTCTAATTTTGATGCTTGGCTTTCTTTCTTCCTTTCCGACAACAATACTCCCACCCTCATTCTTGGGAACTTCATTATCCATGTGGACACCCCCTCTGACCCTGCTGCTTCCCGATTCCTCTCGCTGATCTCTTTGTTTGACCTTCACCTGTGGACCGATGGCCTGACGCACTGTGACGGCCACTCCCTCAACCTAGTCTTTTAAAAAACCTGTTCTCTCTCAGATCTCTCCTTTGATGCCCTTCCTGTCTCTGACCATCATCTTGCTTCATTCCGTCTCTCCCACTCGCCCCCTCCTGCTTCCCCAGCCTCTTGATCCTTCCGTGACCTTCAATCCATCGACCCTCATGATTTTGCTTCCACCCTCTCTCATCTGTCTCCTCTACCACCTTCTCAGACTCTGCTGTCTCTGCCTTCAACTCATCCCTTTCTTCCATCCTCGACTTCCTCACTCCCCTCTCATGCCGTCCTATCCATTGTATAAACCCCTGTCCTTGGGTCACCCCTACTATTCACCACCTCTGTTCCTGCTCTTGAGCCACCGAGCACCTATGGCAGAAGTCTCATGAGTTTGCTGGCTTCATCCACTACAAGTTTGTTCTAGCTGCATTTAGTGATGCTCTTTCCTTGGCCAAAGACCACTATTACAGCAGTGGTACAGAAGCTGGTCAGTCCGGCCTCTCTCCGCCTGGAAATGGAATCTTCCAGTGCTCGCTGTGACATGTTTGTCGACTTTTTTGTGGATAAAATCGCCCGGGTTCACCACGATTTCGACACCGCATTTATAGCAATGGAAGAACCCAAGGTAATGGAAGCTCTGTCGTGTCAGGTTGAATGGGATCAGTTTCAGTGAGTGTCGCCCGCTAAGGCGGCAGATGTCCTTGGGACTGTCAGAGCCACTTGTTGCGAACTAGATCCATGCCTGTCGTGGCTGGTTAAGGCCTGTTGTGAGACATTAGAACCGTTGCTTACCAGGGTTGTCAATGCCTCCCTTAGGGAGGGCAGAGTGCCGGGCTGCCTCAAAGAGGTGGTGATGCGGCCTCTGCTCAAGAAACCATCGCTTGACATTGACTCCCTGGTCAGCTACCGGTCAGTCTCTAACTTTCCCTTTTTAGGGAAGGTTATTGAGCGGGGTGGTGGCTCAGCAGCTTCAGGGGCATCTGGACCGCATCAGTTTTCTTGATTCTTCGCAGTCCAGCTTTTGTCCGGGGTTTGGACCCGAGACTGCACTTGTGGCCTTGGTCAACGACGTGCACCGGGAATTAGATCAGGGCAGATCATCATTGTTAATTCTATTAGATCTGTCGGCAGCATTTGACACTGTTGACCATGAGATGTTGGTGGCTCAGCTTCGGGACCGGGCTGGGGTGGGTGGAATTGTTCTTGAATGGTTCTGCTCTTTTCTGGCTGGGAGAACTCAGCGGGTGGTTCTTGAGGAGTGTTTATCATCTTCCTGGAACCTCATGTGTGGAGTCCCACAAGGTTCTATTCTATCCCTCCTCCTGTTCAACGTGTACTGCCTTTGGGCAACGTCATGAGGGAGTTCTGTGTCCGTTGTCATCAGTACACCGATGATACACAATTCTACCTTTCTTTTTCTGGAGACTCAGACCTGGCAGTCTCGGTGCTTACCTGGTGTTTGGTGGCTGTGAGGGATTGGATGAGGGCGAGCCATCTGAGACTGAATCCCAACAAGATGGAGGTGATGTTGGTGGGTAAGGCGGGCGATGTGGTGACTCCTGTTGTTGATGGGGTATGCCCTCCTCTAGCTACTCAGGTCCATAGTCTGGGGGTGCTTGCCAATTCGCAGCTCCACCTGGATTCCCAGGTGGCAGCGGTGGTGAGGAGCATCTTTCGCCAGTTACATCTGGTGTGATGGTTGCGGCTGTATGTTTCGGACTCTGACCTGGCCACCATCATCCATGCTTTTATCATCTCTAGACTGGACTATTGCAACGCACTCTACGTGGGGCTACCCATGGTGATGGCCCGGAGGCTGCAGCTAGTGCAGAATGCAGCGGCTCACCTCCTAATGGGGACAGGTCGCCACGAGCATATTACACCAGTGCTCAGTTCCCTACACTGGGTGCCTATTGTTTTCCAGGCCCAATTCAAGGTGTTGGTATTGACCTATAGAGCCCTAAACGGTCTGGACCCTGCCTACCTGTGGGACCGTCTCATGCCCCGGGCTGTGGTGCAGTCCTTTGTAGTTGGCCGGGGATGCCCAACTCGAGGTCCCTCGGGTTTCCTGGGTGGCACTGATGGGAAGGGCGTTCTCGGTGGCAGCCCCTAGGCTGTGGAATTCCCTCCCAATGGAGGTCCGCCTAGCCCCTGACCTCCCCTCTTTCCAAAAACAGTGTAAGACCTGGCTGTTCTGCGAGGCCTTTGGTGAGGGAGTCGGGTAGGGAGGTGTTGGGGGGGGGGGTTTATGTGGCTCCACCTTATGTTTATACTGTTTTATACTGTTTTATACTATGTATTATTTACTGTTGTGAGCTGCTCCAAGTTCCTGTGGCAAGAGGTAGCAGGTTAAAAATACAACAAAATAAATAAATAAATAAAATTACTCCACGTTAATTGAAACTCACTTCCTCAAGCCCTGCCATCTCTTCTCAACACTTGCTTCCCTTCTGAAGCCTCCCTGTCATCCCCCACCTTCCTCTCTCTCTGCACAGGATCTTCTCTTTCAACAATCAGATTGATAAACTCTGCCTTATTATTATTATTATTATTATTATTATTATTATTAACATTTATATATATAGCACCAGCAGTGTACCTGGCACTTTACAAAGTAATAAAATAGACACGGTCCCTGCCCCAAGGGCTTACAATCTGAGAGACAGGAGCTGGGGGAGAGACTTAGGAAGGGGAACAGAGGGAGAGACAAGGGGTCTAACATTCATGAAGATGCGAGGTCTCAGGTACACGTACTTGGCTTGGTTACGATGAGAATGACAGCAGGCAGGTCCATGTGGCAAGGATAAGGGTAAACCGATTGTAGGTATAGGAAATAGTGGCTCAGCAGGATAAAGAGTCAGACAGAGCAGAGTGAAAGAGGTGAGTTTTAAGGAGAGATTTGAAGGTATGAAGGGAGGGGGCAAGGCGGATGTGGACAGGGAGGGAGTTCCAGGCATGGGGGGCAGCAAGTGAGAAGGGACGAAGGCGCTTAGGGAAGGCGTGGAAGGGTGAGAGAAGGGACAGAGGAGGAGCGAAGTGCACGGTCTGGAGTATGGAGGGCGATAAGTGCAGAGAGGTAGGGGGGAGCGAGATTGTGAAGAGCTTTATAGGTGAAGACTAGGAGCTTGTGCAGGATTCGTTCAGGAAGGGGAAGCCAGTGAAGTGAAGAGAGGAGGGGCTGCACATGGTCGAAGCGACTGGCGAGGTAGATGACCCTGGCAGCAGAGTTTTGGACCGAGATGAGGGGAGAAAGGTGAGACTGGGGAAGGCCAGTGAAAAGGAGGTTACAGTAATCGAGGCGAGAAATAACCAGAGCATGAACAAGAGTTTTCGCAGACGAGACAGAGAGAAAAGGGCAAATCTTAGCAATGTTATGGAGGGAGAAGCGACAGGATTTAGCAACAGAGTCAATGTAGGGTTTAAAAGAAAGGGGTGAGTCAAAGATGAAGCCTAGGCTACGGGCTTGGGGGACAGGCAGGATGGTGACTCCATCAATAATTATTGACAGTGAGGAAGGAAGCCTTGCGATTGCTTCTCAACCCTCTTCCTCCCCCCATTTCCTTCCCTGCTATTCCCCCTCCTGCCTCTCTTCTCTCCTTCTCTCCAGCATCCCTTGATGAGGTCACTTCCCTCATCTCTTCATCCAACCTCAACACCTGCTTCCTTGATCCCATCCCCTCTTGCCTCCTAACGGTAATTGCCCCCACTGTTGCACCTTCTCTGCTGCACACTATCAGTCTCTCCCTCTCTACTGGGTAATTTCCACTGGCTTTCAAACATGCCACTCTCTCCCCTACCCTTAAGGCGGCCACTCTTGACCCCCTCTGACCCTTCCAGCTATCATCCCATTTCGCTCCAACCATTTGCTTCTAAGATCCTGGAGCAGGCAGTCTACACACGCTGTCTTGATTTCCTCTCTTCAAATTCCTCCCTTGACTGACATTACCCTCACCAAAATCACTGATGACCTTCTCTTAGCCAAATATAAGGGCCTCTACTCCATTCTTGTGCTCCTCAGTCTCTCTGCAGCCTTTGACACTATCGACCATGACCTCCTCCTACGCTCACTACGTTCCCCTGGTTTCCAGGACTCTGTTCTCGACTTGTTCTCTTTGTATTTTTCGAACCACTCCTTCAACTTTTCTCTTGCTGGTACCTCCTCAATGTTGCTTCCCCTCTCTATGAAAGTTCCCCTGGGCTCTGTCCTGGGCCCTCTTCTCTTCTCCCTTTACACTCTTTCTCTGGGTAAACTCATTGAATCTCATGACTTCCATTATCACCTGTATGCTAATGACACACAATCTCTCCACTCCTGTGCTCTCCTTCTCCATCCAGTCTCATATTGCTGACTGTGAGCTCTTTCAGATGTGCAGTAACCAGCGCTTACAAGTCCTGGCGGCTTGATGCAAAGGTGAAGAATGTGTGCCCAGATGATGTTTGAAAATGCACCGCACGCATGATCGAGCTTGTCGGCGCACTGACAGGCGCACTCTACTGACCTGGTTTTTTCAGATTGGTAGAGCACGCTTGTCAGTGCGTCGGCAAGCTCAATCAAGCATGCAGCACCTTTTCAGACATCATATGGGCATGCATTCTTCACCTTCACATCAAGCCTTCTGCGCCCCAGAAGGGCTCCTTCGGTCCGCCGGGGATGCCTTCCTGGAGGTCCCCCATGTTAAGCAGGGGGCCACAATGGAGAGGGCATTCTCGGTGGCTGGGCCGCGCCTTTGGAATTCCCTCCCAGAGGAAGCTCACCTGGCCCCAAGCCTGTCGACATTCCAGCGAATTTGCAAAACCTGGCTGTTTGCCCAGGCCTTTGGAGAGGGGGGAGGGTTATCCCCCTCTACCCTTATTTATTGTATTAATTAATTTATATGTTCCTTTGCCCTGTTTTAATTGCTGCAATTTTATAAACGTTTTTAAATGTTTTATACTGGTTTTTAGGTTTTTTTAGAGTGTTAGCCGCCCCGAGCTGTTTCAGGAGGGGCAGATTAAAAATATGATTAAATAAATATAAATAAATAAGCTGCCAGCACTTGTAAGTGCTGTTTACCGCATGTCTGAAAGAGCTCTCTCTCTCTCTGACATCTCTGGTTGACTGTCTCGCCACCAACTCAAGCTTAATATGGCCAAGACCAAACTCCTCGTCTTCCCCCACCCCCCAAACATTCCTCTCCTACTTCCCTCTTAGCTTCTATTGAGGGTATCAACATCCAGCCTGTCCCTCAGGTGCATAGCCTGGGATTAATTTTTGACTCCTCCCTCTCCTTTACGCCTCAGATTCAGGCTGTTGCCAAATCCTGCCACTTTGCCCTGAATAATATTGCTAAAATCCAGCCCTGCCTTACTGTTGCCACTGCAAAAACCCTAGTCCATGCTGTAGTAATCTCTCACCTTGACTACTGTAACATCCTCCTTACTGGTCTCGCTCCCTTCATCTCTGTTCAATGCTCTGCTGCTAAAGTCATCCACCTTGCCCATCACTTTGAGCATGTTTAGCCCCTCCTCTCCGCTATACACTGGCTCCCTCTATGGGAACGCATTCAACACAAGCTCTTGGTTTTCACCTTCAAGACTCTTCATGGCCTTGCTCCCCCATATCTCTCTGCTCTTGTACCCTGCCACACTCCTGCCAGGGAGCTTTGCTCCTTCTCTGCCCCCACCCTTACCTACATATGACCCTTTGCTCCTCTAAATATCTTTGTCTCTTCTCTCTTGCTGCCCCCCATGCCTGGAACTCCCTCCCTGGTTACATTCGTTCTGCTCCCTCCCTCCCAAATTTCAAATTCCTCCTGAAAACCTACCTCTTCCATCAGACTTTTCCTGGTCATGAGTCAAAAGGCTTGTCATCCCTCCATCACTCAGAATCTCTTCCCTGTAACTAAGGGAAGCACGTGCACCTGCATTTTCTCACACTCATGAATGTATCCTTGTCTCTCCTGATGTTCACCTCTCCCTTGTCTCCCCATTCCTTGTCTCTCCTAGATTGTAAGCCCTTTGGGGTAGGGACTTGTCTGTAACTACTGATTGTACAGTGCCAGGTACACTGCTGGCACTATATTTATTATTATTATTATTAATAATAATAATAATAATAATAAATTAATTAATTAATTAATTAATTAATTAATTAATTAATACTAATTAATAATGAATATAATAAATAAACAGTCATGCCTATGACAATAATCTGTCTTAAGAATTCTGGAAAGATAAATAGTTATCACACAAAACCATAGCAGCCACTGGCTTATTCAAAGTAGAGTTGACTTGTTTATTTCACACAAGTTGTGCGACTCAAAACTGGAAAGCTCTGGCGTAGCCAAGTGTGGCAGGGCTGCAGGTGTGTTCCCTCCACAAAGGGTTAAGTAAGCAGCCCCTTTAAGTGCAAAGTAGGTCATGCAGGCACAGGCCCTTTAATCGTAGAGCAGTTCAGTGCAAGGTAGGCTAACCTGGGGACACAGCCGTAGGAAGCTGGAAGCACCTGAGAGAAGTGCAGAGCACAGGCAGTAAGACAGTGTCAGCTCCAGAGAGTGGGCTGAGGTTCTGGGTGGCAGGCAGCACCTGGGCAGCCACCTGGTGATAGGCTTAGGAACAGCTGCAAGGGACTAGCAACCAAGGAAGGGTGGCAGATGCCGAGGTAGCCTGGAGCTGGTGCTGAGTGAGAGACAGCACTTGAGAGCTCTGTAAACAGAGCATGAGGTCCTGAGACAGTCTGGAGACAGCGGAGGCTGCGGAGTGGTATGGAGGGCCCAGAAGTCCTGGGGGACAGCCTGGAGATGGAGGAGGTTGCGGGGTGATGGCGATGTTTATTAACTGTTAGGTTTAAAACAAAGAACATTAAATTATCCAATAAATTAAATTGAAAATCACATAAAATTATGTTTGGCTACTAGCAACACAAAAGTAGCAATTTTGACAATAGTCTGAGGATCAGTACTGTTTAACAAATACTCCAGCTTATAACAGGCAGGCCAGTTCTCATGGCCCAACATAGAAAGTGCTAGCCATTCTTGCCTAAGAATAACATACATAGGGCAATCAAAGAAGACATGACCCATTGATTCCACTACGTTGCAGTGGCAAGGACATAAACGCAGCTCCATGTCCATTTTCTTGTACCGGCCTCTTGTCACCGCCGAGTCCATTATTTGAAAACGAGCTGAAGCAAAAGCTCGACGTAGCTGGAAAATTTTTTAAAAGTCTACGTAGGGTGCTAAGGCAAATGTGGGATTAACGGCCTAATAAATCGGGGCAATTTTTAAAACAGCTATATTCGCATAATTCTCTTGAATAAAAATATCAATAATTTGTCTCTTGAGAATACCTGCATCGACATTATTCTGTAAAAGGTAATCGGGGGAGAATCCCCATGTCAACAGGAGCCTTGAGAAGACGCCCCACCATTTATAGGATTTAGGAGCGGAGTTGTTGATTTGCTCCTCAAGGCAACACTTCACTAGCCTGTTCGGATCAGAGCTCCGCATTTTGACCCAATAAGATACTACCCTACAATAAGCCTGGGTGATAACGGAAATAACACCCAGCTCATACCTTACCAAAGAAGCTGGCAATGAATGAGACAAGCCCAGAACCGCTCTCAAAACTCTGTTTTGAATCACCTCGATTTTACTCTCAAGATTTATAAAGGCAGTCTCAATCCCATATAAAAGTTGTGCAAGGGACTTGGCTTTAAACACTTGAAGAGCCAGGCTTACATAAAAATTGGGGTAAGCGAGAAAGAATCTTTTGTAATTACAGCGGCCGATATTTTGGCCTTTGTTAGCATCCTGTCAAGATGCTGCCTCCAACTATATTTGTCCACTATTGTAACTCCTAGATAGATATAGGAGCTTACTCGGGACAAAGAGGAGGAGCCATATCGCCAAGCATGTCATGATGTTCCTTTCCCAAACGTCATGAACTGGGATTTTTGTGTGTTCAGGGTTAAATTATTCCTAGTACATTAAGTCTCTACATGAGACTAACAAGCTTGCAGACCATCTGAGACAGAATTACCATGTCATCAGCATAAAGAAGAATCAAAATAGAACAAGACCCAATCTTAGGGGGCATCGGATTAGCGGCGTTCATTGCAACCACCAAGTCATTAATGAATAAATTAATGCCGTACTCCAGAGTTAACCTCAAAAGTTTTAGAAAGAGTACCAGCAGTATTAATTCTAACAGCCGCCTTTGAATTCGAGTGCAAGGCAATCAAAAGCTTCAGGAGATGAGAATCAATTCCTAGGACAACCAATTTTTTCCAAAGCTTGGCCCGATCTATGCTGTCAAAGGCCTTGGAAAAATCTAAAAAGGCCAGGTGCAGCTTACCTCCTTTGATATTTTCGTACTTGTCAATAAGATGAGAGATAATAAAAGAATTATCCATAGTCACCTTTCCTGGTCTAAAGCCAGACTGCTCCTCAGCTATCTAGTTCCTTTCCATAACCCAGGCTTCAAGCTCTTCCTGCAGAAAATGGGCATATAACTTCCCCATAACCGGGAGAAGAGTAATAGGGCGATAATTAGAAGGATCTAATTTAGAGCTCTTCTTGAAAATTGGGACCACTGTCCCAAAGTTCCAACATGAAGGGAAAATCAACAGACTACCCAAAACGGAATATTTTTTTTGCCAAAAACCGGGCCCAGCCGTCAATATCTGCCAAAAAGTCTTCTGCCAACAGAAGACCTACTCCTGGTGCCTTGTTCTTTTTTAGATGAGACAGAAGTACGACAGTGCGCTCGACCGAGACAAAGGTTGAAAAAGCAGGGTCCTGAATAACCTGCTCCTCTGATTTTATATTAAGAGGCTCATCTGTCTGCGAGCCCTTAAAAACTTCAGGGAAAAAAAGGAACCATTGCGAGTCAGAAATTGCAGATAGCTGGGGGTTCTTAACGTTACCCACCATCCCACATGCTAACAGTTTCCAGAACATAGAAGAATCATTATTACAGGCAGCTTTCCTCAGCTCCTCCCACTGCTGCTTCCTATGATCCAGACTTTTGGTTTTTAGCAATCTTCTATACTCGCATTTAAGAGATTTGAAAACAGACCGTCAGACGTTCTAACACGGTGCCAATCAACCTTGGCACTTATAAGCTGTTTCTTAAGACTTCTGCAGTCAGCATCATACCATGCTGCTCTATTTTTCCGACAGAAGGGAGAGTTTGCTGTGGTATAGGCCTTACTACCAAATGTTTAAAGAGCGCTACTAAATGCGCATAGGCTGCGTCCAGACTACTTTGAGAGTCTGCTATTGTCAGAGCATCAAAAAAAGTTGCCACATCCTGACTCCTAAGAATATCTTTCACCCTTGAAGTTGAGTCCTTAATCCATTTTTTCTTCCGTTGGCTACCGCTAGGGGTCTGTATCTCCATAGGAAGAGGACTAGGAGTATGAACCCTGACATATAGCGGATAATGCTGACTTTCAGGCCGCACAAGAACTTCAAAGGTCATTAAACTATTCAAATTAAGTGCTGGGGTAATAACATAATCAACAATGCTAGACCCCATCTGTGAGTTATAGGTAAACTCTCCAAAAGGATCATCTGGAAAACGCCCATTACAAACTATCAGGGAATGGTTTATCAAAAGTTCTATCAACCTTTTGCCAAAATTATTAGATATATGATCTTTAGACACTCGCTCTGGGATCTCTAAAGCTGCCAAAAAACTGTCATCCAGGGCATCAGAGTCCATATGTCCCAACCTGACATTCAGATCATCTACCAAAATGAGAAATGCCGTTGGATAAGTCTGAGTTAAATAATCTATGTATCCAATAGATTCCACAGGTTACTTTCAGAATATATTGAGGACTCAGGAGGGAAATAAAGAGAAGTTAGGAGATAAGTAACAGATGAACTAGGTGACAAAAGTAACCACCAACCAATATTTAGAATCCACATCTAATCTCTGGTGCTGCATCGGGTTGAAAAAAAATCACTGCTAGGCTGCCTGAGAGTCTCCCTTTTGTTGCAGATTTTACTGCAGGGGTCTGAAAAGTTAGAGCGTCAAATATTTCAAATGTAGACACCTCACCTCAGAGTCCGTAATCCAAGTTTCCTGAAGGCATACAATGTTGAATCTCTGAACAAAGTCAAACCAATCCTTGTCCAGAAACTTACCCTTCAAACCCTCAATGTTCCAGGAGAGCAGGGTGCAGTAAGAACTCTGCAAAGTGGGTCACAACAGCTCCTCCAGAGGACACAAAATTAGAGCATCACCACTGCCCTCCTGGACATCCAGGGGAGAATCAGTAAAAGGCACAGCATTCCCATCTATATTCAGTTGGCAGCAAGGGATTCCCGGACCCCGCACATCCCTACTAGCTGACTTTGGGTGTGCAAGCTGTAACACATCCTGAGTTAAACGTTGACAATGCAGCTGATCCTGGGGAAAAAATCCACCCGTCTCCACCTGTTCATTGAACTCCAAGGGAGGATTTGATAGCCCAGATAAGTGGCCTGCGGCCTTAGAGAATACTTCTTCAAGGGCTCCCTGAATGGTTGGACTATCTGCTAGTCCTCCTCTACCATTACTATCTCGCACTTCACATGGATGACTTTGACCTAGATGCATTTGAGAAGTGTGAGCATGAACCCTTGCCTGGGATAACCCGGGAACAGATTCCTCAGAACATATTTGAGAAAACGTTGACTCGGCCACCTCACATGCAGCATTCAATGGAGAGATTACTACCTTTGCTAAATCCAAGGTTTCAGATGAACCGTGGCAGTACCCAGGTCCGTCACTTCTTGCAAGATTTGGATCACAACCTTTGGGACCATCGCAGGATAAAAGGGCTCTAGCAAGTGTGTTCTTCACTCTTGAAATAAAAGCCTCTATGTCCCTAAGCAGTCTCCGGGCCTGCCACAAACACTCAGCAGTCCTGTGGGAATAAAACAGAATCTCCCAGCGAGCGAAATTACAAATGTTATATGAAGGGGGAATTGACGATATGTCCTTCAATTTACTATCCAATTCTGTATAATATTGCAGAAAGCTAAGGAGATCAGGAACTAACAGCGCATTATCATCTTCTATGAATCTATGCCTTTCTCCTTTTTTCAGATGCAGGACCAGAGCAGGTGCCCACCTACTGGAGGTCTCATGTGGCCAAACTTTCCCTATGCACCCCTAAAAGGTTGGTCATTTAGGGGGGTTATTACCATCATCTAAGTTTTTGGGAGAGATGTACTTAAATCTTTCAGAGAGGCGCTACTAATAGTACAAACATCCAGGGTAATCCTTGAGCCCTGAGACTCACCCAAGAAAGTCAAATTGGCTTCATCCTTGTCTACTCCAACACAATTTACAGGGGCCCTTGGGATAGCAACAAATATTTCCTCTATTTGTGATAGGCAATCAGTAACAGAAACAGATGCTTGAGAACTAACCTCTCACTTATGTCTTTCCTCTTGAGACAGCACATAAAGACTTTTTTGAGGTTTCCATCCAAAGACCCCACCCCACTAAAACTTTTAGATCAAAAACAAAATCTGTTAATTCCAATAACTTATTTTCCAATTTGGCCAGCCTTAAATCTGTTTGGAGGTTGAGTTCCTTTAAGAGAGCTGATAATTTGGTTTCAAGTTGAGAGAAGCACGAAGGTGACTCAAAACATGTGGTCTGTGAGCCATTGGTATTTGGACTATGGTTAAGCTGCAAAGTATCCCCTAAACCCTCCTCATATTCTGTTTTACCAGCTTTCCTTGGTACAAGGTAATGGGTCATTTTCTTTTGGGATGAAGCTGACAAATGACTACAAGGCAATACTGAGGAAGCTTCAGTTAGCGCAATTTTGGTTGCTAAGCTCAATGACTTGAGAGGTCTAGAGCGCAGCTCCATTGCACAATGATGGTAAATATATAGTCTATTATGCAACTTGTGTTACAATGCAAGAAGCCCAACTGAGTCAGGAGACACCACGAGAGGAAACAACACCAACTAATTTTGACAAGTTCAGTGCCGTATGTCAAATAGCCAAAACACCTTCTCACGGTCCTGCTTCTTCCCCAGATGTCACAGGTTCACTGTCAGCAACTCCTTGCTCAATGGTAAGGCTGAAGGGAACCCTCCAACGGAGGACAAAAGGAGCGGCTGTGTCCGCCACGACCCGCCAACGGCCCCAGCAACGGCCGACACCCTTTGGTGTCACCCTTCGGCTGGCGCCCAAGGTCTCCAGACCTTGCAGAAATACCTGTGGGGGGAGAAGGAGAGCCAATGAGCTCTTGGCAGGACGAGGGCAGCTCTCCCTTCACCAACACAGTCCCCAGCTGCACCCACTCCAGGCTGCGGGATGATGTGGAGGACCCAGAAGTCCTGGGGGACAGCCTGGAGATGGAGGAGGCTGCAGGGTGGTATGGAGGGCCCAGAAGTCCTGGGACACAGCCTGGAGACAGAGGAGACTGTGGGTGGTATGGAGGGCCCGGGAGCCAGCAGGGAGACCCGTTAGCTGCTGGAAAGACCTGTTAACTCCTGGGTAACTAACTACATATTGACTAACTGCTGCACAGGAAGCTGAAAGTGATTGGCTGGGCTGGACTGATGCGTTGTAGCCAGCCCACCCCAGGAATGAGCCTGGAAACTGACACATTGTGTTACAGAGCCAGGAGACTGCTTGGAGACCCACAGGGCATGGCAGAGACCTTCAAGCATGCCTTGCACTGATTGGGCATGCAGCTGACACCAACATAGGAGCACTGGAGTTAAGTCAAAATGTCAGAAGCTAGGCTAGGTACTCTGTGAACGCAGGGGCTTGTATTGGGGGAAGAGCGTGCTTGGTAGAGGGACCGGAGTGTGACCTTGTTATTGAGATTCAGTCGTAATAGTGAAGCTTCTTACAAATCCTGAACTTATCTACCCTCCAAGCTTGCAGTGCCATGCAGCCATACTCCTGTCCCTGCTGTTCAGTTGAACAGGAGTGTTACGCCTGCCTGCACTGCAAGCCTCACACTGGTGTCCAAGTTTGCAGTGAAGCACAGCGTTCCAGTTCCCTGCTCTCCAACTGAGCAGGAGAGCTTGCAGTGCAGGCTGGGGATGGGGACACTGCTCCATCGCACTGGAAACTTGGAGGGTACAGCCTACAGTATTTTAACTACATGATGCCAAAAATCATTGAGTGTTTTCAGACGGGACAGTGCTATCGATAATCCGTGGTTCCGTCACATTGAAAACCGACTACCAGATGGCACCCTGGGCAAGAACAAAGGTTTGCACAGGCCGTGGCAGCACTTAGCCCAGGCTGTTCCCTGGGACCATCTCCGAGGAACAGCCCAAGCTAAGTGCCGTCACGGCCTCTGCAAGGGACTCAGGACCTGGGTAAAGCGGGCTATAACGTCTCTTGGCCCGCTCTGACTTACCCCGGTCCAGGTCTGCTGTTCTTCTAGGCAGCCACAGCAGTTTCATAGGCCACCATGACTGCCTGTCAGGGAGGGGGCGGGCCACGTTCATCCTGGCCTGGCCACCGTCACATTTGTTTGGCGGTCAGGACAAATCCTGCCCGAGGTGAGAACCCTCAACCTGGGCAGGATCAGTGCATGGCGGTGCTAGGTGCCATCACGTATGAAAACACCCATTAATAAGCTCAAAAGTCTTGATATTTCCAGTTGGGTTGGTATACTCTATATGCCTTAAAAATTTGAATGATCAGGGTGCAGAATTTGACTTTTCCAATTCAAGATGCGATACATTTGTTAGACCCAGGGCAGGGGAGAATGTAGTTCTTCAACTTAACCAAAAACTCGAATTATGTAAGTTCAACTTAACTGGATCTCACTGTAGCATCCCTGGATTATGTAGCAATACCTAAACCATACTCTCTGTGTATCACTTATGAGTAGCATGTTTATGTAATCCTTTGAAGAATTCTGTCCTTTTAAACCTTCTCACAGATTCTTAGGTGCTAGCAATCGTGCAAACTCTTATCATGCAATAAATATGCTACTCACGCTCCAGCTTGCATTATTTCTGTGGATTACTTTTACTGAAAATAGCCAGGGAAGAAGGTTAGGGAAACCCTTGAGATTTTTGGCATGTTAGTGTAATGTGTCTTAATTTCTTCCCATTCGTCTGAGAATGGGAGGACCTAAGGAGATGTTCTTTTTAACGGAACGTGCTTAACAGTTTAGCCCTGCTGGGAACTAATGCTTTATCAAGAGCGCGTTTATTTTTAGCTTCAGTACTACATTAGACATGAAATCCTTTTTATTTTTAGCTTCAGTACTATGTTAGACATGAAATCCTTTTTAACTCCTCGCTACTAAATCTGCGAAGTCCCCCCTACCTTGCTAGAATTTCATGGAAATTCATAGAGAGGCGGGGGCGTATTTTAATGTGCTACAAACTGGTTTTTGTAATTTATTGCCATTGAATATGCTTTTTATGGATGCTTGGCTTGAAGGATTATGCTGACTGTGTACTGACAGATTAAATAAATTTTTCCTCCCTCTCTCTCTCTCTCTCTCTCTCTCTCTCTCGGGGAGAGATTGTTGTCACAGATACCAAAGCGCAGCAAGGCTGCTTTGCACTGACCCCTCAGTGGACAATGCCAAGAAAGGCTCTGTTATGGCCAACCCCATGAGTATCACCCAGTAACTTGTTCCCACAAGCAGGGGTAGTTACATCAGAGGGCTGACTCCCTCCAGCTCTGTTCCCTCAGGCAGGGGGAACTTGAGGTCAGGGCTGGCTTTACCACAGGGCAACATGGGGTGACCACCCTGGGCCCCATTCTTTTCTCTACTTCCGGTCCCCCCACAATGACCAGTGTTTTCACCAGCGCACGGCATCTCCCTGCAGGAACCCAAATACGACCACCTCTAGGGTCTCATGGAGGGTGAGCCTGAGCGGGTAGGACCACGGGAGAGAGGCCACCAGAGCCGGTGGCCACGCTTACCCCACTGGGGTAATGTTAACATCAGCTATTTATAATTGGTATTTTATTTTTCACATTTTTATCCCATCCTTTTGAGGTGTTGCACAAATCTTCGCCTTGGGCCCAGCAAATTCTAGGGCTGATGCTGCTTAAGTTTAAATACCTCGTTGCTTTCCAGAATTTTTTTATTTATTTATGTATTTACTTATTTATTTATTTAAAATTTATATCCTGCCCCTCCTGCCCACAGGGCAGCCTGGGGCGGTGAACAACATTCAATTTAAACAATTTAAAATACAATACAATGTGGGGAAACCCCCCCACCCCACCCCTACCCCTCGCCAAAAGCCTGACGGAACAGCCAGGTCTTACATACATGCTGAAACAGCAGGAGAGCGGGAGCCAACCGAGCCTCCTCCGGGAGTGAATTCCACAGCACAGGGGCGGCCACCAAAAAAGATCTAACATCGGTGGCC
>QEPC01009092.1:921908-951882 GCA_003113815.1 Sphenodon punctatus | reverse complement strand
TTTAGGCAGTCAGGCACCCTGCCCTCCCGAAGGGAGGCACTAACCACCCCAGCCAGCAACGGCCGTAATGTCTCCTGGCTAGCTTTCACCAGCCAGGACGGGCATGGATCTTGCTCACAAGTAGTGGCACGGACAGATCCCAACAAGGACTCCAGATCGGCAGGTGACACCATCTGAAACCAATCCCACAAAACAGGAAAGGACGGGACATCCATAGCCCCAAGATGATCCTCTGCAGTAACTGTGGTGCCGAAATCATGGCGGATGAGAACGATCTTATCTACAAAGTACTCAATAAACCGCTCGCCCCAACAGACATTACGAGACCACGATCACCATGTGGGAATTCCCCGTGGTTGAGCTTGATCTCGTAACGTCTGAAAATACCCTATGATGTCGATGACCACATTATTCCTTAATGTGACACGGTCATCAACAGAGCGGTCATTGAGGTCTGTGGGAAACTCCCCCGAAGAGTTCTGGAAACCAGTTGGGTCCATAAGTCTCTGGGGGCAGACCGATTTAATAGGCCCAGCATCCCAACAGGGGCATCAGTGTGCCAGGACCCGAGCCTTAAGGAGGTAATGGTTTAACCACGACAAGGGTGTCACCTCCACACCCCCAATCATAGGACCCCCCAATTCCAGGCAAGTGCAGAAAATCAAATCTAGCGTTATGTCCCCTCTCATGTGTCGGCCCCACTACTACCTGGGATAGGCCTATTATATTAACCTAGTACGTGTTTGTATCAAGCAAAATTGTTTTGCTGCTGCCCAGAGGAGTCTGTTGGGCTTTCTCTTTCAATGAGCCATCATTGCTGGAGTGTTGGGTTTGGGGTTTGTTTTCTTGGCTGTTCCTTTGTAGAGGAGTTTAGTATAAGTTCTGCAGGGGAGAAGCCAGGATGGCGGGCTCTGGGCTTGATGCTTTGGCAATGGCTCATTGGAGGAGAGAACCTGGCAGGCTCTTCCAGGCAGCAGAATGCACAAGATTTTAATCATCCTCTTGACTGATCCAGCAAGGGCACACCAAGTGTCAGCCCAGACCATCTCTTTGACTGTCCGCACATCAAACTTCTCCCTGACAGGTGGGTTCAGCAGCCTATGAGACTGCCACATCCTCCTGGAAAACTCTGGCCACCAGCCAGAGTTTGGTAGAGCGGGCCTTCAGACATGATGGCGCACTCTACCACAGTCCAGGGTAGGCTTCCCTGGACTGTGGCAGGGCTAAACCCGGGATGTGCGCTGGCAGGGAGCCCAGTGCACATTCCAGGTTAGCCCTGCCACGATCCGGGGTGTACTCTGCTCCTGCCTGTGGTTAACATCTGGTGGGCGGCAGCAGACGTGACACCACCGACGGTGTCCCTTTATTATTTCATTTTTCATATTTTAACCTCGCCCTTCTCCATAGACGCAGAGCTAGTACTTCTGGGGTGTTGCACAAATCTGGGTAAATACCTCACAGTAAATACCCAGATTTGTGCAATACCCCAGAAGGGGGGGGGGGTAAAAAATATGAAAAATAAAATATAAATAATAAATAGCTGATCACATTACCCCGCTGCCACATTTGAAAATACCCTCTGTCCACATCTGAGAAAGTGAAGGTGACTGATGGTCAAGCATGACTGGAGATCAGTGGTGCTGATGGACTTTTAGGTTGGTGGGGTGGTGGGCAGGGCCAGTAGGAGGCAGGAGCAGAAGTAAAATTTCACACATGATCAATGGAATAGAACACACAATGAATGAAAATGCGACAGTGTATGCAAAATGAAAAACTACACAATGTTGGTGTAGGACAACAGAATATCACTGTTTTCCCCTTTCAAAAACATTAAATCACATAAAGGGTATTTTCAGACATTACGAGATCACAGTGAACCATGGTGAATACCCACCTGTGGTCACTGTGACTCGCATGTCTGTTTGGTGACTGCCAGATGTTCGCCACGCTCAATCCCCACATGGGGTCATTTTCAACCATGCTTCCCGGGCTAGCCGCACCAATTCCCCGGGAAGCGTGGTGAAAATGAATCCCGGCGGGGATCAAAGAAAAGTAACATCTGGTCGGTCGCCATGGCCCGGACTCACCAGCGGGAGTTCCAGCTGTGGCGAATTCGGCCAGACGCTGCGGCGGAATTGGCCCTGCCGCCCACCCGTCTCCCCAGAGGGCAGGCGGCGGGGAGCGTGGAGGGGGCAGGGCCGTGCGGCCGCACGTTGCACCGCGCGGCCCCGCCCCTCCCTGATTCCCCACCGGGATCCCCCGGCACGTCTGTTACGGCGTGACGGGGTCATCCCGGTGGGGGATCATTAGATTGATTTCGTGATGGGGCAGTGGGGGATCATTAGATTGATTTCGTGATGGGGCCAAGTGGCCCCGTCACGTCTGAAAACACCCAAAGTTGCATGCAAACTGCAAAGCAAGTATCTTTGAAGTGTTCATACTGCAGCAGAACACCAGTTGCATGCAATAGTGAGCAAAATGCGAAGCTCTGTGTGAAAAATTCATAAAGGGAAAACCAGAATTTGCGCCTGTAGATCAGGTTCTGCCTGCTGTTTCTGGGCCAGTATACTGGTCTGGGTTGGGTCCACCATGGCCAGATGCCATGACTGGCCATCATTGGCCACCATGGCTGCCTGTCATGATGTGGGGCTGAGTGTAGTGTGGTAGCAGGGTTGGCTGGCCACATGTTCAGCCTGCTCCCCACCCTCCCAGTACTCCAGCCCGAGGCATGTCTGTTTGGCCCCTCGATCTGGTTTAGACCATGTCCACTGTGACTTCCTGCCCCAAGTTGGTCTACTGCTGCACAGCTGTCACTTCTGTTTTTACACACTGATGGTGCTGCATTTCTAATCCCTCACCTCAGAACAACTCCTCCCATCCCTGCTCTCTTTCACTTACACCAGGGGTGGGGAACGTGAGGGCTAAGTGTGGGCCATATAAAAACACATCTTTGAAGTGTTCATGCTGCAGTAGAAAGACTGAATACAAGAAGTCTGTAATTCTGTCTGTAATTTTTTCACTATGAGCCCACCAAAATATCCCAATCAATTTAAACATTGAAAGTTCAACAAAAAGTTTCTCAAGCATCGGATCACTTGGGAAAAGGACAAAATTGTAAGGAGCTATCACAAGAAAGTTTCATTATAAGAAAATATAAGGTCATGTGAAAGGCAAGTATTTTTGAAGTGTTCACACTGCTGACAAATTATTAAATATAAGTGTGCGAGTAAAGCTTTTAGAAAAACTTTTAAATTATGTTTGCATTTTCCTCCCTGCTGCACTCAGTCAATGCACAAAATATCTAAGGCAAATTATCCTATATCCAAACTCAATACAAACAAATATAAAAAAGCAAAAGGTAAAATATAAAAATGACAACAAATATAAAATATATCAAAAATATAAAATATATCTAATATACTCAGTCAACACACAAAAGATCCAAACCAAAATTTAAAAATATTAAGAACATCCACAGATATATTTAAAATATCCAAACAACCAAATATAACAAAAACAAACCCAAACTAAAAAATAAATCCAAAATAAAATTTCAAATTTCAAATACATCACTCAGAAAGGGGGAACAATTAAAAGAGGCTGTCCCCTAGTGAAAAGCAACACAGGTTAGGAGGGAAAACTAAATAAAAATAAATAAATAAATAAATAAATAAAAAGGGAATTTAAAGAAATTACTCACCAAAGTAGAGAAATCCAGGCTGCTTTCCTGTGCAGCAGCCTCTGAACTGGTCTGGCCTGGTTCCAGGCTGCTGCTGTGTCTTCTGCTCCCACCCCCAGCCCTCTCCTGAAGAAGGAAGGTAGAAGAGAGAGCTCCCCATGGTTCTAATTGGTTTTATGGCGTCTGGAGAAGGTACCCTAAAACCACCCTAATTGGCTGGGTTCTGCCAAGGAACCCATGCCTTTGTGCTGTGCCCCCTCTTCCAGCCCCTCCCCTTGATTTGAATGCACTGGCACCATGTGGGTGTCTGTCCTGGATGCTCTCAGGACATCAGCGCATCAAATTTTGGTGGGGGAGATGGGGGGGGTGAGGGTTGGGAAATGGGGGGAAGGGGTTAGTTCCACCCAATGTTTTATGGTATTTTATAATGTTTTGTGTGTTTTTAATTATTTAATCGTTTTTATTTGTTGTAAGCCGCTCTGAGTTTCCCGTGTGGGCAAGAGAAAGCGGTTGAGAAGTATAGTGAAGTAAAAAAATTAAATAAATAAAAAACAAGGGGAGGGGCCTTCCTGAGGCTACTGCCCTGGCTCAACCCTGCTGCTCCCTCCATCCCCACCCCTGCTCAAATAGAGTTGGCCTTGTATGCTCTGCGGTCAGCTCACCCCCGGCTCGCCCTCTTCCACATGCCCCCACTTCCCTCTCTCTCCCCACACCCAACTCCAAGCTGGCCAGCCATAGCTGGCCTGCACAAGCCTGAAATCTCACAGTGCTGAAAGGCATTGTGCTCTTTGGCGTATGATCCTCAGCTCGGGCACGCCTCTGCTGTTTCAACTCTTGGCACATCTGAACTGAGGAGCACTCACAGAAGTGCACAGTGGAGTTCAGTGCTATGCGTTTTTGCACGTGTGTGGAAAGCCCCGTCCCTTGGATCAGCGAACTGCCAGTGGCTTTAGCACTGCTCCTGCAGCACTGATGCATGGGAGGCGTCAGCTGTTGCCGTGCGCTGCTGATTTCAAGCACTACTCTTGCAGCGCTGGCTTTCAGTGGCAGCAACAGGTGCATTGGGGCGCTCAGTAGGTTGGTGCCCTAGCGCCCCTGGAAATAAACCACCCCTGCTGAAAATGCAACAGCAAGGCCATGTAGGTAGCAGTAGACTGAGACCACTGAACACATGGGAGACGAGGCATTGCCTTGGCTACTAACATCTTTGGAAGATTATTTGGACTGAAATTACCTTGGTCTTATGTGCAGAATACAGGCTCCTGTTGAACCTGTTAGTGGCTATACAGATCTCTGGTTCAGCACTGCTTTTCTAATTCCCTGCGCTGCCACTAATTCATTATCAACTTTCTTGGGAAAATGCCCTTTAGAATGGTCAGATTCCCATGGCTTTCTGCCCTTTCAGGCTTTTGGAGCAATGGTAAAATATAAACGACTTGGTGCGGGGCTATCTTGCTAATGCCACTTCTCACTTTGAATACCTTTCCTGCCAGAGCAAGAGCCCTTTAATGGCAGCACCATGAATGGGACTTGTCGTCTTGTCTTACGTGGTTTCCCAACATTTGAATTCCAAGTATTAAGATTCTTGGTGGATTATAGATTGTATCCATGACAACAAATTCATTTGTTTCCCCTTCCTTTTGGAATTGTCGCTTACCACAGAAGTATCTGAGACATCAAACAATTATACCTAGCTTATTAGTAGAAATGCCTTTAAAAGTACATCAAATAGAAAGCCCAAATGGTCTTCATCCTCTGAAGACTAAAGATCTGTTTGCATTTTATACTTGGCGTCTTCTGTACAAAGCTAAGGATTTCTAGTCTATGGCCACAATGAAGTTTTTGTTCAACTCTGATTAGTGGGACTATTGCTAGCGTAAAAGTAGTGGGGGATAATTACGAACAGAGGTTTTTGTGCAACGTGTACCTGTAATAGTTCAAGGCAGGGCAGCTGAAATTTATTCTGACAATTGCAGCACGCAGCACTGGAGGGGTTGTCTGAATTATTCATTTTGCCATAAGAAAGCATCTACTTGTCTCTACTGCAGAAATCAAAGCTCAGCCTGATTAAAAGTATACTTTTAAGGGTTTTTTAAAAAAAACAAAAAAACAACCAAGACTAAATTGTGCTGTTTCAGGACTTTTGCTGTAATTACCAATGAAAGTAGACTCTTAAGGAAAATGCCTAGCATATCTAAAAGAAGGAAACATTGATTTTTCAAATGAACCGGTTTTTGTCAGGAGCGGTTTAATGAAATTCAGCTTGCTTCCATAAATAATGCAGCGCTTGCAGTTGATTAGGTGAAGCCTGGTGGAATTTCTACCTAATCAGATGCATAGCAAGAGGGATATTGCCTGCAGATTGTTACCATTACTGATGACATATATGCTTGTCTGTGGGTGGATGGGTGGGTGTTTGAGAGAGGGAGAAACTACCCAGATGGAAAGCTGTGCTTCATAAAAGAAGCCGTAGTGTGTAGGATAATGTGTAAACTGTGGCCCTTTTTACATGGGCCGCGGCGCAGGGGGGGTCCATGTGCGCTGCATGGGGGGGGAGGGCATAGACGGGCACGCGCACCCCCACACCCATCCCCATGCACGGAGGCACCTCTGTTTTTTCTGGTGCCTCCATGCATGGGGTTACGTGTGCGCGAAAACGCGCACCCCACCCCCACGGGATTTACACAGGCAGCACCCACGCATGAACATATAAAAAGGGCCTGTCTTTCTGTATGTTAAAGTGTTGAAGCTATTTATAAAACCGAACCTATATTCTACACATTGTAGTAAGTATTTTATTAAGTAGGGATGGGCGAACAGATCGCAGTTCGGGTTCGGCTGCGTTCGGTTCAGCCGTTTGGTTTGGCAGTTCGGTTCAGTTGCGTTCGGTTTGTCCATTCAGTTCGGCTAGTTCGCCGAGTTCGGGTTCTGCTGTTCGGTTCGGTCGTCCGAACAGGCCGTTCGGTTAGTCTGTTCTGTTCGGCCGTTCGGGAAATGTTATGGGTGTGTTGTTGTTTTTTGTATGTTTTTTTGTTTTTTTATTGGGTTTTATATGGTTTTCTTTTGTTTTTTATTTGTTTTTTTGGTTTTTATATGGGTTTGTTTGTTTGTTTTTTTTAATCTAATATATATATATCTATCTACACTAAATCTAACTGCTATTAACTATTCTAAATGCTATGAACTAAATGGATTATCTAATAAGTTCACAGACCTACTCCTACAAACACTAAAACTAAATCACTAACGCTATCTCTATCACTAAGCTAACTCCTACAACTCTCTCTCTCTCTCTCTCTCTCTCTCTCTCTCTCTATCTATCTATCTATCTATCCCATATCCATATCCATATCCATAGATAGATAGATAGATATACATCCCATATATATGGATATACATATGGAGATATATATATGGATAGATATACATCCCATATATATGGGATGGGGGGGAATCACAAACAGAAGAGGAGTCTGTAGTGAAATACATACATTACATACTCAATGAGTCTGTACAGTGCATAACACAAGGTTTCAGTTTATGGTTTAAGTTTCATTTCATTACAAAACTGAATAGAAACTTAAAGCAATCTAAAAATCCTACTCAACGCCTGCTGTTCAGGAACAGTGACTAGCTCAGAAGGTGTTGGGAAGGGGGGAGGCAGATAATTAGTTTTGTTTCTTGCAAGCCTCTCCACCCCTGGTGCCTGGAAGTCTGCTCCTCAGTGACTGACACCTCCCTGTCATGTTTGACCTTCCAGTGAACCTTTTTTTGCCACCTGAACTCACCCGAACGTGATCCAAACTGAACGAACTGTTCGGACATTTCACCGTTCGGTATGTTCGCGTTCGTGTTCGTGTTCGGTCATCCGAACAGGCCGAGTTCGGGCCGAACTCTGAACTGCCGAACCACGTTCGCCCATCCCTATTATTAAGGTAGTAGCTAAAGCAGGGGATGGGAATTTCCAGCCCATGGCTATTTTTTTTATTTGTCCCCTTTCCAATTCCTGGATCTGGCTTCTGGATCCAGTTCCTGCCCACACACTCTGAAAGAGTGAGCACCTGAGAAGGGAGCAGAGATAAGAGCATGCACTCAAAGACAGAAGGTCAGCCTTTACGTCCCTTAGGGCTGGACTGTGCTGCTTCTCCCCTTTATTGAGAATTGCTTATTGAAGTAGCATGGTACTTCTGGATTTCAATGGCACTACCTGCCGCATAAGATACTCCTCAATGGCTGTAGTCGAAAGAAACTGCTTATTCTGAAATAGACCCGTTGAAGTCAATAGGTCAACTCCAGAGTGACTGGTTTGAGGACTGGAGCCTACCTCATAGGGCATTTTCAGACAAGACACTCTCCACCCACTACCCAACATTATACATGTTGCAGGGCTTCAATGTTGCCCTATGGGTGCTCTGTAACATGTATAGTGGGTGAGAGGTGGGTGGACAGTGTCTTGTCTGAAAACGCCAATAGTTGCAGATTTGAATCCTCCCTTAGGAACCTGCTAAAGACTTTGCTAGCTCACTCTGCTTAGATTCGTGTCTGCCTCCTCACAGTACACCATTAGCATATGCATGACAGCAGTAGTTTCTCACATGTCTGACACAACAGCAAATCTTTTCAGCAAAAGAGGTTATCCAAAAATACCTCCTCAGCAGGTATAAATCGGCAAAGCTCATGTTGGTTCCATCAGAGCTTTGCCAGCTCTCTTGGGCTGAGAATCTGGCATTCAGAGGCCTTTTTACACTGCGCTGCCGGGTGGGGGGAGCGCCGGTGCGTGCGGCAAGGTGTGCACACTGCCACACACATCCCCCCACACCCCCCACTCATCCCCATGCACAAAGCAACCTCCGTTTTCCCCGGTTGCTCAGTGCGTGGGGATGAGTGGGAGGTGAGTGGGGATGCGAGTTAGGCAGGAGCGCACACGCACCCCCATTTACTGGGCGTGCGTGCACCGTGTCCTTCACACACACCTCTCACACTCATGAATGCTCAGATCTCTGCGTGTTCATGAGTGGGAGAGGCCCATGTAAAAAGGGCCAGAGGTAACTTCTACAAATGGTAGTATGAGCATAAGCCATTCTAAAGCCCAGGAGTGGGTCTCAGTTGTGTTTGCATGCTGCCATTTGCTGCATTTGGTGGCAGATCTATAATGCAGAGTTCGCACTTTATTTACAGAGCTGCCAGTAGCTGCTACGGAGTTTACGGTTGGGACCAAGTTCTCTGTTTATAAACTTGATTTTTCATTTCCCTCTAAATTTGCCCAGGGAACATACACACACACAAAAAAAAGCAGCTTCCCTGGGGGCTAAAATTTCATGCGGACACTCTCTAGGCTAGAGGAGAATTTATTTTTGAAAGTTTAAGGGGGAAAACACTAGCTATAGGGCAGTAAAATTTTAATAGGTTTCTGGCTTTTCCAAGAGTTGTCTAATGTAGTTTTGGCTGCTCATAACTCAAAAAAAAGCCTGGTGTTATGTGTTAAAAGCCTCTTGTAGAGCCAGAGCTTGCTGTAAAGTAGTGCATTCGGGGATAGGGGTGAGGGCAACCGTATTATACATCCATAAACAAAAGTCCCAATCCCTGTTCCATTGAAATCAATAGCAAAACTTCCCATAGACACCAAGAGATAACCTTTGATGCTCTGTGGATGGGACAGCCCGGAGGTGTGCTATCGCTCTAAGTGCTCAACAGAGCTGTTGCGTTTCTTCCCCAATTGACTTGGTCTCTACCTCCCTTCAGTACCATGAAGGGGTAAACTCAAGCTTTCATCACTACCCACACCAGCCCCCACTATCTCTGCTGTAAGACCTTGAACACAGGCCAATGGAGATCCAAATGAAGTGCCCTGACTGCATTGCCTCCAGCAGGAAGCTATCTATAGCTCTGAGTCTGCAGCATTCCTCTCCTACAACTGCACCCTCCCCCCACTTCCACACCCTGATTGACCAGCACAGCCTGCTTCTCCATTGGCTACTTAGGGCTATATAAAGGGCACGCAGGCAGTGTCTGAATAAGTGTGATGGTTACAAGGCTTCCTGCTGTTTGGGCCTGATTGTGCTCCTGGCCTTTTGCCTTGACTCACTTTAGCCTTGGCCCTGTCTGGTCCATCACCTCCTGAGCCCTGCTCTGGTCCTTAGCTTCTAATCCTGCCTGACTTCCTTGCTTCTGAGTTAGCTGTGGGTGCTTGGCCTGGTTCTCCAGTTTGTGGCTCCTGGCCCAGCATAGTTGTACCACTTTGGTTTTCCATTGGGTCTGACTTGGCCTCTCGTCTCATATAATAACAACATTATAGGCAATCAGGAAGGAATTTCCAGAGCTATTTAGTCCAGCCTCCCTACCACTGAGGAGAACCCACTCTACCTACACTATCCCTTAGCGATGACTATCTAACCTATTTTTAAAGGCCTCCAGTGAAGCTAGAGGCCTTTAAAAATAACTTCACAAATTATTCCACTGCCTAACTGCCCCAGTTGCTAGAAAACTCTTCCTAATAGTTAACCTAAATCTTTTCTCCTTTTAATTTAAGCCCATTCCTCCTTGCACTGACAGTGAGCCTGGCCCAGGCCCCGACATCTGCTGCCTTCCCGCCTACAAATGCAGAAACAGTCTCTGCTGCTCACCCTCTCCTGTAAAGAATGACATTATAGGCAGGCCTTGGTGAGGTTCTTATCCCCTGCGATACGCCTATACAGCTGCTTTGCTGTCTGCCTCTCGGTTCAACGTGCATCCTTTTATGTCTGAAGAACCGTGAGAGGAACATTGAAATGACAAGAAAATAGTCGTATTGTAGGTGGATGGTGGATGCTGATGGAATATGTAGGTGGATGGTTTGTGCTGATGGAATATTTAGCTGTGAAAAACACCAGCCTCCTATGCATCAGCTATCTGTCAAGTAAACCTTTGCACCGGAGTGGTTACAGCAACAAAGATGTTTATCCACAAGATGTTTATCTACACATGAGGAATGTTGGCAAAACATTTAGTCATCAGCATGACTGCATCATGGTTATATAGATTTATCCCTCACCTGGGTGACATGGAAATTTTCAGCATAGGCAGAGTTGCATCTGTGACTTAGGTGCTCCAATCCTCAAGGTACTTGCACCTCTAAGAGCTCCATTGGCTTCAGTGGTGCACATGTTGAGGATTGGGATGCCTGGGTATTTATTTTGCTGGATTTCTATCATGTCCTTCCTCAAAGGCTCAAGGCAGCCAACAACATCATAATACATACATATAAAATACAAAAAATAAAAACCCCATACAAAATACCCTCCAAATCCTAAAACTACCTGTTGAATGCCTGGCCAAATAAACAGGCCTTACATTGTCTCCAGAAGATGCTAGGGCTTTGGCGAACCTCTAAGGGGGAAGGGAGGTTCAGAGCCATGGAGCAGCCACCAAGAATGCCTCACAGTATGCGTGTGTTGTATGTGTTGGTATATGCAACATCCATAAGTTAATGCCTGCTGTATTAAGAATAGTAATTGACAATAGAGCCACCAGATGGCGCTGCTAAGTTTATGTGTACATGGAAGGGAGATGGGGTTTTACAGTTGAATTCCTTTGTGTAACCACTCCTTCTTCCCTTCTCTCTCATTGTCTCAGTCTCCATTTTGTCTTACTACTAGTTAGATGTAACTAAGGATCTGTGCCTGGAAAGTCTTAAGTAAAGTTCTGTTTTTAAACCTTCAGCTGCATTTGTCCTTACTGATTGCGAATCAGTTATTACTCTGCAACAGGTTATGGGCCCAGACCTCTTCAGAACAGCCCAGAACAACTCTAAAGACTGGAAGTGAGCTGAAAGGAAAAGAGGCCCAAAGGAAACTCCCAGAGGAGGCCTACTAACTGTAAGTGAGCAGAAGAACCAGAATCCCAATCTGAGGGGAGGGAAGCAAGCATGGCCAGCAGCTCTGAATTAAAGCTTTCAGTCTGCAAGCTGAATAACACAAACTACCAGTTGTGGAAATTCAAAATAGAAATGCTCCTATCCAAAGATGACCAGTGGGAGGTGATCACCACAGACAGACCTGCAGCAAACCCTGAGGTGTGGGACAGAAAGAACAGACAGGCAAAGGCAACCATAAGCCTGCTAGTAGAAGATGACCAGTTAATCCACATAAGGGAGGAGGCCACAGCAAAGGGCATGTGGAATGCACTGCAGAAGCTGCATGAAAGGACCAGCTTGAACAGTAAGCTGTTTCTCCTAAGGAAACTGTACCAGATGAGACTTGGTAAAGGGAAGGAGATGCAGGATCACATAAATTCAATGCTGGAAGTGGTAGCACAACTGCGAGGCATCGGTGAAGAGATAAAAGACAACCACGTGGCGGCCTTACTTCTCTGCAGCCTGCCTGAATCATACAGCGCCCTCATAAACGCCCTAGAGACAAGGCCTGAGGCAGAACTAACACTGGAATTTGTAAAAGGGAGACTCATGGATGAATTCCAGCGCAGGAAAGAAATCATGCAAGATAATCAGGACCAGGATAAGGAAACTGCCCTGAGAATTGCAGACAACAGATTGCACAAGAAGGAAACAAGGGCATGTTTTCGGTGCAAGAAAGAAGGACACCTAAAGAAAGACTGCTCCATATGGAAGGCAGAACAACAAAAGCGATCTCCACAAGTGTCTAAGCAAAGGGCCAAGGCTACAACCAGTGACACAACCACAGAACAGTGGAGAGGATGTTTTAGAGCAACACAGACCAACTCATCACAGGACTGGTGTGTCGACTCTGGAGCCACAAGTCACATGACCAGCGACAAGAGCTTTTTCACGGTACTGGACCCAAGCAACAAAGAAGAGATATACCTCGCTGATGGAAGCAGCATCACTGCAGAAGGTATTGGCGAAGGAATTCTAAGTTGCAACAAGCCACACGGAGGCACACTAACAATACCAGTAAAGGATGTGCTATACGTACCTGGCATAGAGGGAGGACTCCTTTCCGTTAAATGCCTAACAGAGAAAGGGCTCACCGTCAAGTTCCGGGGTAATGAATGCACAATCCAGAAGGGGACAAGGGTCCTAGCCAGAGCCTATGCAGTTGAGCACCTGTATCGCTTGAGTGCAACCAAGGAACAAGCAAAACTCACTGCACACGAACAACACAAGGACTGCATTCATCTGTGGCATCAACACCTGGGTCACAGGCACCCAGAAAGTATAAAGGAACTGCAAAGACAGCAGCTGACAAAAGACCTGACAGTAACAGCATGTCCCTTGACCATGAGAGGTGAATGCTGTATCAAAGCTAAAGCCACCAGAGCATCACTCCCCAAGGCAAGCCAGACAAGAACCTCCAAGCCACTTGACCTCATATATAGTGATGTGTGCAGCCCCATGAAAGTACCCACACCTGGAGGGAACAGATACATATTGACATTCATATATGATTTCTCAAGATACACAGTCACATATCTCATGAAGCAAAAGGATGAAGTACTGGAAAAATGAAGGGACTACATAACCATGACAAGCAACAGATTCCAACGTAAGCCACTCGTACTTCGAACCAACAACGGAGGCGAATACACAGGAAAGAGATTTGAAGACTTCCTGAGAGCCCACGGGATAGAGCACCAGAAGACGGTACCATACACGCCCAAGCAAAATGGGGTAGCTGAAAGAAAGGACAGAACCTTAACAGAAACGATCAGGTGCATGTTGATGGACTGCCAGAAAAATATTGGGGCAAGGCAGTAGTTACGGCAACATATCTACAGAACCAACTCTACTCAAGAACAGTGAGTAAAACTCCATACGAACTCTGACATGGAGAGACGCCTAGTATGGGACACATCAAAGTGTTTGGATGCAAGGCATACGTGTACATTCCGGAAGAGAAATGCACCAAACTAGAAAACTGAGCTGTGGAAGGAATTCTTGTTGGATACAGCGAACGCTCCAAAGGATGCGGAATCCTCAACCCACACACAGACAAAGTAACTATCAGCAACAGCGTGACTTTTGAAGAAAACCCAAGCAACAGTGTAATGTCCTTACAAGAATCAGGAGAAGAAGCGCGTCCTGAATCAGGAGGAGAAGAGCATCCTGAACAAACAGTTGAAATCAGTACAAGCTCAACTGAGATGCAGGAACAAACCCAATCACGTGCAGATGTTGAAATCAGAAGATCTACCACGGAAAATAAAGGCCAACCGCCTATCCTACAAAGCAAGTACCGACAGAATGTCTGAGCCATCAAATGGGAAGATGACTTACAAACGTCAGAAGGGGAACACAACAAATGGACAAAGGCAGCTACAGAAGACATGGTAGCAGATGCCCTCACAAAACCTTTAGCAGGAGAGCACCACCGAAAGCTACTAAGTAAAATGGGTTTAGTAGGTTAACTTCTGTCTGTTGAGAAGGGGTGTTGGTATATGCAACATCCATAAGTTAATGCCTGCTGTATTAAGAACAGTAATTGACTATAGAGCCACCAGATGGCGCTGCTAAGTTTATGTGTACATGGAAGGGAGATGGGATTTTACAGTTGAATTCCTTTGTGTAACCACTCCTTCTTCCCTTCTCTCTCATTGTCTCAGTCTCCATTTTGTCTTACTACTAGTTAGATGCAACTAAGGATCTGTGCCTGAGAAAGCTTAAGTAAAGTTCTGTTTTTAAACCTTCAGCTGCATTTGTCCTTACTGATTGCGAATCAGTTATTACTCTGCAACAGGTTATGGGCCCAGACCTCTTCAGAACAGCCCAGAACAACTCTAAAGACTGGAAGTGAGCTGAAAGGAAAAGAGGCCCAAAGGAAACTCCCAGAGGAGGCCTACTAACTGTAAGTGAGCAGAAGAACCAGAATCCCAATCTGAGGGGAGGGAAGCAAGCATGGCCAGCAGCTCTGAATTAAAGCTTTCAGTCTGCAAGCTGAATAACACAAACTACCAGTTGTGGAAATTCAAAATAGAAATGCTCCTATCCAAAGATGACCAGTGGGAGGTGATCACCACAGACAGACCTGCAGCAAACCCTGAGGTGTGGGACAGAAAGAACAGACAGGCAAAGGCAACCATAAGCCTGCTAGTAGAAGATGACCAGTTAATCCACATAAGGGAGGAGGCCACAGCAAAGGGCATGTGGAATGCACTGCAGAAGCTGCATGAAAGGACCAGCTTGAACAGTAAGCTGTTTCTCCTAAGGAAACTGTACCAGATGAGACTTGGTAAAGGGAAGGAGATGCAGGATCACATAAATTCAATGCTGGAAGTGGTAGCACAACTGCGAGGCATCGGTGAAGAGATAAAAGACAACCACGTGGCGGCCTTACTTCTCTGCAGCCTGCCTGAATCATACAGCGCCCTCATAAACGCCCTAGAGACAAGGCCTGAGGCAGAACTAACACTGGAATTTGTAAAAGGGAGACTCATGGATGAATTCCAGCGCAGGAAAGAAATCATGCAAGATAATCAGGACCAGGATAAGGAAACTGCCCTGAGAATTGCAGATAACAGATTGCACAAGAAGGAAACAAGGGCATGTTTTCGGTGCAAGAAAGAAGGACACCTAAAGAAAGACTGCTCCATATGGAAGGCAGAACAACAAAAGCGATCTCCACAAGTGTCTAAGCAAAGGGCCAAGGCTACAACCAGTGACACAACCACAGAACAGTGGAGAGGATGTTTTAGAGCAACACAGACCAACTCATCACAGGACTGGTGTGTCGACTCTGGAGCCACAAGTCACATGACCAGCGACAAGAGCTTTTTCACGGTACTGGACCCAAGCAACAAAGAAGAGATATACCTCGCTGATGGAAGCAGCATCACTGCAGAAGGTATTGGCGAAGGAATTCTAAGTTGCAACAAGCCACACGGAGGCACACTAGCAATACCAGTAAAGGATGTGCTATACATACCTGGCTTAGAGGGAGGACTCCTATCCGTTAAACGCCTAACAGAGAAAGGGCTCACCGTCAAGTTCCGGGGTAATGAATGCACAATCCAGAAGGGGACAAGGGTCCTAGCCAGAGCCTATGCAGATGAGCACCTGTATCGCTTGAGTGCAACCAAGGAACAAGCAAAACTCACTGCACATGAGCAACACAAGGACTGTATTCATCTGTGGCATCGACGCCTGGGTCACAGGCACCCAGAAAGTATAAAGGAACTGCAAAGACAGCAGCTGACAAAAGACCTGATAGTAACAGCATGTCCCTTGACCATGAGATGTGAATGCTGTATCAAAGCTAAAGCCACCAGAGCAACGCTCCCCAAGGCAAGCCAGACAAGAACCTCCAAGCCACTTGACCTCATACACAGCAATGTGTGCGGCCCCATGAAAGTACCCACACCTGGAGGGAACAGATACATAGTGACATTCATAGATGACTACTCAAGATACACAGTCACATACCTCATGAAGCATAAGGATGAAGTACTGGAAAAATTAAAGGACTACATAACCATGACAAGCAACAGATTCCAACGCAAGCCGCTCGTACTTCGAACCGACAACGGAGGCGAATACACAGGAAAGAGAGTTGAAGACTTCCTGAGAGCCCACGGGATAGAGCACCAGAAGACGGTACCATACACGCCCGAGCAAAATGGGGTAGCTGAAAGAAAGAACAGAACCTTAACAGAAATGATCAGGTGCATGTTGACTGACTCTGGACTGCCAGAAAAATATTGGGGCGAGGCAGTAGTTACGGCGACATATCTACAGAACCGACTCTACTCAAGAACAGTGAGTAAAACCCCATATGAACTCTGGTATGGAGAGAAGCCTAGTGTGGGACACATCAAAGTGTTTGGATGCAAGGCATACGTGTACATTCCGGAAGAGAAACGCACCAAACTACAAAACCGAGCTGTGGAAGGGATTCTTGTTGGATACAGCGAACACTCCAAAGGATACAGAATCCTCAACCCACACACAGACAAAGTAACTATCAGCAACAGCGTGACTTTCGAAGAAAACCCAAGCAACAGTGTAATGTCCTTACAAGAATCAGGAGAAGAAGCATGTCCTGAATCAGGAGGAGAAGAGCGTCCTGAACAAACAGTTGAAATCAGCACAAGCTCAACTGAGATGCAGGAACAAACCCAATCACCTGCAGATGTTGAAATCAGAAGATCTACCAGGGAAAATAAAGGCAAACCACCCACCCGCCTGTCCTACAAAGCAAGTACCGACAGACTGTCTGAGCCATCAACATGGGAAGACGTCTTACAAACGTCAGAAGGGGAACACAACAAATGGACAAAGGCAGCTACAGAAGACATGGTAGCAGATGCCCTGACAAAACCTTTAGCAGGAGAGCGCCACCGAAAGCTACTAAGTAAAATGGGTTTAGTAGGTTAACTTCTGTCTGTTGAGAAGGGGTGTTGGTATATGCAACATCCATAAGTTAATGCCTGCTGTATTAAGAACAGTAATTGACTATAGAGCCACCAGATGGCGCTGCTAAGTTTATGTGTACAAGGAAGGGAGATGGGATTTTACAGTTGAATTCCTTTGTGTAACCACTCCTTCTTCCCTTCTCTCTCTCTTAGATGCAACTACAGATCTGTGCCTGGAAAGTCTTAAGTAAAGTTCTGTTAAACCTTCAGCTGCATTTGTCTTTACTAATTGCAAATCAGTTATTACTCTGCAACAGTATGGACTGAGTACAATGCAGGAACTTGCACGCAGGGCCGGCCCGAGGCATGTGCCACTGGTGCCCAGGCACATGGCCCCGCAGCAGCCTCCAAGGGAGTGGGCCCTGCACCGCCGCTGCGGGTTGGAGAGGGAATCAGGACACAGCCGTTTTAATTTTTTTTCCCCACCCCCATTGGTAGCAAAGCCCGCTGCCCGGCTGCCTGTCCCGTCTTGTTTTGTTTTTTTCCTGTGACCCTGGGCCCGCCCTGCTGGCTGGCACATGCCCCCCCTCCGCTCTGCGCCTCCTCCTCCTCCAGGTGCCCCACCGACGCTGTCTGCCCCGTGGGGAGAATGAGACCAGGCAGCCGAACCAGAGCTGCTCAGTGCTCACTGACTCTACCGAAGGGAACCAGTCTTTCCTTAGGGAGGGGGACGGTTGCAAGCTCACCCCCAGCCCGCCGACGCTGTCTGTCCTGTGGAAAGGGGGAGAGTGGTGAGACCAGGCAGCCGGGCTGGGGCTGCTCAGTGCTCACTGCCTGCCTCTACCGGAGGGAGCCTTTCCTTAGGGAGGGGGAGGGTAGAAAGCTCGCCCCCACCCGCCAACGCTGTCTTCCCCCAGGGCCGGCTCCAGGCACGCGGACCCCATCCCTCACCTTCCTCTTCCTCCACTGTAGGCTGCAGCAGCAGCAGCAGCAGTAGCAGCTGGGAGGGGACAACCCATCAGACTGGTAGATAAAGCTGTTTGTTTACAAACAGCTCCTGCGATGTGCTGATCAGAAGGTTGTAGCCTTGTAAAGAAGGTTCTTCGAGATGGCATCTAACATTCTCACAACTAGGTTGTGCACACTCACCCTATTCAAATAATAGTCACATGATGGTCTCGAGCTCCTGCAGTATAAAAAGTACTCTCCCCCCTCAGAATGACAGTTCCTTCCAACACTTTCTAGAAATATAACAAAATAATTCCATGCAAGGCAGGAAGGGTGGGCATTGTGAGAATGTGAGGAGCCATCTCAAAGAACCTTATTTACAAGGTAGCAACCTTCTGTTCTTCTTCAAGTGACTCCTCACATGCTATTTTTACATGGCCAGGTTGTGGGGGGGTCCATGGGCGCACCAGTGCATGGATGGGGTATGCACACGGCTGCACACACATCGCCACTCACCCACCACTCATACACAAACACATAGTAACCACTGTTTCCCCCGGTTGCTCCGTGCCAGGGTCCAAGTGTGTATGGGGGTGGGTGAGTGGGGATGCGTGTTAGGCGGGCGCATATGATTGAAAACGAACGTGCAAGGAAGCTATACATTTCAGTGCAGCCATAAGGTTCCGCCGGCCTTTGGGGCCCGGTAGCAAGGCTTGGCACATGGCCCCTCAAACCCTTGGGCCGGCCGTGCTTTGCACGAGCGCACACTCAGTTGTTCTTTAAAGGCTGTAAGGTGGCATAAGGAAGGAGGTGCCTTTAGATATGTAGACCCCATGCCTACATATGAAATGCCAGGAATTGTGTTGAAAGGTAAAATTATTTGGAGGTCTTTTTATGCATGGAATTCTTTCTGTATTTTCCACCCAAACTAAATGACTGCTTCCTCCTTGAACTTCCTCCCCCCTCCAGTATCTCCTGTAGTCAGGAGAGATGCCTAATAATGTATTAGGCCTAATTCAGACATAACATGAGGTATAGAGATCCCCCGAGTTACTGTGCAGATTTACTGTGTGTGGTGGTATGTGGTAGTGATTGTACCCTTTAGGATCATGCAGGGGTAGGGTGTTACAGACATGTACATAATTATAGGGGGGTAAAGCGGTGCATCCCATCCAAATTTAAGAGTAGGGAGAAATAAATGCCCATGTCCCACTCCACCTTCGAGTTCCAAAGAACTTCCAGCATTTTGAGCTCTGCTTTATCTAGAGGTCTGTGGGAAACAGGGAAAGGGGGAAGGGAATGTCTAATGGGGTAATTAAGGGTGTTTTTATACGTGACAGCGCTATACATGGCCATGCTTTGATCCTGCCCGGGGTGAGGGTTCTCACCCCAGGCAGGATCCAGCCTGGCCGCCTGGGCTGGAGGGGGAACAGGGCGACGTGTGGACATGGTCCGCATGGCCCCACCCCCCGCGTTGCTGAGTGTGGCCTGCTGTCCTCCCTGATGGGAGGAGCTCCAGCCCTGGACCGGAGTTAGGTAGAGCGGGCCATCACACGTGACCACCTGCTCTACCTCGGTCCGGGGATGGCTTCCCCAGACCGTGGCAGGGCTTAGCCCGTGCTGCTAGTTGGCAGGGAACTCAGGTCACAGCACGGGTTAAATCCTGCCACGGTCCAGGGAGAGCCCTGATCCCACCTGCAGTAACATCTGGCAAGTAGGATCAAACGTGACGGCACCGTTGGTAGCCACGCGGATGAAAGTGTGGCCACCCATGGTGTCGTCGCATTTTAAAACACCCTAAATTGAGCCACCTTTAGCTTGATTGTATTTTCAGGAGAGAAGGGGTTTAGGTGAGGGAAAGCTGTTTCACTGAGACTTCAGGAAGGAGCGGGGAATCTTGCATACCTATTTGGGATGTGTCTCCCTGTTCTGAGAGACACTGCAGATGGAAACTGAACATGGCTAAAACTGAACTCCTTATCTTCCCTCCCAATCTTTCCCCTCCCTTTTCCCTATCAGTTGCCATTGACAGGGTCTCCATCCTACCTGTCCCCAAAGCCCATAGCTTGGGCTTCATCTTCGACTCACATCTTACCTTCAAAGCCTACGTTGACTCCGTGGCCAAATCCTGCCGCTTCTCCCTCCACAACATTGCTAAGATCCACCCTTTTCTGTCTGTCTCCTCTGCCAAAACTCTCATCCACACCCTAGTCATCTCACCCCTTGACTATTGTAACCTCCTCCTTGCTGGCCTTCCCCGCTCTCACCTTGCTTCCCTCATCTCTGTTCAACACTCTGCTGCCAGGATCATCCACCTAGCCCGTCGCTTTGACCATGTGCAGCCTCTCCTCTCCTCCCTCCACTGGCTTCCCCTTCCTGAGCGTATTCTGCACAAGCTCCTCATCTTCACCTACAAAGCCCTTCATAACCTCACTCCCCTCTACCTCTCTGCCCTGATCTCCCGCCAAACCCCTGTTCGATCACTCTGCTCCTCTTCCATTCCCTCCCTCACCCTCCCACGCCTCCCCTGCTCCTCCAACCACCTTCGTCCCTTCTCCCTCGCTGCCCCGCATGCCTGGAGCTCCCTCCCTGCCCTTGTCCGCCTTGCCCCCACCCTCCACATCTTCAAGTCCCTTCTCAAAACCCACCTCTTCCGCTCTGCCCTTCCTAACTCCTGCTAATCATCCCCACCCAGGATTATCCCCTACCTGTTAACTGCAAACTCCTAATTTACTGTAACCAAGCCAAGAACATGTACCTGAGTTCTCGCATCCTCGTGAATGTCGCATCCCTTGTCTCTCCCTCTGTTCCCCCTTCCCTGTCTCCCCTCCCCCTGTCTTTAGATCGTAATCTCTCGGGCAGGGACTGTGTCTATTTTATTCTCTGTAAAGTGCCAGGTACATTTCTTGCGCTATATATAAATGCTTATAATAATAATAATGATGGAATAGACACGAAACATGCAAACTCTGAAATAATAAACACTTCCAAAGGATAAACATCATGTGCAGTTTTGAACATACCAGTTTAGTTTTCAAATAATTTCAGTGTTGTTGGGGGCTTCTGGGTCAGGGGGCAGAACATCTGTCAAGTATGGGGCTTCTCTGGGTCAGGAGTAGATTCAGCATCCCATCCACCCATAACATTGGGTATTTTCAGACGTTACGTTACCACACTCAACCACGGTGAATCCCCCGTGGTGGTGGATGGTCCTGTAACGTCTGGTTGCTTGCCGCCAGATGTTCACCACGGTGAACCACCAGTGGTGAGCAAAATAACCGCGCTTTCGAGGATGGTCCAGGCACCATCCCTGAAAGCGTGGTTAATTGAACCATGGCCTGGAATCAGCGGACGGTAACGTCTGTTACCGCTGCCGATTCCGGGCCATGGCCCAGACCCCGGGTCGCAATCGAGCACAGCGACTGGATTGGCCGCTGCGCCCTCCCGTCTCTAGGAGGGAGGGCGGCTGGGGGAGCATGGGGGGGCAGGGCTGTGCAGCCGCACGTTGCACCGTACAGCCTCTCCCCCCAGATTCCCCGCCGGAATCAGCCGGAACATCTGTTGGACGTGACGTTTTGATTCCGGCGGGGAATCAAAAGGTGATTCCGACGGGGCCAGTAGGCGCCCCGTCACATCTGAAATCACCTGTTATGTCCCAAGTAATACCAGTGATTACAGACATGCCACATAGTATTGTCACATCTGAACACTCATTTGTGGTGAATCCCACCGGCTGAAGCCTCTCATTTTTCAGTGACATTTCATTGGGGGAGGGGGGTCAGGTGGGGGCAGTTCTCCAAGAACTCAGAATTATAGTGTAGCACCTGAACATTCTGAATAAGGGATAGGCGAGGGTGGGTGGGGGCAGGGTGGTGGTTAAAATATTGTGTAGTAGTTACTATGGGTACTTTCAGACATGACATTAACCACCCTTTAACCACCCTTGGTGGTTATTTATGCATGTTGCAGGGCTGTATTGATGCCCTATGCAGCCCTGCAACATGCATAAATAACCACCAAGGGTGGTTAAAGGGTGGTTAGCGTCATGTCTGAAAGTATCCTATGTTTAATCGTCACATCCAAACAAGACAGAAGAATTTTCAGTTCTTGTTGCTGTCCACTCAGTGGGGAAATGCCAGTTCCTTTTCTCCTTAACAACTTGCCAAGCTGCTGGCAAAAATGGAGACTGTCTGCAGGATTTAAGCCACTAAGTGCATGTGCAGTGTTAAGAAATATCTTCCAGAATTTATTCCCAGTCCACCTGACTCCACTTCTAGTTGACTGACTCAAGCTAGCAAGACAAGATATGTGACTGTCACCAAAGCTGATAAATACTCTTCTTCATCACAGAACCATTGAGCTGAAGGAACCATGAAAGTCAGCAAGCCCAGCCCCCTGCTTGGTGCAGGATCTGTCATACCTAGCTCATCCCAGACATAAGTTCATCCAGTCCCTACTTAAAAGCCTCCAAATGAGGAGAATCCACAGCTTCTTCAGGTAGCCCATCCCATTGCCTGACTATCCCAATAGTTAGGAATTTCACCTGAGGTTCAATCTAAATCTCCCATTCTGCAGCTTGTATCCATTACCTCTTATCATGCTCTCCATAGCAAGAAAGAACAATTGTTCTCTATCTTCTTTATGGAAGATTTTCCAATACATGCAGACTGCTATCATATCCCCTTAGGCCCTTTTTACACAGACGCTCTAACACCCATAAAATGGGTGTTACATTTTATTATACATGTTACAGGGCACCACTGCAGCCAATCACCATGGGCCCTGTGCACACATGATGCCTCCACCCAGTTCCTCTGGGCGGAGATGGGGTTTGGCTGGTGGGTGGGGAGCATTTCCCTGGGTGGAGATGGGTGGGGGCGTCTGTGTAAACACCACTTTTGGTGGGCGTTGGTGAGTGTTTGCTCCCAGCCAACACCCATCTCCACCCACACCCACCCACGGAGCAACGGACGCCACTGCCGGTGACCTTGGGCCAGTCATAATATTATCTCAGCCTAACCTACCTCTCAGGGTTGTTGTGGGGACTAAAAGTTTATCTATTCATTTATTATTAAAATTTATATGCCGCCCCCTCCTGCTACAAGCATCTCGGGGCAGCTAACAACATTTCAAAACACATAAGAACTAAAATAAATTAAAACATCCTAAAATCTCCAGATTAAAATAACCTCGTGCCAGGTCCATCGCTGGTGCGATATAAAAGCTTACAATAATAATAATAATAATAATTAGTTCTATGTGACGTGTTCTGAGTGCCATGGCAGGGGGGGCACTATATAAAAATAAAAATTATTATTATTATTTTATTTATTTTATTATATTTATTATCTTTGTTGATCTCCTCAGCATCATCTTCAACTTGTCTATGTCCTTAAAATGGGGTATGTAGCAGGGTGCAGCCTTGTGGTAATGCTGGCCCGTTAAGAGAGCTAGCACCAGCCAGGCTACATGTGCTAGCGGGGCTCCAGATGCTGCAGCACCTGATGTAAGGCAGCTGAGTGAGGGCATGGTAGAGGCCAGCCCAGCCCAGGGGTTAAAAGCCTGAACCGAGCTCAGTGCAGGTCTGCAGGGGAGGCTGTAGGAGAGGGAGCTCGGCCTCTGACAGTGAGCTGCTTGAGAGCAGCAGAGGGTGACTGGAGGCTGTGGAGACAGGAGCTGACTCACTCCCCCTCGCAAATCTGACTCAGAGAGTATTCCCTGCGCTGCCTTTAGCTTGGAGAAAACACTAAGGGGATACAGCAGGCTGCATGTACTTGAAAGGCTGCTATAAAGAAGATAGAGGGCAACTGTTCTTTCTTGCTAGGGAGGGCATGATAAAAGGCAGGGCCGGCCGTACTGTGGGGCAGTTCAGGGCAGCCGTCCTGGGCCCTGCTCCTGGGGGGGGCCCTGGTCAGCAGCAGCAGAGTCGCAGTCCATGTGGTAGTGGCAGCGGTGGATGAGGTAAGTGCCCTTCTGAAAAATGGATGGGCGGGGGGGAGTTCCCCCTCCACCTGTCCCTGAGCCCAGGCCTGGGGAGTGCCTCCAGACTGAGCCAGGGAGTACCTCCTGAGCCGGGGAGTGCCCCTAGGCCCAGCGTTGGCTTTGCCACCAGCGGCAGAAGGGGGCCCCACATTTCTCCCCTGCCCTGGGCCCTGCAATCCCTACAGCGAGCCCTGATAAAAGGCAAATGATTGTTCCTGGCCTGGAGAACTCTAAAGGCTGTGGAGACTGTGCAAGAGGCACCTGGCCTGAGGGAGGGCTATACCCAATCGGGGGTTGAGTGAAGCCCTAGGCCTCGGAGATCAACGGTTGTATAGAACTGTATAGAGGAACTGCGTATGTATATAGAAACTGGAGATGGTGGAGCACATTATATGGCATTGTGTATAAAGAACTGAGTCATTCTGACAAGACTTACACTGGGGTTGATCACACCCCTGTTGCAGGATGCCCCAAACTGAATGCAGTTCTCCAGCTGGGGCCTAATCAGAGCTGAGTAGGGTGGCACAATGACTTCCCCTGTCTTGCATACAAAGCTTCTTTTGATGCAGCCTAAGATGACATTAGCCTTCTTTGCAACATCACCTATTGCTTTAAGCATTCTTAAAGCATTGGGTGCTTTTAAGAATAACATTGATCTGTATTTTTCTTTGGAGACTGGACACATCTTGCCTTCCTGCTTTTTAAATAAAAAATGGTCTTGTTTTCAGAGATGCCCAACATTTATCTTGACTCTTTTTGGTTGCTCCTGATTGCTCCATCATTCCCCTGGGTTTATTTTCAATTTATTACATGGAAAATGACTGAGAGGAGATAGCTTGGTGTTTGCAAGAAAGGGTGTTAAAATGGATCATTTTGTCTTTCTCTGCTGGAACGACTGCAATTGACAATTTCTCTTCTCCCAGGTTGTACCCTCGTCATGCAAGTGCCCTTAATAACCTTGGAACATTGACCAAAGACTTGGTGGAGGCAAAGGAATACTACAGGAAGGCTCTTCAGTTAAATCCACAGCACAATCGAGCACTCTTCAATCTTGGAAATTTGCTCAAGTAAGTCTGATATCGTGTTCCTAGTGGCTTCGGGCAAATTAACAATGCGTTCTCTCCCTCCCTCCACACTTGACTACTGCAGCAGAAGGTTGTCTGCCCAATGGTAAGGGGCGAGTAGTGTTAAATTCTCTATGACAGGCAGAACCTCTGTGCTGTATTTAGGGTCTGATGTGCTATTTTCTTTATTTCTCTGCTAGCTCCGAATGTATGCTTTGGAAAGGCATGTTGCACAAGCTTACAGGATCTTGCAAAGAAACCTGTTTGGATTCTGCTCAAGGCTAGAGGTGGAGCAGAACCAGGGTACAGAGTCTAGGGTCTTGGGAAATTCCAGCATGTGATCCATGGAGGTAGGTGAAAGACAGTCCAATATCCAGACAGGAGTCAGCATCCAGGGGGTTCAGTCCAAGCAGGGTTCTGAAGGGGTACAGGAGCAGCTGGGCCTGGGATGCAGAAGGGAAGGCAAAGCAGCTAGTGGAGCCAGGTGTCTGTCCAGTTGTTTGCTGTGACCCAGGAAGCTATATATAGGGGTCCCTGGCCAATCAGGCTGAGGGTCACCAGTGGCTAATCAGGAGCCTGGCAGGGTGGAACCAGGAGTGCCAGGGGCCATAGGGCTATGATTCCACTACTTCACCATAGTAGCCTAGTGGCAGTGTGGATCCCACTATTGCCCACAAATGCAGTGGACATGGGTTCAAAGCCCATGTTCTCCTTGTTTCATGAAAAAACAAACCAATGAAAGAACATTAGTGAAACTAGGCAAGATATTCCACTCTGTTAAGACAACTCCGCACCACACTGCCAGCACAAAGCTGTTTAAGAGCCAGAGTATCCATACAAAATCATGAGAATTTAATGTGTCTCATCCACAGTAGTGGCCCCTCTGTTGCTCCCAACCTCACCCCTGTGACCAGCATTTATTGGTGAAAAGACCTGGTTAGGACCTCCCCAGTGATTCTCAAGTGCTGGAATGACTCCAGCACAATTTTAATATTATTATTATTATTATAAACATTTATATAGCACCAGTCATGTACTTGGCGCCATACAGAACATAGAAATTGATGCGGTCCCTGCCTGTGGCTTTCAATCTAAAAGACAAGGAGGGGTAGACAGGGAGAGGGGACAGTGGGAGAGACGGGAGAAGACAAACAAACATTCAGGCGGATGCGAAGTCTCAGTTGCGTGTGCTTGGCTTGGTTACAATCAGGTTGGTTGCAGCAGTCTGCAGAGGAGGGCAGACAGTAAGTATATGTGGAACGACTAGCAGGCATTGGGAAAGGCGGCGAGGAAAAAGTGGGTCTTGAGGAGGGATTTGAAGGAGCGGAGGGAGGGGGCAAGGCGGATGTGGGTAGGGAGGGAGTTCCAGGCATGGGGGGCAGCGAGGGAGAAGGGTCGAAGGCGGTTAGGTGAGCAGGAGAAACAAGGGAGAGTGAGGGAGGGGACAGAGGAAGAGCGGAGAGCGCGTGCAGGAGCGCGTAGGGAGATTAGGTCCGAGAGGTAAGGGAGAGCTTGGTTGTGGAGTGTTTTGAACGTGAATACCAGGAGTTTAGGCGCTTCGATTTAGCGACAAGTAGATCATTGGTAATCTTGGCCAGGGCAGTTTCAGTAGAATTGCCAGCACAATTTATAGCAGCCCTAATGCCGCCTTAAGCTACAACAGGGAAGTAGAAGCCTGGCACTGAGTAAACAAAAGGTGGCTCAAGACATCTCTTGTGCTCTTTCTCACTAAAGAACTGTCAGGTTCTCCTTAACCACAGTTCAGGAACTGACACCTTGTTGTTTTTTTACATTAGAACACAGAACTTGAAATAAACAGTGGATCAGAGAGTAATGAAAATCAGCATGACCATTTCTTTCTGAAAGGCTAAGCCTTGGGCTGGCTAGAAAACCACATAATCTTTCCAAGAGGCGCTTTAGTGGCTCAGTATGAATATGGCTGCATAGGAGAAATACCATGAAAGCTGCTTAAATGCAACTTTGGGTGTTTTCAGACATTACGCGTTCCGGATTCACCACAGTGGATCCCCAGCGGCGGTGAACCGAACAACCACCCCCCGTGGTCAAGGAGAGCCCCGAACAGACGTGACGGGAGCAAGACCACAGCAGGGAATTGGGCCGCCAGACCACAGCCCGGGGCAGCGCAACAGACGTGACGCCGATTCCCGGCCATGGTCAAAACACCCACAAGGCACCGGGGAGGGGCGGGACACAGGCTGAGGGCACATGAAGCCAAAAGCACCAAAAGGGAACGCCCACATATGGGAAATGGGAAGGGAGGGGGAAGAGAGAGACGAGCCGCCGAGGTACCACACATAACAGGCACAGAGACATCGAGGGCACAGTGGAACACACAGCACAAACACACGCCCAGGCGCACACACCCCCGCACAGGAAAGGAAGGGAAGGGGGCACACAGCAGGACAGACAACACACACGGCACAACGGGCACGGGGGGAGGGGGGGCAGCGGGACAGGGAAGGGGAGTGGGAACGGGCCTGGGGCAGGACCAGGCACGGGGAATGGCAGTCAGACCCACAACAACAGCACAGCCTGCACGGGCACCCCCACAGCTACACAGTCAGTCCCGGAAGGGGGGGAACCCGAAAGCTCGGGGACCGGGGTACAGGCACAGGGGGAGGCCACACGGAACAGGCAGCGGCCTGGAAACGGTCCAGGAGGCACACACGGACCCCGAGCGCCGGCGAGGGTGCGATGGAGGGGAGGCAGGAGAGCCGGAGCCGTGCAGCCGGTCCAAAGGCACAAACACACGCAACCGGGAGGATGCCGGGAGGTGCAGTCCGGGAGCCCCAGAACCCCGAGGTCACACAGGCACCCAAGGGGGCATGTGGCTGGGGTGCTGGAGGGAGCGCAGGTGGACGAGGATGGTCAGCAGCATCCAGGGGAGCCAGGGGCCAGTTCAGAGAGCAGGACACGGACACTGGAGATGGCAGCAATGGAGGGGAACACCGGTTGCAGAGGCAGATGGGGGGGGCCCCGGAGGGGCCAGGAGCCACAGGTAGGGGCAGCGGTACCCCGGGAAGCTGGCAGCACAGCAGCACGTCCAGGACATCAAGGAGGGAGCAGGCAACAGACCACGGCAGCCAGGCAGAGGCGGGAGCTCACACCGGGGCCAGCAACCGGGGCCCGGAAGGCATAGGGGGATTCACAGCCAGCGGCTGGGGGCCACTAAGGGGCCAGGTGGCCTGCCAGGTGAACAAAGTGCAGCCAATGGAGCATGCGCCGGCAGTACCACAGCACGGACATGTGGTGGGCGACCAGGTAGTACGCCTCAAACGGATCCTGCTTGGAGAGCCCCAACTGCACATCGGAACGGGACCACACACCTGACAGCGCCGCCAGCTCCGCCGTGGAGGGCTCTGACAAGCAGGAGTCAGCAGCAGGGGGCCACAGGAGGTGACCCAGCTCCAACAGTCAGTGATACACTGCCCCACGAGAGTGCTGGTACCCACGGGCCCCGTGAACGCAGCCAAAGTAGGACACGGCCAAGGCAGGACCCCTCTCCTCCAGGCAGACTGTGTTTACTGTTTTGCTATACATTGCTTCTTTATACTGTGTTGCGTTAGACTGTGTAGGCAACCAGGCTGCACACACAGAGGGCAGACACAGTCTCCGCCACAGACCACCCCACATGCGAGCACCTCATCTCCAGAATGTGAGGCTGTGGAGCGCGTGTTCCTGGACCAAGCGATCCAGCTGGTGCACCACGCAGCCGGAGGGTTCCCCAACTGCATGGGTGCTGTGCACGGCACCCACATAGAGATCCTGCGGCCCTCCGGTAGGGAGGCCTCGGAGTATGTCAACAGGCACAGTTACCACTCCCTGCTTCTGCAGGCTGTTGTGGACCACCGGGGGTGGTTCATAGACATCTTCACGGGCAACTCTGGGCGCAGCCACGATGCCCGGATCATGACCATCTCCCTCTTCTATGCCTGGATGTACCGCAGGGACTTTGCGGACATGGGAATGCCCCAGATCGAGGGGGTGCTAATGCCCCCCTGTATCCTGGGGGACCCGGCCTATCCCCTCATCCGGTGGCTGATGAAGGTGTACTCGGTCGCCTGGACCCCAGAGGTGGTGCTGTACAATTCCTGCCTGTGTGCAAGCCGGACTATGGTCGAGCGGGCTTTCGGGGCCCTCAAGCAGCGCTGGAGGATCCTCGCTGGCCGGCTGGACTACACGGTGGAGATCTCAGCCCTGGTGATAGGTGCCTGCTGTGTTCTGCACAATGCGTGCAAGACCGATGGGGCTGCCCTCGAATACCCCGTGCCCCGGCGCCTTCCCGGCCCTGTGCCCCTGTATGTGAACGCAGAGAACCCGCGGGAGTACCAATATGCCACGTGCATCCGTACTGCCCTGGCCAGGCATATCAGCTAGGAGGCTGAGGCCTGAGGGCGCTCAACCCCGACCCCACCACCCTGGGGCCCCCACCGGCTCCCTGGGCGAGTCCCTCTATGACCATCCGTCCGCCCCCACCCCTGGTGCCCATGAACACACCGAAGGAGGCAGTAGTGGTGCCCTGGAATTTATTCCCTCATCCAAGTACATTTGCCCCCTACACTGCCACCCCACCCCCACCGTGCAGGTTCCATGCTCCCCCCCCTCAGACCGCACTCCCCCTTCCCCCCATCCCCCACGTCTCCGGGGCCTCCCCCTCGCCCGCCCTGTGGGCGCCACAGAGCTCTGGGAACTCCCCTACTGTCCGTGTCCCAAACGATGTCCTGGGGCCCTGGGCAGGCAGGGTGCCCTGGGCAGGCATGGGGCCCTGGGCAGGCAGGGTGCCCGGCGGGGCGGCTGCCATCACATCGGCACTCATGGTGCCAGCGTGCAGGAGCAGGGAGGTCCCGATATCGTGGGACCTATCAATTTTAGCGGAATGCTCCCGCACCATCCCCTCGATGGCCTGTTCCAGCCGCCCAAATACCTCTACCTGCCTGCTGTGGTCCCGGTGCTCCCGCCTCCGTTCCAGGCGCACCTC